>CAJNDS010001291.1:388810-500810 GCA_905221605.1 Symbiodinium natans | reverse complement strand
TGGTCCCCCTGGACTCCAGATGTTGCAAAACCCAACTGCCCCAGTGACTGCGCACATTTGACGAGGCAGGAGGGGAGCATCATGAGCATCAGCTGGGTCTACTTCCGGCCACATGGCCCCCTGGACTCCAGATGTTGCAAAAACCAACTGCCCCAGTGACTGCGCGCATTTGACGAGGCAGGAGGGGAGCATCATGAGCATCAGCTGGGTATACTTCCGGCCACATGGTCCCCCTGGACTCCAGATGTTGCAAAAACCAACTGCCCCAGTGACTGCGCACATTTGACGAGGCAGGAGGGGAGCATCATGAGCATCAGCTGGGTCTACTTCCGGCCACATGGCCCCCTGGACTCCAGATGTTGCAAAAACCAACTGCCCCAGTGACTGCGCGCATTTGACGAGGCAGGAGGGGAGCATCATGAGCATCAGCTGGGTATACTTTCGGTCACATGGCCCCCTGGACTCCAGATGTTGCAAAAACCAACTGCCCCAGTGACTGCGCGCATTTGACGAGGCAGGAGGGGAGCATCATGAGCATCAGCTGGGTATACTTCCGGCCACATGGCCCCCTGGACTCCAGATGTTGCAAAAACCAACTGCCCCAGTGACTGCGCGCATTTGACGAGGCAGGAGGGGAGCATCATGAGCATCAAAGGTGGGTATACTTCCGGCCACATGGCCCCCTGGACTCCAGATGTTGCAAAAACCAACTGCCCCAGTCACTGTGCACATTTGACGAGGCAGGAGGGGAGCATCATGAGCATCAGCTGGGTATACTTCCGGCCACATGGCCCCCTGGACTCCAGGTGTTGCAAAAACCAACTGCCCCAGTGACTGCGCGCATTTGACGAGGCAGGAGGGGAGCATCATGAGCATCAGCTGGGTATACTTCCGGCCACATGGCCCCCTGCACTCCAGATGTTGCAAAAACCAACTGCCCCAGTCACTGGGCACATTTGACGAGGCAGGAGGGAAGCATCATGAGCATCAGCTGGGTATAGCTGGGTATACTTCCGGCCGCATGGTCCCCTCGACTCCAGATGTTGCAAAAACCAACTGCCCCAGTGACTGCGCACATTTGACGAGGCAGGAGGGGGCATCATGAGCATCAGCTGGGTATACCCCCTGGACTCCCGATGTTGCAAAAACCAACTGCCCCAGCGACTGCGCATTTGACCAGGCAGGAGGGGAGCATCATGAGCATCAGCTGGGTATACTTCCGGCCACATGGCCCCCTGGACTCCAGATGTTGCAAAAACCAATTGCCCCAGTGACTGCGCGCATTTGACGAGGCAGGAGGGGAGCATCATGAGCATCAGCTGGGTATACTTCCGGCCACATGGCCCCCTGGACTCCAGATGTTGCAAAAACCAACTGCCCCAGTGACTGCGCGCATTTGACGAGGCAGGAGGGGAGCATCATGAGCATCAGCTGGGTATACTTCCGGCCACATGGCCCCCTGGACTCCAGACGTTGCAAAAACCAACTGCCCCAGTCATTGCGCACATTTGACGAGGCAGGAGGGGAGCATCATGAGCATCAGCTGGGTATACTTCCGGCCACATGGTCCCCTCGACTCCAGATGTTGCAAAAACCAACTGCCCCAGTGACTGCGCACATTTGACGAGGCAGGAGGGGAGCATCATGAGCATCAGCTTGGTATACTTCCGGCCACATGGCCCCCTGGACTCCAGATGTTGCAAAGACCAACTGCCCCAGTGACTGCGCGCATTTGACGAGGCAGGAGGGGAGCATACTTCCGGCCACATGGCCCCCTGGACTCCAGATGTTGCAACAAACCAACTGCTGCAGTGACTGCGCGCATTTGACGAGGCAGGAGGGGAGCATCATGAGCATCAGCTGGGTATACTTCCGGCCACGTGGCCCCCTGGACTCCAGATGTCGCAAAAACCAACTGCCCCGGTGACTGCGCACATTTGACGAGGCAGGAGGGGGGCATCATGAGCATCAGCTGGGTATACTTCCGGCCACATGGCCCCCTGGACTCCAGATGTTGCAAAACCAACTGCCCCAGTGACTGCGCACACTTGACGAGGCAGGAGGGGAGCATCATGAGCATCAGCTGGGTATACTTTCGGCCACCTGGCCCCCTAAACTCCAGATGTTGCAAAAACCACCTGCCCCAGTGACTGCGCGCATTTGACGAGGCAGGAGGGGAGCATCATGAGCATCAGCTGGGTATACTTCCGGCCACATGGCCCCCTGGACTCCAGATGTTGCAAAAACCAACTGCCCCAGTCACTGCGCACATTTGACGAGGCAGGAGGGGAGCATCATGAGCATCAGCTGGGTATACTTCCGGCCACATGGTCCAGATGTTGCAAAAACCAACTGCCCCAGTGACTGCGCACATTTGACGAGGCAGGAGGGGAGCATCATGAGCATCAGCTTGGTAAACTTCCGGCCACATGGCCCCCTGGACTCCAGATGTTGCAAAACCCCTGGACTCCAGATGTTGCAACAAACCAACTGCCCCAGTGACTGCGCGCATTTGACGAGGCAGGAGGGGAGCATCATGAGCATCAGCTGGGTATACTTCCGGCCACATGGCCAGCTGTCGCAAAAACCAACTGCCCCAGTGACTGCGCACATTTGACGAGGCAGGAGGGGGCATCATGAGCATCAGCTGGGTATACTTCCGGCCACATGGCCCCCTGGACTCCAGATGTTGCAAAAACCAACTGCCCCAGTGACTGCGCGCATTTGACGAGGCAGGAGGGGAGCATCATGAGCATCAGCTGGGTATACTTTCGGCCACATGGCCCCCTAGACTCCAGATGTTGCAAAAACCAACTGCCCCAGTGACTGCGCGCATTTGACGGCAGGAGGGGAGCATCATGAGCATCAGCTGGGTATACTTCCGGCCACATGGTCCCCTCGACTCCAGATGTTGCAAAAACCAACTGCCCCAGTGACTGCGCACATTTGACGAGGCAGGAGGGGAGCATCATGAGCATCAGCTTGGTATACTTCCGGCCACATGGCCCCCTGGACTCCAGATGTTGCAAAAACCAACTGCCCCAGTGACTGCGCGCATTTGACGAGGCAGGAGGGGAGCATACTTCCGGCCACATGGCCCCCTGGACTCCAGATGTTGCAACAAACCAACTGCCCCAGTGACTGCGCGCATTTGACGAGGCAGGAGGGGAGCATCATGAGCATCAGCTGGGTATACTCCGGCCACATGGCCCCCTGGACTCCAGATGTCGCAAAAACCAACTGCCCCAGTCACTGCGCACATTTGACGAGGCAGGAGGGGGGCATCATGAGCATCAGCTGGGTATACTTCCGGCCACATGGCCCCCATGGACTCCAGATGTTGCAAAACCAACTGCCCCAGTGACTGCGCACATTTGACGAGGCAGGAGGGGAGCATCATGAGCATCAGCTGGGTATACTTTCGGCCACATGGCCCCCTAGACTCCAGATGTTGCAAAAACCAACTGCCCCAGTGACTGCGCGCATTTGACGAGGCAGGAGAGGAGCATCATGAGCATCAGCTGGGTATATTTCCGGCCACATGGCCCCCTGGACTCCAGATGTTGCAAAAACCAACTGCCCCAGTCACTGCGCACATTTGACGAGGCAGGAGGGGAGCATCATGAGCATCAGCTGGGTATACTTCCGGCCACATGGTCCACTCGACTCCAGATGTTGCAAAAACCAACTGCCCCAGTGACTGCGCACATTTGACGAGGCAGGAGGGGAGCATCATGAGCATCAGCTTGGTATACTTCCGGCCACATGGCCCCCTGGACTCCAGATGTTGCAAAAACCAACTGCCCCAGTGACTGCGCGCATTTGACGAGGCAGGAGGGGAGCATACTTCCGGCCACATGGCCCCCTGGACTCCAGATGTTGCAACAAACCAACTGCCCCAGTGACTGCGTGCATTTGACGAGGCAGGAGGGGAGCATCATGAGCATCAGCTGGGTATACTTCCGGCCACATGGCCCCCTGGACTCCAGATGTCGCAAAAACCAACTGCCCCAGTGACTGCGCACATTTGACGAGGCAGGAGGGGGCATCATGAGCATCAGCTGGGTATACTTCCGGCCACATGGCCCCCTGGAATCCAGATGTTGCAAAAACCAACTGCCCCAGTGACTGGACGAGGCAGGAGGGGAGCATCATGAGCATCAGCTGGGTATACTTTCGGCCACATGGCCCGCTGGACTCGAGATGTTGCAGAAACCAACTGCCCCAGTGACTGCGCGCATTTGACGAGGCCGGAGGGGGGCATCATGAGCATCAGCTGGGTATTCTTCCGGCCACATGGCCCCCTGGACTCCAGATGTTGCAAAACCAACTGCCCCAGTGACTGTGCAAATTTGACGAGGCAGGAGGGGAGCATCATGAGCATCAAAGGTGGGTATACTTCCGGCCACATGGCCCCCTGGAATCCAGACGTTGCAAAAACCAACTGCCCCAGTCACTGCGCACATTTGACGAGGCAGGAGGGGAGCATCATGAGCATCAGCTGGGTATACTTCCGGCCACATGGCCCCCTGGACTCCAGATGTTGCAAAAACCAACTGCCCCAGTGACTGCGTGCATTTGACGAGGCAGGAGGGGAGCATCATGTGCATCAGCTGGGTATACTTCCGGCCACATGGCCCCTGGACTCCAGATGTTGCAAAAACCAACTGCCCCACTGCGCGCATGAGAGGAGGCAGGAGGGGAGCATCATGAGTATCAGCTGGGTATACTTCCGGCCACATGGCCCCCTGGAGTCCAGATGTTGCAAAAACCAACTGCCCCAGTCACTGCGCACATTTGACGAGGCAGGAGGGGAGCATCATGAGCATCAGCTGGGTATACTTCCGGCCACATGGCCCCCTGGACTCCAGATGTTGCAAAAACCAACTGCCCCAGTGACTGCTCACACTTGACGAGGCAGGAGGGGAGCATCATGAGCATCAGCTGGGTATACTTCCGGCCATATGGCCCCCTGGACTCCAGATGTCGCAAAAACCAACTGCCCCAGTGACTGCGCACATTTGACGAGGCAGGAGGGGGGCATCATGAGCATCAGCTGGGTATACTTCCGGCCACATGGCCCCCATGGACTCCAGATGTTGCAAAACCAACTGCCCCAGTGACTGCGCACATTTGACGAGGCAGGAGGGGAGCATCATGAGCATCAGCTGGGTATACTTCCGGCCACATGGCCCCCTGCACTTCAGATGTTGCAAAAACCAACTGCCCCAGTGATGCGCGCATTTGACGAGGCAGGAGGGGAGCATCATGAGCATCAGCTGGGTATACTTCCGGCCACATGGCCCCCTGGACTCCAGATGTTGCACAAACCAACTGCCCCAGTGACTGCGCGCATTTGACGAGGCAGGAGGGGGGAGCATCATAAGCATCAGCTGGGTATGCTACATGGCCCCCTGGACCCCAGATGTTGCCAAAACCAACTACCCCAGTGACTGCGCGCATTTGACGAGGCAGGAGGGGAGCATCATGAGCATCAGCTGGGTATACTTCCGGCCACATGGCCCCCTGGACTCCAGATGTTGCAAAAACCAACTGCCCCAGTGACTGCGCGCATTTGACGAGGCAGGAGGGGAGCATCATGAGCATCAGCTGGGTATACTACGGCCCCCTAGACTCCAGATGTTGTAAAAAACAACTGCCCCAGTGACTGTGCGCGTTTGACGAGGCAGGAGGGGAGCATCATGAGCATCAGCTGGGTATACTTCCGGCCACATGGCCCCTAGGCTCCAGATGTTGCAAAAACCAACTGCCCCAGTGACTGCGCGCATTTGACGAGGCAGGAGGGAGCATCATGAGCATCAGCTGGGTATACTTCCGGCCACATGGCCCCCTGGACTCCAGATGTTGCCAAATCCAACTGCCCCAGTGACTGCGCGCATTTGACGAGGCAGGAGGGGAGCATCATGAGCATCAGCTGGGTATACTTTCGGCCACATGGCCCCCTGCACTCCCGATGGTGCAAAAACCAACTGCAAGTGACTGCGCGCATTTGACGAGGCAGGAGGGAGCATCATGAGCATCAGCTGGGTATGCCCCCAGTGACTGGACGAGGCAGGAGGGGAGCACTGCCCCAGCGACTGCGCGCATTTGACGAGGCAGGAGGGGAGCATCATGAGCATCAGCGGGGTATACTTCCGGCCACATGGCCCCCTGGACCCCAGATGTTGCAAAAACCAACTACCCCAGTGACTGCGCGCATTTGACGAGGCAGGAGGGGAGCATCATGAGCATCAGCTGGGTATACTTCCGGCCACATGGCCCCCTGGACTCCAGATGTTGCAAAAACCAACTGCCCCAGTGACTGCGCGCATTTGACGAGGCAGGAGGGGAGCATCATGAGCATCAGCTGGGTATACTTCCGGCCACATGGACTCCAGATGTTGCAAAAAAATGCGTGCATTTGACGAGGCAGGAGGGGGGAGCATCATGAGCATCAGCTGGGTATACTTCCGGCCACATGGCCCCCTGGACTCCAGATGTTGCAAAAACCAACTGCCCCGTGACTGCGCGCATTTGACGAGGCAGGAGGGGAGCATCATGAGCATCAGCTGGGTATACTTCCGGCGACATGGCCCCCTAGACTCCAGATGTTGCAAAAACCAACTGCCCCATGCCCCAGTGACTGCGCGCATTTGACGAGGCAGGAGCATCATGAGCATCAGCTGGGTATACTTCCGCCCACATGGCCCCCTAGACTCCAGATGTTGCAAAAACCAACTACCCCAGTGACTGCGCGCATTTGACGAGCCAGGAGGGGAGCATCATGAGCATCAGCTGGGTATACTTTCGGCCACATGACCCCCAAGACTCCAAAAACCAACTGCCCCAGTGACTGCGCGCATTTGACGAGGCAGGAGGGGAGCATTATGAGCATCAGCTGGGTATTCTTCCGTCCACATGGCCCCCTAGACTCCAGATGTTGCAAAAACCAACTGCCCCAGTGACTGCGCGCATTTGACGAGGCAGGAGGGGAGCATCATGAGCATCAGCTGGGTATACTTCCGGCCACATGGCCCCCGAGACTCCAGATGTTGTAAAAACCAACTGCCCCAGTGACTGCGTGGATTTGACGTGACGAGGCAGGAGGGGAGCATCATGAGCATCAGCTGGGTATACTTTCGGCCACATGGCCCCCTAGAAACAAGATGTTGCAACAACCAACTGCCCCAGTGACTGCACGCATTTGACGAGGCAGGAGGGGGGCATCATGAGCATCAGCTGGGTATACTTCCGGCCACATGGCCCCCTAGACTCCAGATGTTGCAAAAACCAACTGCCCCAGTGACTGCACGCATTTGACGAGGCAGGAGAGCATCATGAGCATCAGCTGGGTATACTTCCGGCCACATGGCCCCCTAGCCTCCAGATGTTGCAAAAACCAACTGCCCCAGTGACTGCGCGCATTTGACGAGGCAGGAGGAGCATCATGAGCATCAGCTGGGTATTCTTCCGGCCACATGGCCCCCTAGACTCCAAATATTGCAAAAACCAACTGCCCCAGAGACTGCGCGCATTTGACGAGGCAGGAGGGGAGCATCATGACCTGTGCCACCTTCCTCCTCTTTCCAGGCGGAGGTGTTGGCGGTTTATGCACCGGACGTGACTCAGCAGGTGAAGTGTGCATTCAGTTGGCCTTGGCTTTTGGGCAGGAAATGGCTTGATGCGGGCCCAAACAGATGTTGCACTGGTGAGACCTCTTGTGTTCACACCTTCCCTGCGCCGCAGCCGTGCCACACTTCCCCTGGTTGTAGTTCTTGCAGATCTCGACGCCTTTGCGGTTAAGGACATAGACGTCGCCCTCTTTCCGCGAAAGGTCCTCGCCCTGAAACTTACGTTTTGCCCTGGCCCTGCGCTTCGCTTCGGCCGGCTCAGGTGGTGGAACGCCGGGTCCGCCCGTGCTCCCGCTGCCTCCTGGGGTCTTTGCAGCGGATGATTTGTGCTGAGCCAACCAGAGGGTGGCTGGTGTCACCAGTTCCCGCGTCCAGAAGTCCTGCTCTTTGATGGCGCCAGCGAAGGACGCGTTCCACGGCCTGGCTGCTGTGAAGCCAAAGGCTGGGTCTCCAGCAAGCAGACGCCTGATGCGCTCAAGATGCTCAGACCTCATGCGGGACTCGGCACGGTAGATAATCCACCAAGCATCATCCCCAAACTGCTGGACGAAGCCACGCACCAGCTCACTGTAGGCATCCAGCCTCTCCGCATCCACGGCATCCAGAAGGAGTAAAGCAGCCCTAAACACCTTGAAGGCTTGATACCACGCATGGAAGGTGGAGGGACCGGGCTGTTCTCTCTTGCTCCATTCCCCGGTGGCCACGTTGAGCGTGTAGCTGGTGAATGACTGCTTACGCAGTAGGCGGAGCCCGTAGGGACCGAAAATGCTGAGATCAGCATATGGCGGGCTGCCCGCTGCCAGGACTTGTTTCAAAGCCGCTAACTGATCCGGTGAAGGATCAACGTCGGGACCTGGGAAATCGCCAAACTTCGCTTTGTAGTCGGTGTACATTGCCTGAAGCTCCGACTGTGGTATCGGAAGGACCTCTGCATCCAGAGTTGGGTCCAAGATGGAGGCAAGTTTGAGTTTGCGTGAACCTCCAGTTGGAGGGCCTGGAGGTGGGACCGGGACGGGCGCGACGGAACCTGTGCCAGGAATGTCGTCAGCTGGGGACCGGCCCATCAAGAGCAGACAGACTCGCCTGAACGATTCCACCCTGGCACCCTCCACCAGAGTAAGGTTCCGTGTTGGCCTCGGTTCGCCTGGTCCAGGGGCCGCACCGGAAGGAACCTGCAACGCAATCACTGCAGTGTCCCATCCACTGCGAGGGATGAGGGCTACTTCGCGAACCCTAGCTGGCTGGCCAAGGGCCGACCGCAAGCTTGCTTCAAGTTCCAGCTCTGCGCCTGCCCAGGCCAAAGCCTCGTTGAGGTTCGTGATGGCTGCGAGCTCTGCTGCAGTGGGATCCATATTACTTGTGGCGAAGGCAAAGGGCGCAGAAGCCGACGCAAGTAAAGGGCAGACGGCCAGGTGCACGAAGTCTTAACTGCCTCCCAATCTCTGCCAGTGTCCTCCACGTAGGAAGGGACTCTAAGCAAGAGTCGGGAACGACAGTCAAGTCCATGCACCACCCCCCCACCTGTGAGCGACTCCCGGCAAAAAAGCAGGAAGGCCGCCACACTTGGCCCAAAATGGCCACCGTGGCAGTACCCTCCTACCACGTTCGGCACATGTCACTACCACAATGCACGCAGTGTGTTCTGCTGCAAAACCAACTGCCCCAGTGATTGCGCATTTGATGAGGCAGGAGGGGAGCAGCATGAGCATCAGCTGGTCATCCTTCCGGCCACATGGCCCGATGTTGCAAAAACCAACTGCCCCAGTGACTGCACGCATTTGACGAGGCAGGAGGGGAGCATCATGAGCATCAGCTGGGTATACTTCCGGCCACATGGCCCTTTGGACTCCAGATGTTGCAAAAACCAACTGCCCCAGTGATTGCGCGCTTTTGACGAAACAGGAGGGGAGCCATCATGGCCCCCCTAGAACTCAGATGTTGCAAAACCAACTGCCCCAGTGATTGCCACGGGGCCCATCTCCACTCTATCAGGCAACGGTACACAAGGTAGCAACACAAATCCAGACCCACAAACCCCTCGAAGAAGCTTGGCTGCCAGGCTTGTTCATCAGTGCGCTGACCTCGGGCGTCACGAGGAGGTCGATGCGCTGGCCGCGCCCTGCCGTTGTGCAGCGGGTGTTGGAGTCCATGAGCCAGGCACGGGGAAGGGGTGTCGGCAGGGTGGTGCCTGGGAACATAAAATGCAGCTACCAACTACAACCCCTGGCCCGGGGTTAATCGCCACCTTCGGCACACGGACTTCCAGCCTTCTAGTTGCTTATGTTGCACTCGCTCCAAGCGACGCAACGAATTTGCTCCCGATTGCAAGTGTGAAAGGGCTGCCGATATCCCAAACCCTTCTTGCGCCCAGCCTCGTCCCTGATGCCACCACAAGCCTAAACACTGCCAGCAGCATCCTGCCTATGCCGCGCATTCGATAAGCACCCTGTGCGTAGTCCCGTAGTGTCATGTCCTGGCGCAAGTCCAAGTCCTAGGGGTACGAGGCCGGGGTCCTTGTTGTGCAGGGCAGTAGGCAGCCTTCCCGGCGAGGAATAGCCAGGAAAAGATGGGGAAGGGCAACCCTCCCCACCAGCCTTGCTCAAGGTCAAGGCTGCCATGCAAAGGAGCGGCTGCTTGACATCCATACCTGGGTCACATGCAGCTTCTTCATAACTGCTCTTGGCCACTTGCTTGGTCTTAGTTCTGTGGTCGCATACATTTCCTCGGTTGATGGACAGAAACTCTGACATCTTTCGCAGAAAAGGCTTTCGTCAGTCTGAACACACCAGCGCGCACTTTGCAACCGATGGAACAACAAACAAACGGCCGAAGATTTCATGGCTTTCCCCCCCCCGCGCGGAGAGAGTGGTGGGCCTATGCCTGTCACGCCAAAGTCAGCAGACGTACATATCCGCCACGTTGCCGTGTGCATGTACGCATTTGGGAAGTTGATCCGATGGCGGTTAAGCCGTCAAACCATGCACAGCCAAAACCGGACGCAAGCAAAGTAGGCCACGCAGGTATGTTGCATGACTGCAACTGAATCAGACCTAATCTCTCAACTTCGCCAATCAAGGTCTTACTTAGATAGTCTCCCCCTTTGGCCAAGTTCGTCGCCTGTGGTATGCACGTGGTCGTAGAAGCTGAAGCGCTGGTCAGGGACCAAGCCGCATTGGGCCTTTGGGTGCTTTGGCATCCCACTATATCATTTCTTCTTGGCTGCGAAGCTAGGGGTTCCGGAACTAAAACTGTATAGGGCGTCTGCTTATGCAAGGGGCTTGCTCAGAACCTAAAGCTTAAGATGGTTCAGATTTAGCACAAACTCTGGGGTAGCGTGTGGCTCTTGGCCACGGCTTGCTCAACAAAAGACCCTCAAGCAAACACACCAGCTTGTTGCTGCAATCATTGCAATCGAAGGCGTTCGGTATTCAACTTTGTGGGCAAGGGGCTGAAGGCACCAGGACCAACAAGCGCTCAGAAGGGCTGGGCGCTTGGGGGTTGTGGCAAATTAAAGTGTTGGGATCACAGGCCTCGGGAATTGAATGTCTTGACTGCATCATGGGAGCGAGGGCCGGCTATATATCAGGATATATCAGGGCCCATCATGCAGTTGTCATTTGCACATTCGTGCGGCTCTGCACCCTTTTCTGCTGCGGCTCTCACGACTGAAACAGGTCCAAGCGTGCTTCAACTAGAAACATTCAAATGGTACATCCACCACGTGGAGTTGCCTCCGAGTCCCAAACACCCCACCTGGATGTTTTGGGGTAAGTTTGACATGCTCCAATCTGCGACTATCGTGGTCACATCGTGTAAATGCGCGTGAAACTCCAGGTAGGTCGCAACGAAACACCCAGTCTGGCGTTGCAGGCCGAGTGTCAGCAGGCCGTGCAAGTCAGGGCACAATGGCAAGGTGGCAGCAGTGATGCAGCAAAACCCAGGAAACTCTTTCACACAATGCTGTGGACTCTCATACACGATCCATCACGATCCCAAAACCACTGCCAGCTCACAGTCAGGTTCAGCCTCCACAGCCGCCACAGCCACCACAACCACCACAGCCGCCACAACCACCGCAGCCTCCGCAGCCTCCAGACAGGCCGTGGACCGCGAAATCGGCCTGGCTTGACTGTGTGTTGAGTCGTTGAAACTTCGTACATGCTTGTTGCTTGTGCCTCAAGAAGTATAGGCAGGGCTTCATGTGCTGTTTTCATCTGAGCGGAACGGGAGGGGGAGGGTAGAAGGCCTCAGTTCACGCAGCTTTTAACTCCCCGATTGCATGCAGAAATAATATAAAGCATATAAATACTATTGTATATAATAGCACTTGAGACTACGATTTGTCTGGCAGGCTTCTCTAAAGCCCAGGTTCCTTTAGCAACCCTACCTGCTTCCTTTCTTGTGAATCACGGCCCAGGTCGTTGCCCAGGACCGCCCAAACCTCGGACAACACCCTCCCCACTTGAAAGGAGAGCACGGTACTCTGCTGCCCACCTGGTTTCCTGCATAGCCGCCATCCCAGACGTAAAGCATCCCGGCACCCCAGAAGAGGAAGCCATCGTCCTCGTACGCCTTGTTCTCAAGGATGGCAAGGCTTCGTCATGGGCTTCCGTGGGGGCATGCTTGCTAGAACTAAAGCAGCGACCACACCAGCACCAGCTAGTCCCGGCACAAAGAAGTGTGGTGGAAGTTGCAAGCTTCGCTTTGCTTGTTTGGATACATGTCCAAGCAGTTCTCATGCAGTGGGGGGCATGCATGTCGTTCTGTTTGTTGCGTTTCATACCTGCTCATGAACTCTAGATCGGAGAAGACTGTCATGGACAGAGACAAGTCTTGCACAGCTGAATCCCTGACACGTGGGTCAGAATTTGGAGCTTCGAGTCTACAGCAATTGCGGACTGGCTGGCCACGATTCCACAGGCAGCAAATTCTGTCGAAGTCCTTCGACCTTCAACCCTGGGACGCAGGGGCTGCGTGGATCTGCCACTGCAACCCTCAAGACTGGAGACCTCTCCTGTATTTTGCACAGCTTGGGCAACTGGCACGCCAAGCATCTCGCACTCCAGAGCGGCTACCCTTGACTCTGCAAGCCCAAGGCACGGTGCCCAAAACACCCCGCGCATTTCTAGATCCAAATGTTCTGTCACTGATTCCCCCAAATTTTGATCCTGGAACAAAGCGTGAACCTTGAAGACAATGAACTTGCCTTCTGGAGCTATCAGGTTTCTTCAAGGTTGTCGGGATGACCGTCAAGTGGGTTTGTATTTTAATGAGGAGGCGCGCGACAGGTGTTGGGGTCGGGGTATGTTTCGCGGGTATGTTTCGGGGTATGTTTCGGGTATGTTTCGGGTATGTTTCGCGGCATCAGGAGCTACTTTACCTGCAATTTCGGGGGTATGTTTCGGGGGGTATGTTTCGGGGTATGTTACGGGGTATGTTTCGCGGGTGTGCAACCCGTGTGCCCTTCTTAAACCTGAGCCCCCCAAAAAAAACAAACCCAAGTGTAGCAGTTGCTCCATAATGACTCGGTGTCCATCCATGCAGTGGCCGAGGCACATCCCTTTCAGCCTGCGTGTCATCCCCACGAAGAGGAACCCCGACAACGGTCTCAGCAGGGCTGAGCTCTCCTGCCAAGGGCCCAAAGAACTCTGAACATGCAGAACTCTGTCACAAGGTGTCACAAGTCATGCACAGGATCCCTTGTAGCCACATGCATGTGGCAGGTCTTCGACGTGTTCAAGCTGACATCTGTCCTCCAGCTGCGATGAGGATCGGATACTTGCGCTGCTCCACAGTCCACGGTGGATACAGGGATGCGCCGTCCTCGTCACTATTACGAGTAGTGCAGGCAGAGGGAGCTTTGCCATTTCGACCCGATCTCTTTAGACGCTCTCCAAAGGCAACTGACCACAACAGCATACAAGGTGTCAGGGACCGGCAACCATGATTTAGTTTTCTGTGTGGTCTACAAAGCCCCTTTGGAATGCCAACATCCTCTAGATTCTTAGACCGTTTGCTTAAAGACCCAAACTCACGGAAACAACACCCATGAAAGATGTCCAAGACACCTGTGCACTAGTTCCTAGTTCCAAGCGTTCTTGCTTCACATCTCAAAGTGTCATTCTCTTCTTAGTGGGTTTCTTGTTGGTGGTGATGGCGCAAAGACCCTGAACAACCTTTCTAAACCAAGTGATACAAGATTCAGAGAGCGGTTAACGTTTACTTTTATCTTCTGACCCTGAGCTTGTGAACACTAGGATTAACCACAGGATCGAGGGTTTCATGTGCAGGTCATATATACATATATATATATATATATAATGTCTCAAGGTGCCTTTGCCTTATGTTTCACAGGCTTGTTCAACAGGCTTTTGGTACTACTCAATGTGTATTATAAGCGTAATGATGCACGGCTTGGAAACAAAGGCTGGGTCCTAAGGTGTGATGGGTGATCAAGGCTAATTTCGGGTGTTCGAGTTTCATCAGGATTTTGGGACGAGGGATTTGGATTTGCCAGGTGTGTCAAAACATGGGCCTCAGGCGGCTTCAGCTTGGAGCCCGGAGCCACCTTCCATTTCAGACGCGCAGCGTCTTCAATGCCATGTCTACATTTTTCTACGAGCATATCAAACATACAGAACTGCAGAACTTAGCGCTGCTGAAAGCTTGAGTCTTGTCACAGCCCGGATCGGAACGCACCGTGGGACCGCCACAGTTCAGGGCTTCAGGACATGAGTAACTTGGAATGCAACTACTTTGTGTGAACAGAGCTGGCAGGTTGCATCGGATTAATTTATTGCACCAACAGGGGACTTCTGTTGAATTGTTCTACTCAACTGCTCAGCTTGTCGTTCGTTATGGCCCCTATTATGCAACGACCCGGAGCCCTAAAGTACTCTTACTGCCATGTCTGTGCCCTTTGTATTGCTGCAGTACGAAGTTGAAACGCCTTACCAGTAACGACAGATATCTCAGAATTTTGAGCAGAGAGGCACTCATCACAGCCCCGCTGGTCTGCAAGGGCTTCATTCGCGGCTGCAAGGTCACATGCCTAAGATTTTTGAACTTCGGCGTCGGGAGTCATTGGGAGTATAGGGCTGTAGGGTCTTCGGGGTCTTTGCCACCCACATAGCTGGACGAACCACTCCACAGAAACAATCGTAGCTGGTGGGCCGACCGCACGGTCGGTACCCAAGAGCTTTAGTCCAGCTGGGGCGGTTAAAAGCCGTTGCTGGGCCTCGGGGAGCCCGCTAAAAGAGGATATCTTGCCCAACATTCGCACACATCCATCGACGTCCACATGCAGGAAGCTCTCCACGATGCAGTCGCTGTGCAGAGAAGCGATGGACATGCCCACTCCATAAGCCACTGCCATGGAGAGGGTGCTCGAGTGGCCGGAGATGCGGGCGGTGCCCAGATCCTCGGCGCTGGGGGTGGGACCGTGCAGCAAGCCTTGTGGCGAAAACAAGCCTGCGGCCTACGACATCTCGGATCATCTCGGTCGTTCGGCGAGGCGGACCCCACATGGCATTCCAGCAGTCCAGCTAGGTTGTGCAAGGTTTGGGGGGTGAGGGTCCAGGGTTCGAACCCTGGACCCTGCCACAAGGTTAGGAATGCGGTGGTGGCTTGGTGGACGTTTTTCGGGCTTCTGGGTCTGAGGACTTGGGGTTCTTTCGGGTTTGACGACCAAGAGACTTCTGACACATGCGGAGAAAAAAACAAGTTTTTGCTTAGGTTCAGGGTCTAAGGCTTTTGCATATTGAGATAAGAAGCTACCTGCATCGTGTCTGTGCAGCCCGGTATGCCGAGGTCTGCGAGCCCAATAGAGTACCTAAGTTTCGAGACAACTCATCTTCACGACTGTGAAGGGTTGACCCCCTGCAACCGCCGCCATCACGGGTCCAGCACATGATGTCGGCATCGACCCCACAAGGCCACACGCTGTGGGGCATTCTGCAGTGGAAGAGATGAGAGTAGCACACGAAAAGCATAATTACGTGCCACGCGGAGAAGAAGCTTGTGCAATCAAATCGCCAGCTGGAGGGTTTCAGGTTTTTTGTGCTCCACCCGAACATCTGGTGTGACCTGGGGAATGCAACATACCTGCAATTCACAGCCCTGCCGATCTTAAACCCAACCAGCTCGAACACCAGGTGAGCCAGGGCCGCCAGGGGACTGAGCGGGAGAGGTTGGCTTGAAGTAAGTGGCCTTGACCTGAGTTTCACTGCTCCCTGGGTGCAGCCAGAAGGTTGACTTCAATGGAGCTTCAGGATCACGGTTCCATGGTTTGATGATTAATGTGTCTTTTGGTTGCGGCACAAGCACCGCCTGTCTCGAACTCAGTCCACTCTTTTCGCTGTTCGACCGGTGGACACGCGATCTTTCGGCATCAAGCCGCGAGAGAACACATCACCCAGCCCCAAAGGCTGCGCTGGATTCAATTCCAGCAAAGAGGGATGGATGTGCCTGATATGCAGCATGCCAATGAAGACTCTAGAGATTCAGCGCTCTTGAAGATTAAGTTGGCTGCCCAGCACACATCTTACATCTACATGCTAAACATCGCGTAGATGAGCGTAGATTCTTGTGCGAGAAGCAACCACCAACTATTCTGCATCAGCTGACATGTGCCGAGAATCGAACCTCAACAAGTTAATTTCGCCATGTGCCCTTTTTATACCCCTGCAATTGCGCGCCTTGCATTCGGTGCCGGTCCGGAGTGCGAAGATAGTGATCCTGGGAATTGCTGGTATCCGGATTCAGGGTTGACAGTTGTCGAGCAATGGCTCGGCGATTCTATGGGCACTTTCAGAATGTGGTTTTATCAGCAGTCACGCTTTCAAGATGCAGTCGTAAAGTCGTAAAGCTTCAGTGAGATAGATGCAAGAATCTGCCAGGTATCATATCGCATGTTTCAGGTCCCAGATCCCAGCTTCGGGGACTTCTTTACGGTAGAGCAGCAGAATGGGGAGCTGACCTTACCAGGCTTCGGCTATCGCAGGGTTTTTGGTCAAGCCCGGAGTCAAGCCAGCCATGACGCCCATCAGAAACCATCATCCATAACAATGGTATAGATCTCCGAACTGTTGACACTTTCGACTATAGCGCAACCTTTGCTGCAGCGTCTATTTCCATCACCGTTTGGGCGGGTACAAAACTCGCAGGCACGACCAAGAGCCAAACTCCCACCTGAAGCCTCAAACTCCTGTCTTGCACAACCTCTAGAGTGGCCAAGACGCTGGAGGTGGCCAGCCTTCCCCTGCTTTCCCTTGATGCCTCGCGTGCCCGGAGTGCCTGACAAGGCGGATCTGCTAGGAGAAATATACAGTGGATTGCAGTATGCAGTCGCCACGCTGAACCGACTCGGAAGGTGGGGACCCCCAACAACTCTTTTGGAGGACTGAACTTGTCACGTCGGTCCAACGACTCCCCACGTCTTGTCGGTCCATCGCATCTGGGTACAGAAGCTTCGGCTTAGGACCTACGTGGGACTTATATACTTGAGGCGTCGCATAATATCGGCGTAGTATCCTCGGGTGTGTAAAACAAAGACTTGCGCCGTCTCCTCTCGTGACATTTAAGAGCGGGATCTGTGCATCTTTTGTACGTCATGGTACGGTATGTGTTCTGGTCCCATGGACCCGGAGGTCCATGAAGATTTGGGGTTTACGGGGATATGGCCTCGTCGACCAACAGAGCGGTCTCCAGCTTGCCCAGGCCTTCCAGGAACGCCGCGCACGGGCAGCTTGAAGCCCACCTTGAATCTGCTGGTTTAAGCCCCCCTTATCCGATTCAACAGTACAGCCGACATGCCAGCCCTCATGCAAAATCCTGCTCTTGAGATGCGCATTGAGAACATGATTAGGGCTTCCGTGGAGTGTAGCCCTCGGCTTCGCGGAGCCCAACAGAATCATGATCATGACTGTGGCAGGGGCTGTTTCCTGTGGGATTTGATGGGCAAGTACTGTGTTCGCATCTAAAACCCAGCTTTCGTGTCAAACGCACTACTGTAGCGCACCACTTCAAAGCAATATAGGGCTGAGGGATCTGCAACAGACGTATAGAGGTTGACGGTCCCAACAGTCACGCAGCTAACGACAGCATTTACATCCACCCCAGTGTGTCTTGCGACCAACTGCCTGGAAAACTCAAGTTCGTGCACAATCTGCTCAGCGCCGTGCCAGCGCCAGCCACGCCACACTGTTTCACCAGCCCCAAACCCGCCAACACCGCGCTTGGCTGGCGAGGTACTTTCCAGCCCCCGAACATGCCAAAAGCATGATCCCAACCCCTCGTTCTCGGCTCGAAAGGGTGGTTGGGAATAATGCTTTGTCCTTGCTTGAGCAGATCCAGCCCCTGTTTTTGAGCAGATCCCGCCCTGTTTCTTGGATTCGTTTCAACATAGGTTATCTGGACGACCGTGGCTCGGTCAGATGCCTGCATGCTTACCTTTCTTTCGGTTCAAGCATGCTGAAACTTATACACTTGATAGACTGAGTTCCAGCGCGAAGCTAGCGCTATATTAGCCCCACATTGGTGTTTAAGGAGCTGTACTTGGGAGGCCGCCTTATAACAAAGACATAAGTCGATACAGATGATGGTTCGTGCGCCTCTTTATGGAAAAATTTGGGCATTGGGACCATGGACTGGCCCGCTCTTGTCACCCCAACTCTCTCTCTCTCTCTCGTTTTTGTTCTCTCTCTCTCTCTCTCTCTCTCTTTACTCTTCCTCTTCTGTCAAGAGGTTCCGAAGACTGCATTGTTGTCATGGGGCCCATTCGCCCACAACCACTGCCACATCCTCACCGGCCACACGAAGAAGGTACGCCATTTGCGTGGGCTTCCTCAGCCAGCTCGCGCAGAGCAGAGGACGAAGTGTGGGAGGTGCTTTGTTGCCCCTTTCGCACTTTCGCCCCATGTCTCGAACAAACAAACAAACAATCCACCCTTTCACGCCTGTATGGAGCAGACCCCACACTCACTGCCTGATCAAGCGACCTGACGAATTGAACTTTGAAGGTTTAAATTGTCAGCAGCAATCATTAGCAGCCAAGCTTCATTGAGGCACATTTGGATCCGTAGCTGAGTTGCCCTGCACCTGCCACTGACAGTTGAAAAGTCAGGAGCCAAGAACCTCACGTAGTGCAAGCTTTGTTTTGGGGTAACCAACCTGACAACCTACCCGAAACCATCCTAACCGTGTTTTTTCCCAAGGGACTCGGCTGCTGCCCTGATTGCCCAGCCTAACCAAAATTCCCCAGGCCGATCGAACCTGGCAGTTGGTCCTCTGCAGAATGTGCAGTCACGAGGGGCACAGGCGTCTCAGGGTCTGCAACCACCTGCTGGGCCGCTTGGTTTTCAGGTTTCTCCTAGATCCCCTTCTCGAATCCAAAGGTTCGTGTCAATTACCAGAAGTAAGACGGGTCAAAGCGTTCAGGACATGAAGATGTCCAAAAGACATGCATTCGTCTCTAGTATCGCTGCTGCAAATAATTCCGGCTCGTGAAGGAGCTCGTGAATCATGCAAAAAAACCCGCCAGGAGCTCTTAGCTGCCTTAGCTCCACATACGACTTTGCAGGCGTAGCCTATGCTAGAATGCATTTCAGCGGTGGACGGGTCGTAGCACAGAAAGCTAAGTCGACAACCTGCACAGCTGCACAGCCGTTCTGTGATGCTTCATGCAGGGAGGAAGCCCCTAGCCAACAACATTTGATTCAGCACGAGCCACCTTAATAACATTTCTTCAACTTCAAATTCCTATGCCCAGGGGCCACGAGCACTTCGAGTAAATGAGACGGGAAGCCCCTTGTCCGAGGACACGGCCATTGTGGATGTTCACACACACACACACAAACTAGTCCAGTAGGCTTACTCACACCTCCTCTCCTCCCGTATCTCACCTTTGTCTCCCTTCTTCTTTCCCAATTTCAGCCGAGCTCACCTCCAGATAGCTGAGGTACCTGTGGTTCAGGGAACACATGTAGCTTTCCTGCTTACAGTGATACTCAGCGCATCCTGCAGCCTGGGGTGAGGTCCGGCCTTGAGATGAACAAACACAACTTGGTCTGTGAATAGGCCTGGCCCGATGTTTACGGATTTTCGTAGCTTCCGTTGGGCTTCGGTGGATATCGTGATTGAGACTGAGAAGTCCTTGGACAGCCTTAGCTAGGCAGCAGTCCCCATGGCCTTTCTCCAGCGCGCCCATGGACGACCTGTGCTTGCAGGCTGCCAAGCTTCCTCGGTCGGCAGGCGCTAATGGTCTCGACCATGAAAATAGCTGCTAGAACCAAAATCTCCGTAGTCCTGGAGCCCTATATAAATCACCTTGTCCACAAGGCGACCCCATTTCATCCAGAGGACCCCGTACTGCCTGCAGACCTTCATGAAACCTGACGCCCGTAATATGGCGTTTACTATTGGCACTCAGCTGCAGCACTGCAGCAGTCATCACGAAATCGTGCACTGCGCACTTGGCTTTGGTGATCTGTGGCGGATTATGCCCAGGCGCGAGAAGCGCTTTAGGCCGGAGAGCTGCGGGCTCTGAGCGTCCTGGAGCTCTTTGGGGCTGCGCGCTTTGGTCGTGGAGCTTTACCATGGCAATCTACGAAACATTGTTGTGCATCTATTGCCGGACAGCTTGCTGTTCTGAATGCACGTCATTTGATATAAACAAAAGCAAACGACTTGGGAGACATGCCGGCATTCACCTCTGCTGGATCGTGCGGCTCAACTACAGCCCTGAGGCGAAGTTCTGTACAGGTACAGTAAGCGTCGGTCCTTGCGATGCACCCAAGGAACTCTTGCCTGGATAGCTTGAAGTTGAAAAATATGAGGTCCGGAGGTTTAAGTGGCTAAGGTCCTTAAGGTTCTTCGGGGACCTCGGAGATCTCAACAAAGTCCCCAAAGGCTCTTGCCCGCTTCAGTCCTCCACACTGCCCCCTTCACAAGACTCGCATGCTGCAGCCCTCTGGGCCTCTGGTCCACCTCTGGCGGGCCATGGCGCTTCGAGGGAAACCGTCTGTGGTATCTGGGCAGCGGCCTGAGAAGATGCATGTGGGATCCGGGCATAGCCTCTGCTCGAATGGCTTAGACCTGTTCTAAACCACTCGCCGAACTGGTCACCGAACCCGATAATAACAACCGTAAACGGGGACAGGGTGTACGAGGGCGAGAGTGGCTGTGCCCGCTAAGACTCTCCGGCAACTCCCCGAGATCTCAGATGATCCCGCTAACACGAAGCAACATATGGTCATAAACCCCTGAACCCTAAACTCCCCAAATTTTACACATTGTGGGCACCTGTTCACCTTGTCGGCTCTCTGGAGCCTGCCACGTCAAGATTCATTACATGCTTGATTGTCTTTGTGTTCGTGCGTGTGTATAGTGTAGTGATGTGTAGTGTGGTGTAGTGTAGAGTAGTGTAGAGTAGTGTAGTTGGTTCAGTCGGCTCAGTGGGCTCCGCCTCTCCCTCGCTCTCTCTCTCCCTCTGCCTCAAGCATAGCCCCCGAAAAGGCCGCATCGCCTGTCTGTCTCGCTCTCTCTCTCTCTCTCCGAAATCCTCTTCGTCGTCTGCTGGTGCACGCTTAGAGGTCCCTTGAAGGACCTCGGCCGCGCAAGCAATTTCCGTCCAGAGCGACATACCCCGTCTTGGGATGCTTCTTTCTGTCAGACTTATTGTGCTTGCGTTCTTTCTTTCCCTCCCTCCCTCCCACCTCGGTGAATAACCTTCTTCGATCGCATCTCCATTTCTTTTTGTAGAGCCTATATACAATTTATATAAGGGGACGAACCCCCTGCTCTCATCTGCTCTCTTATCTCTCCCTGCTCGGGTCACATTGGCAGGGTGGCGCCCGGGGCCTGAACCTGTCCCACAAATCAGCCACGTCGGCCAACAACAATCACTGTAGCCGATACTGGCAGGAAGATACATTAGTCGAGCCCGAGCCGGACTTCTGCCATGGTCGGTTCAAAGCAACTTCAGAAAGAACCCACAAGTCACTGGCGCTGACCCAACGTGTTGCGTTGTCGTGATTAATCAGAAGTGTTCGGGGGTGTTCAGCGGCAGTTAAAAGGTCTGGACGCCGAAGTGATTTCATTTATGGCTCTCTTCATGCTTTCATGAGGGGTTAGGGGCTTACTGCTCTGGGAGAACAAACAAGAAGTGTTTCTGGATGTTGGTGATTCTTCAGGGGTCCAAAGCTCGCCCAAGTTTCTAGAGATTGTCGAAGCAAGCTCCATTGTCGATCTCGGTACTGCCTCTCTTCGATGGTCACGAGACCTGTGCACACACACACACACACCTATGTCAGTTGTGTCGGCTCCTTGATTGCCAGGCCTGCTCAACGAAAGACCATGGAAACAGTCACACTTTCGAATCTTTCGAACCCGAGATTGAAGTCTGCGGCAACGTCAAGTCTCGCCTCGGTACATCCCGCCAGCCGTTGCTGGGCCACCGTCGTGAAACTCCTGCATCCACGCGCTCTTCGTTTCCTGTTCAGGCTCAGCACCGTGTCGCAACTGATGCCGCTTATACTACCAGTTACTACCACTTTCGCCCCTGCTGTACTGCTAGGACTTCAGGATGGCTGCGCGCGTCCGTGTGCCGACACAACGAAGTGATTGGAAGCCTCCATCAGAATGTGGAGGGGTCAAAAGCACTTCGGACCATTGCCCCATTCTAATTGCACTGCCAAACTCTTCTCCACCGTGTGGCGAAGGCTAAATTTTGGGAAACGGAGACATCGGAGGCACTGTCCTCCCAACGGCTGTTGAGACGAGAGCCCTCGGAGCGGTCATTGACACCTGCCCGTGCTACGACGTCTTGCGACTTGTGACTTGTCGTGACTGGCACACGAATATTAAGACTCGGCCAGACAGGATGACCTTCTTATGAGCCAACAGCAAACGGTACTTCGCTCCCGCAAGGCCACCGCTCAACTGCTGGCAGGCCGCTATCGTCATGCGGCAGCATGGCACCACACAGTCGTGTGGTCTCCTCCAAAGTTCCACTACACTAAGGCCTTCAATCTGCAAGAAGCGGGTTAAACGTTTGTTGGCCCTTGTAAGGATCAGAAACCCAAGCTGCCGTTGCAAAGAGTCGAATCTTTCTCAAATCTCAATAAACACCCGAGTCTCCTCGTAGTAGCACCTTGGATGCAACTGGTGAGCATGCCACGCGCAGTCGATGTCGTAGGTTGGCACCCAGAAATCCTTGGGAGCCATCCAATCATGAGGCGCACCAGTTCCGTACAGGGTTTGCATGACTAGCTTAGTTGGCATTCTCGCGACAGATGCTTCATGGGAGCCCTTGCAGGGGAGCTTGCGGCACGATGGGATAAGGGGGCACGGTGGGCGGGGCCACTGTATCCTTCCTTAGCGCTGGAAGTGTCCCAGAGTCACTTCCGCCGGAGGAAAGCTAAGGTTATGTTAAGGTCAGGAGCGTGTGTAGTTAGGAAGGCTCAGGGGGGCCTCGAGCAACACCCAAAGGGCTGGATCTGCCGAACCTCTGAGCAATTGGCGTGCGAGCACACATGAGCTTAATTCGCCTCGCCCTGGCCATGGGTGAAGGTTCCCAACGGTTCCCATGCAGAATCCCCGTTTCATCGCCTCCAATCCTCTCCCGCCCCCTATGGACCCCGATTCTCTAGAACACCCTGCAGGAGACATCAGGAGACTCTGGTGCGCAGGATTGTCAACAAAGAGCAAAAAACCAAAAACAAACAAGTAATTTGAGGCTGCTGCGCCTGAACCTCTCGGGACCACCACCAGGACTACTCCTAACATGGTTAGGATGCCTGAAAGACATTCCGAGAGGCATTTGGCCGCCGCCGCTTCAGCTCAAGGAACTTGTCCAAGTATCCTTTGCGTGGAGATGCAAACGTACCCAACAATGGCGACCTTGTTGTTGAGTTCTGCTTGCTCCTGCATACTGCGACACCCCTGCAGGGTCTTTACTTTCGTTGAGCCCTTCCTCTGGGAAATCACACTGCAATGTCGGCATCAGGATGGTCCCTTGCTTGGTTGGCCCGAGATTGCAGACCGTCCGAGCCGCGTTTTCCATCCGTGGCGCCAGACAGTTCTATCAGAAACAGAACTAAACAAGCAACTCCAGAATATGAATCCTGCATCGCTTCTGAGACTCTCTCGACAGCGAGCTCCAAGTAATAGCGGTCCCGATAATGAGGCATCACCGCCACCTTGCAAGTCGATTACATCCGAAACAGGCCCACCGTAGCAGCTGGTTCCAGCGCAAGTGAAACCTCCCTGCGTCCGCTTGCACCCTCATATACCCTCATCGCACAAGACAGTCACACGAAATTGACCCTGTGCAGGACCATCAACTATGGCAACTATGGCTTTGAGCACCGAAAAGGGCCGCCTGGTAGTGAAAGGCCATTTGCCTGACATCAGTTGAGTGCGACGAGGTTTGTCAGGTCTTCAGATCCTTGGGGCTAGTCCATCTAATCCCACAGGGCACATGTGGCAGTTCTGCTATGGTTTGGGGCTGCAGCATGTGCTGCATGAAGCTCAGCAAGTTCAGGTGGGATGTCACAAGCCTCAAGGTCGGAAGCTTGAACACGGGCTCTGCCCCGGACATCCCCTGATACCCTGACCTACAGACGGCAGAATAACCTGCGTTGCAGTCCGATCCGTCACCTTGTCTCCAATACACTTGAAGTCCATGCGGGTAAACCCGTTGACCTCGAACCGCACCGAGAAAGCCAGAAAGCCCTCTACCCATAGGCAGCATGCTAAGGTAGTTTGCCTCTCACACGCTGCCACGATGTCATACTTGCTCTTCTGTGCGGCCTAAGGGAACGAAGGCAAGGGAACCAAGGCACGAGTTGGCAGTTGGAAGTGCCGAACTGAGGACAACCTGACAATGACCCAGGTGTCCCGGAAGTTCTGAACTTCCTCTTCAAGTTGGTGAAGTTCTTCGTCTAGGTGCCAACGGTGGATTGTCACGTGTTCGTGCGCAAACAGGTGCCACCACCACACGTCACAACCGCAATCCAAACGATGACTGACACCACCGAACCACGCGACCACAACCACCACCACATTGCATCACAGCCCTCCATGAAGACACAGCGACACCAGGCATACAGTCCCGTGCTGAAACACAAGAACAAACTTCAAATTCTCGGATCAAGCCCAGCTGCATTGCCCTCGTAACCTGCCAGCAGCGGTGCATTTTGCAGGCCCTGCGTGATGTCGTAGTCGCCGCCCCTGTCCTACCAACTTCAGAGCATCAACACCCCCCTCATCACCATGCAACTGATTTTTGTTGCATACAAGAAGCCTGAAAGGAAATAACCTGATCTCTCTCTCAATGTCAAGGAATAACTGACTTGTCGATGAGTGGAAGGTGCAGACGACGGCACACGCACTACTGCCCGGCACGCTCCACGCGTCTAAACCAAGACTCAGCCAGCAAACGATGTCAACATGCAGCACGAGATTCAGGGCAACTATATTATATGGCCTGCAGGAGCAAGACTGCTTCGTGCATGTACGTCTCCTGAATGATGCTGTACATGAGAAGTTGAATGCCAAGGGCGGCACTAAGGACTGCATATCTCACGCGAGCAACAGTGAAGAGGTGTACCAGATTGTTTGAGGCAAGCACATTAACACAACATGTCAGAGTAGCCAAACCGTCCCACGATGAAAGGTAAACGCCAGTTATCCCACGAAGTGTCGCGAAAGAAGACACCACGGTACCTCTGAGCTGTCCACAAGCCTCGAGGCTGGCCCGGGATGGGCTCAAGCGCATTTTGACCCCTGAACTGGGACTCCCCCAAAAACAGTCTCTTTGAACTCTGGGAAGTAAATTGACAAGGCGGATCATTCTGCTTATCTTTCGGGCCGACGTTCTGAAACCCCAACCCACCTTGACTACAAAAAGGCAGGCACCTTGTCCCAAAGAGAGATGGCGCGGGATCGGGCGGATGCGAACTCCTGGACGCTCTGAAACTTCGGAATTCCGACAGGAAGGCCTAAGACTGCAAACAGATATGCAGGGACTCTGCCTGGAGCCTGTCGCTGTAAAGGCTTTGGGATTTGATGGGTTCTGGGTACTACAGGTTCTTTCTTTTCATGCCTCATGTCACGGTCTTGGCACTCCAACGATCCATAGTGCATTGCATGGGGCCAGTGCTGTGATAAAATGCGGGAGCGGGGCAAACTCTTGGAATTGGCTTTCCGGCATATTTCTCCCGGACTCTCAACTCATCTCAACTCCTTCCCAACGCGCGGTACCAAGCGGTGGTCGGGCGGCTCCTGATTGCTAACATGCTTCGACATTGATGGGCAGAAGCATCTTCAAGTACAAGTTTACGATGCGATCAGTCTGGATGCTGATGCCGAGGCCTAAACACAAAACATGTATGTATATGTCTCAATCGACATTCAACAAAATATGAGCACCTGAATCGAGACTGCGTTGAAGCTCTTTTTTCGGGCTAATGGCTAGATGCCATTTTAATTGTCAGTGGAGCAACATGACAGAACGAGTATGAACACGAACCGAACATGTATGACTACGTATCTAGATCTGGTGGGTGCCACTCGGGAGGGTAGACGTTGGTGCCCTCGCATCTTTGCCGAATCGTCCACTTCAAGATTCAGGAACCGAATCGAATCTCGAAGGCCGTATCGTCGTGCCTGCCGAAACGGTCTGCTGCGCGTGTTGCGGAACCACGAAGTGCCAGCGGAAGGCAAAGTGCCAAGCTCGAGGTGCGACACACGAAGCCATCAGACACGAATCGGGCAGGGCCGCATCCCTTACAGCAAAGGCGTGCAAAGCAGGGCCTACGGCCTAGATTTCCCTTGATTCAGCCATTTTCTACAGCCCAGCATCCGAAAGGCCCGTGATGGCTGCGACATCCTCTCGGTACGCCCTGGGGCAAAGCCTCAAGATCAGGTTGCATGGCTGATGCAACCCAAAAACAAGCCACAGTACAGAAAGTCAGTTAAGAGGTGAAGGAAACTGGAACCAGTGGGTCCGAGGAGCATATGGCAGTGCCACACCCACTCGACATCGATAGGCGGAACCAGGAGAGGGTTGGAGCCATTGCCATTGTTGGCCAGAAGGGGCAGCCAAACGTTTTCGTAGCGTTGGATGGCCTCCCGAAGCACCTGCAGCAATGGAACCCTCTGATTGCCCTGCTTGGCTGCAGTGCCTACCTTCCGAGCAGGGTTTAGGGAAACATTTGGGCTTGCAAGCGCCTGTTCGTTTACGTACAGGCAGGGATACCGGTCCTGAGCAGAAAATCGCTGCACAACGTCTGCTGCGTGGATCCCGTGACAAGCCATGGTAATTCAAGAGGGCTCCTAACTGCATGGGCAACGCCACCAACACCACAGCGGAGCCTTTCCCCGAGTCGAAATCCGAAGCTTTGCCAGTGCTGCTTAGAGTGTCAACCTCCCGCAGAAAGTCAATCATGTGGCGGCAGGCATTGACCAGATCCACCTTCCGTGGGATGGCAGGGGTGTACAAGGAGACCCCAAGACGGTCGAAACAGGCCTACGATTAATTACACCTGAAAAGGGCTCTGCCTTGGACTTGGCGAAAGTGGCTTTGGACACCTGGTGCCGCGGTTTTCGCATGCACCAGGAGCCGCACACTCCCATGGCTGCAGGATGGCACGACGCCAGAACTCCGCAATTTAGGGGCTCTAACAGACTCTAACATGCGTGGGTGTATCTGCTCTGCGGTCGGACCTGCTGAGATCTCAGTTTGGTTCCGGGGCGGGCACGTCCTCGGAGCCAAACCCGGCGCGCCCCTATTCTTGAATGCCATAGAGCTTGGTGTTGACGGCTGGTTGACGGCGTTGCTATAACTATGGGCAGGAGGAACCTCAACGACGACCCGCGCACCCTTCGGCACGGATGTGCGCAAAGCTGAAAGTGCAGCCTCCCACTGAGATCCGGACTAACTCGACAACCCGGCGGCTGTCACGTTCCAACACGACCTGGCCGCAGGGCTTGAAGGCCTCACGTTTCAGGTCAAAAAGGTTCTGCAACTGAAGGGGCGTGACGGGGGACTACCCCGCTCCAACTTCAGACCTCAACCCATTCACATAGACCACAAGAAACACACACTATAAGCAGCCGCGATCCTGCCGCACTCCACACTTCTAATTTCAGACCCAAAATGACCCAAAGCTATCAGCGGCCGGCCCGCTCATCGCGCTCGTCCAGGAAAAGCACACCATCGAGACCCTCAAGCCCATTTTCCAGGAGGTACCTTGAACTCCATGCAAATGCAGACACTGCTTTCGGCATCCATTGATGCTCGCCTGCCCTTGACTCATACGATGCAAATTGCCGAGTAAATTTTCATAAGGCGTCCTACACAGCTCCACCAGATGCCGTGGGCAAAGGAGTAGAGTCTGACATTCCAGCAATGCCATCCTACGATGCCATTCCAGAATTGCAGCCATGCCGATGATGATGAGATTTGATGAGGATGATGCTGATGATGAGGAATCATGCGGGGATAAATGTTCTGTTGTGGACCATTCTTTCACCTCTTAGCAAGATCCCAGCCAGAGTTCAGCTTCTCATATCACGAGCAGAAATATTCACTCAAAAGCTGCAGAAAAAAAACTGACAAATGCTCCACTGGAGTCATGTTGGACACCATAAGCGTCTCGATGTTCACAGGCTCACGTGCCAGCAATGCATGGCTAAGCATGCAGATCCATCACTACGAGCAAGGCTGAGCAAGCGACTCTGCAACTTCTCTGTTCGTCATCCCTGTGACCTTTTTGGTGCGACGGAATTGCTTGAGGCCTACGTACGGTGGTTTTTTCAGTTGTAGGCTCGTGGCAACCGGAGTCGGTTCGGAGGGCTCTACTTCTAAAGCAAAAGAACGGCATCATGAGCTGAGTAATCAGCAAGCACATCAATTCTAACCCCATACCACTGCCCAGACATTCCCCACTGTCCGTGCCGTATCAGACATGCTGTACATGCACCCCTTAATCTATACTGATGCACCCTCAGTTGGCATCAGTGCGCAAGGGTAGTCAGAAAAAAGGGTGGTGCGCCCAACTCGTCGATGACGCCAATCCAAAAGCATCCAAGCACATCCTTATCGGCGCTACCCTCGCAATCTTTGGGCCCTGGCTAAAGCGCCAGAGTCGATCAACGCATGGTACCTCGGCCTGCACCATCAATCCCGATTGAATCTACGGTTGTCGTTCGTGTCAGGCTTTTGCTGCATATGACCTGCATCCTCTTTCGGGTTCTGTTCGGCCAAGCAGGGGGGGGGGGGATCCCAGCCGTCCCTTATGAATATTTACTAAACAGGGCTTTTCTCATCTCAAGTTTTTGATGGAAGGGGGGTTCAGATAGATAGAACAGATGCTTCAGCAGGCAGTCTTTCTGAACTTCTGGCATATCCGTTGCCGAGTGCCAGAAGATGCAACTTTTAATAGTTTTGGCATTTCGGGTGTACACTCAGCCCAGCGAAGTGCGACTTCAACAGAGAGCCTGTCAACTTGGGACGCAGCGAGGGTGCGCTTTGGAGCAACTGCCCCAAGAATGTTTCGCCCTCAAGAAAAAGACGTTGGGATGGCACCCACAACGACCGGCCTATTCCCGCGGGTGCTGCGGGTTTTGGCGACCTGGTCGTAGGAGGATGCTAGAGGGCCTGGGGGGCAGCCCGAGGCCCTGGGTCCGCGATGGTTACCCTCACTGGTCAATGTCAAGACGTAACTATACTTGCCTGTGGGTCATGTATGATGTCGTCATTGTTTCCTTTACATTCTGAGAGACCGGCGATGTCCAGGATTTGTGTAGGACTCCAGCGTCCAAGCCTTCCATCACTCCACAATTGGGTCTACAGACGCAATTCCACTTCTGGGGACGCGTTGCCTTGCGCTTGCCTGGAGCACAAATGAGTTAAGAGGCACTCGTGGCACGAACACCCCCTTTATGTGCTGTGCACAGTATGACAACCGCTTCTCCTCTGAGTTCAGCGCTCGACGACTGAGACATTTTGTGTAGAACTGAGGACCTGTGGACACAGAAGTGCAGGGGACTTGTGGCATCTTCACAGGTCCAGCAGTGGCCGCAAAAACTCTGGACCAACCTGAAGGACTTTCCCATCATCTCCCTCTGCGTAGATGCACCGCCCCATGGATTTTGGCCTGAGCGACCAGATGGGGAACTCTACCGTATCCCTACCCTTAACTGCCGAACACAAATCCGATTGGTCCTTCTCAGCAACCCCAAGAAGTCCCTGGGCTCTGGCAGCAAATCGTTTGGCGTGCCGCTGAAACCCAGGCATTGCTGGAAGAGCTGTGGCCTTGGACAAGCTCTGGATCGCGGGCTCGGGGTTTGACTTCGAAGGCGCTTCCAGGGCTCCTGGATGTTAAGAAATGACATCTTACAGGACATGAAGTTGGCTCAATGCAGGTTCAAGAGTTGTCAGTCTTCTGAGCAAGCCAGCTGTCGAGACTAAGATGCCGACCCCGCCAGCTCCTGGCAATGCAGTAGAGGATTGGGCTGATGCAAGGTTTAGGGATTTTCCATCTGTTAACAATGCGCAAAACTGCGGTTGTTTTGCACGGAGTCGTCTTGGTGCCCCTCCAACTGGAGGGCGTGAAGGCTGACATACACACCGCTCAACTTCTGTTCAACCTGCACCCGCCCCAAGTCCCGCAGCATATGAGTCTGAATCTAAAAAAAATTAGCGCCGAGGTGTAGGGCAGGGCTCCTGGCCACAGGCAGTAAGTTGGGTCTCGTTGCGATCCAAGGTTCCAGCCTGGGAATCGCTCGAAGAGGGTGCGCGGGCAGGCTCGGAGTTTGGTGGGGACTGCAGGCCAAATTGCACACACGCACACAGAGAGATAGATAGATATAGATAGAGATAGATATATATATATATATAGATAGATAGACACATATGTATACAGAACATGCGCATATGTAAATTGTGTCATGTATAGTAACATGTGCTCCATTTATGTATATAGATATAGATATGGATATAGCTATATATATATATAATATATACATACATATTATGCGCAGACGTCATATGTTACTTGAGCAGGGGTACGCAAGGTGCCGGGTACGTTTGCCCAGCTATCTGGGCTTCCACTGGTGCGAGTCATGTTTTTTGGGGTGAAGCCTTGCTTCGGTTGTTCCCTACCGGCTATCGCCCACACCTGCTTGCCCCAAGGCCCGTGCGACAAACACATGGTGCTCCAGCCTCGGCCACTTAGCATGCAAACTCTTCTTGAAACGGTTTGAGAGCCGTGAAGCAAGAATCGAGATACTTTCTGCTATTGGCTCCCAGCTCTCTTTTGAAGCCTTTCACACACACGTGTCTTCACATATTCTCCACTCCTCGGTCTCTTCTTCTTCTGCTTCTTCCTCCTCTTGCATATTCTTCTTCTCATGGGGAACCTGAGGGCCTGCAGCGCACAACACACGCCCAAGTTGCAAGCATGCAAGTCCTGCTTGGTCTCTTCCTTCCTTCACTCCTTCCTTCCAGCACGCGCAACCCCAGAAGATCCCCCAAGTGTTCGCCCCAAGCGGTGCGAGTATCGGAGTTTAACGCTGTTGTTGCCTGTGAGATGCCTTCCCCACGTGGTGTGTGCGTTGCTTGGGCTCTCACGTGGTGTGTGCGTTGCTTGGGCTCTCTACTTCTTTAGCCAGTAATTATCGGAGTCATCCATGGTGGCACCCGGCTGTGTCATGCTATTCGTACTTAAGATACGCTCGTGGCTTTTCGGTTTGGCATGTGCCACTTTTGGGATTGAAGGGCCTGATATGCTGTGGTCTGGAGGGTTGTCGCGTGCGTGCTCGCTCGCTCGTTCACTCTCCCTTCCTCCCTTCCTCCCTTCCCCCTCCGCACGTAGTCCCAGCAGGGACCGCCCCAAGGGGCGTGCTCCAGCGAAAACCCCCTCAAACTGTCAACCTTCTCCCCCCCAAAGGCCTCGCACCTGCAAAACCTGTCCGAAAACCTCCCCCAGCCCCAACCCTCAGCTCGTTAGTATGTTATCGGCCCCCTCTCTCGCTCTTTTCTTCGTCTTCTTCTTCTTCTTCTTCCTCCTCTTCAGGGCTTGAAGGGCGCACAAGGCACGCCCGGTCCGTGGTCCAGTCGGCATGAGACGTGTAAGCCCCGCCAGGAAGGTTTTCCACCCCGGTGCTTCGACTCCCTGACAACTACCCTTGTTTACTCTTGACTCTCTCTCTCTCTCTTCTTCTTCTTCTTCTTCTTCTTCTTCTTCTTCTTCTTGTTCTTCTTGTTCTTCTTCTTCTGCAGGGCTTGAAGGACGCGCAAGCACGCCCTCCGCGCACGAGGCGCGCCCGGTCCGTGATCCTGTCGGCATGAGACATACAGCCCCGATGAAAGTTTCCCCGGACCACCCGACTCTCTCTCTCTCTCTCTCTTTCTCTCTCTCTCTCTCTCTCTCTCTCTCTCTCTCTCTGGCTTTATTCTTTCAAAGGTTGTATCTGTTTTGTCATATACTCTTTCTCGATATCTTTGCCTGTCTGTCTCTCTGTTTCTGCCAGACAACTGATTTTCAATGGTTGAGATCCCCATGACTTTCTCACCGAGGCCCCGGGCAAATGACGGACAGCGGTGGGCGAGTATCGCAAGACATCGTACACCAACTGGACTTGCCTCAGGCAAAACTGGATGTCCATCTCTGAACAGCCCGATCCAGCTTAAAGAGCCAAAACGGGCACATGGCTGTCGCTTGTCATCCTTTGCATTAATTCGCAGAGTCGTGCGCAGGGTGCCCTTCGACCGGGCTGAGAAGCATAGGCCCGGGCTCTGGGTCGTTGATGTCCAACAGCTCCAATGGCCACACATTCCGTCGCCTGCGGACGATCTGAGCCTCTGAGCTCCAAAACCACGCCAACTCGTGAGCCGCAAGCCGTGTACGACATGCAAGTGATAAACGTAAACTCCCTTCATTTAAGAGGTTTTGCGATCTGCCAACTAACGCAGCAGGATTTCATGTGTGATTGGTTAGGCGAATGAACCCTCTAAAACACTCTACTAAAACTAGGAAATGTACGGTTGTTCTTCAGTCTAGATCTGATGCTAACAGCGTTCTTACAGCGCGGGCACGAAAAACACAAGTTCTGAAGTCCCCAACATGTCTTTCAGGGTCTTGTCTCCGGTCAGTTCCTGTCACATGTCAGCAGCAGCGCTGCCAACATCCCCTGCCCACGACGCTCGCAGCTTCCATCTCCGGCCTATCCACCGCGTCTTCGGTGACGCCTCGCGCTGGAGGAGTCGATATTCGGGATCTTCAGCACTCTTCAGCTTTATGTTGGGCACTTCTCTAAGTTTAATGGGCTTTGGGAGGGCCTGCGCTGCTCTGGCTGCACGTGAAGACGACCATTTCGACATGTTGTGTCTCTCTGAAAGCTCATTGTCGGATCACCGTTTCAGAAGATTTCTGCTGGGGCCAGGAGGCTCGGAGCTGCCGTTACTTGCAAATGCTGATGGGCCTATGGCTGCCCATGGCTGCCCATGGCATCCCAAGCACTCGGGGGAACAGTGGGGAGCTTGATGGAGAGTAACCCGTGTTGACTTATGACATTACACGACCCTTGCTTCTGCGCTTGTGCAGTTCAAAGCGATCAAATCAACAGGCCTTGTAGGTGGGATGTGAGCAACGTATATGTACGCACCCACAACTCACTTTAGTCTGCGTGTCTTGCTAAGGATGTGCTCGTGAGTGCATCACGGGAGCAGCCTGAGCACCCAAAAATCCTAAGCCCTCTAGACCTTAGGGTGGCGGCGCCTGAGTTGATGCCAGGATGGGACCTGAGTCGGCAATGACGGCTGTGTGGAGGCTGGTGTGTTAAGAGGCAGGCTGCAGGTGTAGGGCTTCAGGATTGTGTCTGTAGGTTTGTAATTCAGGAGTTCTGGCCAGTTGCGCCACCTCTGCGCTGTGGCGGCAGTGGCAGATGTGTCGAATTTCCATGTGCCCTGTGCAGCCACACTGAGCCGCTCAGTGGAGATTCTGACTCGCCCAAGATTTGAGACGCGCCAGACCAAAGCTCAGCTCGAGAAAGCAAGTTATGTTGTTGTCTCCTTAAACGCCATGTGAATGCAATATCCTTGCTTGGTTCTCTCTACCGAGAAACGTACTGCGGTAAAGAACTGCGAGCGCCAAATGCAAACCCTGAACTTTGCTTCTGTGAGTTCCGGGCGACTTTGTGAAAGAACCCACCCGCCGGCGATGCGCGTCATCTTTCAGATCCCCGACCCATCGGCCGTCCTGGGAGAGCCGGTCGGGTTTGCCTTAGAATATTGGGTCTCCTGGCATGCGGAATCCAATAGCAGAAGAAGCATGTAACTGTAGGAGTACTGGTGCTGCCAAGACATTTTCTCTTCGTCTTCATCGTACTTTCTGCGAAGAGACACCGCCTATTAAAGACCAGACTTGAGGCTCAGCCCTTTTATTGTTCGCAGGTCGGGCCGGCCTCGGTGAACCCACGCACTTTGCCACCCGCGCGTACGATCATTGCAACGTAGGCCTGGCAGCAAAGACGCTGGCTGAGGACGACTCTGGGGGCCCCCATGCTCCCAAGCTCTTGAGGAGCGCTGTCTCTTGCAACGCTCCAGAAAGCAGTGCACAACACTCGGAGTGCACAGCTCTCTATGCACAGCTACAAGTTTGCTAACGAGGTCTCACCGATCAGCTCTTGGCTTCTCAACTGCTCTTTTGTAGTGGACCCACCCATCAAAGCGTGTCAAGAAAACGCTGACAAGCCTCTTTACGGCAGATTTCCTGGAACTGGGCAGGCGCAGGTCGTACGACTCCCACTGGGGAGCCAAGGATGACGGGGCGAGGTCCTTGCCTGACATGCTGCTCGGCGGTGGAAGTGCACTGCGCCTTCCTGGGCCAAAGCTAGGGGCGGGAGGAGGAGGTGGGGGCTCAATGATGCACACTTCCCAAATCCGATACCCTGTAAGATAGAAAACGACTTATTACAGACTTTGACACCGGACGGAGTTGTACTATTGCCGGGTACTATTGCCAGAGGGGGGGGAGGGGGGGTGCTAGATTAGGCGGAACTGCTTAGATGCTCAACGTATACTTCCTTGTAGCCCTCGATGTTGCTGCTGAGATGCGGCCCTCATCTCATCAAGCAATACCTTCAGAAGTGTCCGAACCTAAGCGCCGGCATTTTGAGCCGTTGAGAACTGAATCTACTTGGCGTAAGCCCAATTGTGCATCGACAACTACAACGCCACAACATGACCCACTGCGCTTCTGAGCTCTGTAACTGAAGCGCTTGGATGCTGCAGTTTGGAGTCCATGGGAGTGAAATTGCTGCGTTGGGGGGCTCAGGTACCGACATCTCGCTCTCGAAGCCCATTCAAGCGGTAAGCCAGAATGGTGAAGCCTGTTCTTCAGAGTCCCCTGGTGGCCCTGGGGACATTCTTGCAATAGGAGTTGCTTGGAGTTCGACTCCGACTTGTCACTATGTCAGTCATCATGCGTATAATTCTAAGTAGCCCAGCCAACGCAGTATGTGACCAAAGCAGAACTGGAACAACCAATTTGTCCGCACTCAGGCGAACAATCAAGTTACAGTTCATACCAACATTCGGATACCCTCACCAGGAAAGCGGTGCGCCGGGAAGCCCTCCAAAAGCACCCTGCAGCCCAAGGCCGCAGCCGATTGTCACGTCCGGATGCGAAAATTCCGAAGAAACGCTCGGAGTATCCTCACCAGCGGCTACAGCGTTGAATCTCCTTCCCCTTGCAAGTCGAAAACCAAAACGGCACCTCTACTCGGTTCTAAGGCTTCCTGTCCCTGCCTCAGGAAAATCATTGAGAATCATTGCATGCATACTCGCCAATGGGACACAAGAAGGCAACCTCTGAAGGAGCCATATTAAATATGAGTCATGTTGAGTCATGCCCACAGCTCTGGCTGAGGTGTTGTCCTTCCCGACGAAGGGTACCGCCAAGAGCTTCCGGCTCAGTGGGGCACGCGCATCACCCAAGGCCGTCTCCAATGCATTACCTGTCCTCAGCCGTTCGGAGGCAAGCGTTGCGTAAGGACGTGAAATCATGCAGCAGGACAGCCCATGATTCAAGCGTTTTGTTTGCGACGTTTTCAGGTGTTTCGGTACCTGTTCAGGTTGGGGGTTCAACCTCCGTTCAAGCTTCTGTTCTGGAAACCCTCTTTGCCCAAACCCGGGGCCTAAGCCCATGATGGTGACAATGCTTCCAGAACTGGGATTCTCATTATTGCGTTGCTAGATGTTGCTAGCCGCTAGCCTTCCCTGACTCAGGTGGTTTGTGAAACCGAGAAAGAGGGAGTTGTGAATCCTGAGCTCGTTGCTCCGCAAGATGTCGGAAGGCATGTCTGACCCCCCCTCTAATTGGGCCATCAGAGGACACAACCTGAACCAACCCTCAGTTCAAGCCTTGATTTTTCTGTTTGTAGCCCATCCTCACCCTTACAATACCTCCACCCTACAATCTAAACTTCCCCCCCCCCGAAAGAAGAATGGGGCATCCTGTGTGATTGAGGGTTTGACTGTTTCCAGAATTAAGACAAAGAGGGCTCGAGAGTTTATACGCAATGGACAATGCCCCTGCACAAGACCGGCTCGCAAAGATCTACTTTCTCCTGCGGAGTCTCAAGGATTCTGAAATTCGATTGGTGCTGTTGAGCCACAGAAGCCCGTACGTCACCCTGTGGATCTTGCTCAGGAGATACGGCCTTGACTTCTTGAACTTCCTACTTGGTTGAGGCCGGGTGATGCATGAGGTTCAATTCGGGAGCTTTCGGAGAGCGATATGCTTGCAGATGAGTCATTAAATGGGACGGATTGGTGAATCTCTCGGTGCTGAAGATAAGCTAGGGTAGGACTTGGGAGGGCACAGGAGGTTAGTTGAGCCTACAGCTTTGAACCTCGCGCCGGCCTGGACCCCTTGTTCGATCAAGTCCTTGAAATGTCTTGAACCGCACCGTCGTCCTTTGCCCTGAGCTTGGAGCCACCCTACCCAAGAGGCCCCAAGAGGGCCCAAGAAATGCATCCCAAGGCTGCAGCAGGAGCTCATGCAGCCAGGAGAGAGCAAGATTCAGGACCTGCCGCGCAGGCCTGGCAGCTTCAGGGGCTGGCAGCCCGGCCAGAACGAAGGGTGAGTCTTCTGCATGTTGGGCTCCATTCTATTCAAAACTCGTTGGAGAAGCTGTTGAATGACGCTGCGCGCTGCGCACGAGCATGAAGCTACTCGTTACTCCCTGGAACTCGGCTACATTGACACCGAAGCAGCAACAAATCCAAAGCTCATGCCCTGAAGCCACTTCTAGTTCTAGATCATGGGCTGACTGTGGCTTTTCCCTTCGTTCTTATCCGAGATCCTGGCGAGGGCATGCTGAGCAAGATCTGCTGCGCGTGGGCCTCGGGGCCTTTGGCACTGTGGAGATCCACCACGCGATGCAACTGGCCCCTCAAGGCATGCCAATCAAACCAACCAATTTCGCCTTACCGAAACTTTTTCGGACGTTGCCATGTGAGCCCCATAAGAAGTGCAAAGCATTGGGCCCCGGCGGCCCTGGCGCAGGAGGGTGCGGAGGTCCGGCAGCAGCAACGCGCCCTGCACAAGACACATGCCAGGCTGTCTGGACAACTGTTCGGGTGCTTCAGTGAAGCATCACAAACTTATTGGAAAAAACAACCTTCAATGGGCGTCATCGGTGTGGCAGTCTCTTGGCGCTTCGGACGCTGTGTTTGCCATCGCGGGATGCCGGATCTGTCTAGAGACGAAACTGGCAGAAACACCTTCGCGCCAATATACTCCAATGGATACCAACAGTCACGCCACGCAAGCTTCCAAACAAAGACTACTGAAAAGCCCTGCTGCCTGCAACACCCTGAAGCACAGTGGGGCCTCTAGGTGCTCGTCCACGAACAGGGCGGCCCAATCCTCAGCAACAGAGAGGACAAATGAGGACAATGTATGCAACTCTCAGATGGCCTCTTCAACAAAACAGATGCAGAAGAAGAGGCTCATTTCGGATCTCGCCTCTTGAGAAGATGTAAATGGTTACAGCACACCTCATGCATTCAACATCGAGACATACAGCAAGCATGAGGGTCGTGCAGCCAAATGGGGCAGCATCTCCTTGAGGTAAAAGTCACGGGAGAGAAGGACAAAGTGGGGAGCCACCTGCCCATGTGTGCGTGTGTGTGGAACGACGCGCCAGAAGCCGCTCTCTTCAACCCTTCAAAGACACAGGTGCTCGCAAACAGCATGCCGCCTGCTGAGCCAGGGCCTTGTGCAACTCGATGGAAGTCCCACATCCCTTACTTGAACTCCCTCGAGACATCTAAACTCCGAAGTCAAGACGACTGGAAACTCCTGAGTCCCACATCGTCGACGCCTGCACCTTCAGAGTCTTCCGGCCCTGCTTGACCTTCTGCGCCAAGGCCTGAGGGTTGCTTGCGCACTTGCGGAAGAACATCTAGGTTGTATTGGTCATGATGACGTCGAACATGATATTCGTACTACAGTTGCAGAGTGTCTGCGCCACCTGCCTCATCCCTTCAAGAGATTGCGTCTAATCCCCTCGGCTCAGTCCAAGAACCCGCGCCTTCCTGTGAATGAAGTCTAGCAAGGCAGCATTCAAGCCGCAAGCGCTATGATGAGCTTCGCAAGAGGTAGTGTTGCGCTGAGGCCCCAACTCCCAGGGCGACTTGCGCGTCGCGCCCTGTGGCTTCCGGTTCACGGCGGCTCTTTGCAGGACGGGCATGTGCATAGGGCGGGTATCTTGTAAAAAGCTGACATTGGTGGCCTTCCCACACAAGTTTCTGAAATCGGCAAAGCGTGTGTTGCGGCAAGACTTCAGGACGGTAACAACATTGCAGGAATTCAGCTGCGATCTAGCTGGGGCCCATGCTCGTCGACGGCGCAATCTCTGCACAGCCGGTAGCCTATAGGCAGTTTGGGACTTGCCAGCTGGGATTCTGGACGTCGGTTGCCCGGGTTTCCAACGGCTCGGGCTTAACGCCTGAGTAGGCCTGATCTGATCTGCTCTACAGTATTCACACTTTACTCCTTGCAGCGGAAGACTAAGCCCTTCAGTTGCACAGCCCCGGGGGGCTTCGCCTGAGGAACTTCTAACAGTTTCGGCCTTAGAGCCAAGAGTTCCGAATAAAACTTTAAGCACGCAAAATGACAACCCACCATGCCCCAAATCCTCATCTCAAGCCTGAGAGGGGTTTTAGTGAGTCTAAGCCAAAGATTGGTGTCGTGGGTTTAGCAGCGTGAATCGATTCAGATAGGTCAGATAGGCAGCCACTCTCCAGCCCAAGCTCCCGACTGCTGCAAAAACAGCATCAAGCAAGTCGAAAGGCAGGGTGTAGCGAAACCCGTGCCTGAAGTTAGGGCCTAGAATGGGTAAGTTAAGTTCCTGCTTCTCAGCTCATCCAATCTGAGTACCGGATGTTGGATGACATCCTGCCTTTTTTGGGGCTCAGCTTGCAAGTTTGAACCGATCCTCTTGGCTGCTGTATTTCGGGATGTCTGAAATCGTGACTTGCCTTCCAAAGCCTCGAAAAGCAAAGGGCTGGGATCTGTCAACTGATGTCAACTGTTAGCTTCACTAGAGGCGCTGCGTGTCCCAACTTTCGACTCCCTAGACGCGAAGAACTCGCCAAGACCCCCTTAAGGCTAAGACCCGAACAACCACAAAGCCCAAAGTGTTATTTTGGCTGCACGCACCTTCCACGCGCCGCTGAGCCTGAGGCTTCATTCGGAGGTGCACTGCTCTGTCGTTACTGCCCCCAACGTGAAATGCCCCAACAAACTTCGAACCAACTTGGCTGCAGACTTGTCATGTCCAGGGGCAGTCGTCGGCCAAGCCTTGGGAATATACATGAGGTCGTCCAGTTTCATAGTTGATTTTGTGTAGGACCAGTCTAAGCAGGACTCGTTGCGGGCGATGGCCTTGAGAATCCTATTCAGGTAGGGTCTTTGGCCATCACTATTTTGTGGTGCTGCGCCTGCCCAAAGGCTTCAAGACAAGTCTACCCAATCCGGAGGGGTCCAAGGCACCGGCGGCCAGTTGAGCTCACTCCGGAGGGGGTCCAGCAGCATGTCAACCTGATGCATTGGGCATGCAACGAGTCCAGCAAAGGATGACACGATCATCCGTCAATCTTGTATGCGACTTACTTGTCGATCTGAGCAAGCGCGAAAGAAGGATTCCCCACGAACTGCCTCGTCCAGCAGCATCACGCCTCGGTGGAAGAGATCCAGCACCTCACCGCACACACCTCAGGGCCATTGCAGTCTGATCATCCTTTCGCGTGGGAACCACATAGAGGTTCGGCAGTCGTTACGCAAAACTGAAATCCAGCTGCGGCAGTTGAGCCCAAACTGCACCCGCGACCTCCCGCAGACCAAGCAGGACAACAAACCCGTAATGTCCACTATTCAAAAGATTGCCAAGCACGTCCCGGCGTCGAGCTTTGAAGTGCAAAGACGGCAGCTGCGAACCCACTGAACAGTTTCGTACCTAGAATTTTATCATCGGACCCGCCCCGGATGACAGAATCACATCCCATAAGTCAAGAAGTGCCAAGTCCCTAAATCCTTTCGAGAAACTCTGAGTGCAGCATGCCGGGATGCCGAGATCTCACTACACAGATGCCAGGGCTTCTGCGCACCTCGTCCGCCTTACTCTTTTCCTGTCGGCATCTGCTTCGGCTTTTGTGTCAGATCTTCAGGGGGTGAGTGTTGCTTCTGCCTGGTACTCCAGAGGCCTATGCTGCCATGTGAGGGCTCGAGGATGTTTGAGGATTCACTTTTCAAGCAGATCAAACCGAATCAAACCCTTCTCGGACCCAGGAGACCGGCAAACTTAAGGCAAGAAACGCTCGCTGCATTTTCGGCTGAATGCAGGTCGTATGCAACTCATGACTAGAATCACATGACTCACATGACTCACATGATGCATTGATTGGCACCCACTCTTGAACATCAGGGCCTGCGCAGACAGTTGGGCACATTCCATCGGGTCGTCCTCTGGGTTCGATGCCTCGGCTCGGAACCCTTCAATACTCATTCAAAAATGGGGGGCCGCGCTTGGCTTGGGGCAAGCCCAGAAGTATTCGCCAGTCATCTACTACACAGAGCGACACACAAGCAAACACACACACACACACACACACACACACCCACGCCCGCCCGCCCGCCCGCCCGCCCGCCCGCCCGCCCGCCCGCCCGCCCACCCACGCACGCACGCACGCACGCACGCGCGCGCGCACGCGCGCGCGCACACGCACACTTTAGACTCGACTTCTGTCGAACTGCGAGCTCCAAATTCTTCCAATCTCCTTTCTCTTGGATGCGAGCTCCATAGGTCTGGCAAGATTTGGATCTGCATGAAAATCAGTACTCATTTTGAAATGGCCAAGGATGCAGCAACAGCTTTGAGGGTATTTTTGGGATGGCCTGCAGGTACACAGTTCAGGGTCCTGAACTGTTTCCCACTCCAAGGCACAGCTTCGTTGCACTGGGTTTGCCAAGGAGTGCCCAATGCCCCTGCGAACTTCAATGCAGAAAGTTAAGTGCGAAACGGATGCTCTTTGGTACAGGGTTTGACACACACACACACAATGCGAGTTCAAGGCATTACGTGCATGCCGGCTCAAGTGCACAAACACACCAAGACCCGTGTCGAGGCACCACGGAGAGCCAGGAAGGGAGGCGAAGCCAGGAGCCCTGATTCTGTGGGGATTGGGGGAACTTCGGGATTCAGAGTGTCTTGGAGTTTGGCGAGGTTCCAGGAAGTAGCGGATTGCTTGTCCTGTGTGCCGAGTGCACTCATCTCTTGCGGTTGATGAAGATTGCTGTTCCGTCTAGTGCCCCCAACTTCACGGATCAGCAATTGCAGTGGCAAGCGTAGGCACGAGCTGTGAATAAAGCTGTGAATATGCACACCATCCATTCTGCACTTTGCAACGTGTACAGATTCCTGCAATGCTGGCCACCAAACCCTGAGCAAGCTCACTGACTTTGCCAGTGCCCTCCCGACACGAACCTGCAAGACCCAGCGCCACAGACCGCCCTCGGACTCGCTCCGAAACTCTAGACCCAAACCCATGAGCACCATCCATGCTGCAGAAATGCTGTAGTGCTACCAGCCCTCTTGATGAAACCAGTGGACGGACCCTACTCGTCCAAGCTAGCCCTGCTGCCTGCGTATCTGTGTCGGCAGGCTGCTGAAGGCGAGAAGTCCGCAGGTGAAACAACCTCAAGCCACAGGGTTGAGCAGATGCGGCCTGGGTGGTGGCCCTGCAAGTAATGCAGGACGAGCAGGTAACGCGAAGAGCCTTCTGACATCTCATATGCGTGCTTTGCCCTACAGTACGCCCAACGTTTTTTGTTCATGGGCCTGCCGAATCCTGACATTCCTGCACAAGAAAGCTGGCTTCTCTTTTCCCTTGAAGAGGCTAGGTCTCGTGCTCCAACAGCAGCTCGATTCGCCGAAGAAGCACGCTCTTGACCTTATGCAATGAGGTCGCGCTGTTCTGGATCATCTTGCATGATGGACATCATGCTTGAAGTGCGCATTCCTGGTGGCCCAACCCTTTGTATTGTCAACTGATTATCATGACTAGCCATGCTTCAAGCCACCGAGGGCAACAGGAGATCTTGGCAGTCATGACCTAGCAGGATCATGCCTCCAGTGAAAATTCCCTGTGTCGACGCCTACCATTTGGCCGCGGTGTCTGCAAATCAAGAGCAAGATCCTTGTATCCGTACGCCATTACAAGGAAAAACTAGAGAAATCACAAAGCCTGCCTGCCCTGCATGCGGACATAATCTGGGAAGGTGATGTGGGAAAGGCCCGACAACGACTCGTGCATCTGGGAAGGGGCCACAGCTTCGCTTCAGTGTGAGGTTTTGATTCTTCAGCAGAATACCGATGCAGATTCAGCAGTCTTGGAGTCCTAGTATGTCCTAGTCTAAAAAAAACCTCCATGCACGGTTGAAGGCACCCGGCAGATGTCGGAGCAGCAATCACTGGCGCCTGAATAACTCAGGAGTTGGAGGTGGTAACCATGTGCAGAAACAGCATGCCAAACTGCAAACTGCGAAGGATAATGAGAAGCGGGTGCTATAGCAAACATGTCCTGCAAAACGGCATGCAGGCTGGACCAAGTGCCGAATGCAGCACTTTCGAAGGTGTCTAGAGCATGAAGCAGCGGAAACTCAATAAATACAGGCATTATGCCACGAACTCCACCACTCAGGATTTCAACTTTAAGCTAATGTACGACTCCTTTGAGGATTGACGAGCTGCTGCAGTGGAGTCCAGAAGCTTCGTGCTTTCTTTATGCAAAAGGACGGAAGGGGCGGGAGCTGTCAGGGCAACTTCAATTATCAGCACGGGCATTTCCGAGCCCCGTGCCCGCCCCCGTCGCGCAGCATTGATCTTCGCGAGCAAGCCAGGAGTTGCGACCACCTTGTGCGGATCCGGTATGAAGGGTTCCATGGTGATGCCGAGTATCCTTTCACCCCTCTTCAGCCACTGGAACAAAGCCAAGCTGTGTCAACAAAAGCCAGAACAATCCCGAAGGCGGGGAAAGCATTCTGCAGGCAACAGCAGGCATGTCAGCGAGAAAAGGCCCTGCAATGTTCTTCCAGATCCTTTTTTTCCGCTACTACTCTCGAAAGCTTGGAACGTCGAGGGCCACCTAAAGGACATCATGGGACTATCATGGGCATAGCATAAGTGGGGGAGTGGGGGGATATACATATATATATATATGTGTGTGTGTATGTATAAGTGGATATATGTGGAAAAAGATAACCAAACAGAGAGAGAGAGAGAGAGATAAATATATATGTAAATATGATACCAGGCACTTGGGGGTGCTGGGACGGTGGGATTGAAGACTCTTGGGCTATGGCCTGGCGATGGAAGTCGAAGGTGAGCACGGCCCTTGGAAACGGGTGTTCCGTCGGGGCTCAGAAGCCCTTCATTTTACATGGTCGACCCCGTAAGCCTTTCGCAACGCCTCTCTTGACAACCGAATGAGGCAATGCTGGCCCTGCTACGAAGGATGGCCGCATTGCAGCGCTGCGCTGATTCATGAAGTAGAAGTGCCAACATGACGAAACATGTGCAGGCTTGCCACTCATGCGTTAAATCGCTTGCTAGCTGCTATGCCGCGGAATAAGCACCACTTAAGCCTAGTGCAAAATCAAGTAGATTCGGTGAAGCGGCGCGGGGCAGGCCCCGTCGCCCCGCGTGTAGTCAGAGATTGAGATTTCAAGCCCACGTGAGAACACAGCCGCCACCGTGCACAGTGGACACTGCTCCAAGACTGAGACCATTAGCTGGCTGCAGGCTGTGTAGTTCTCCCGTCTAGTATGGTTTCCCAGACAGCTCGATCCCATGCAAACACTGCCGCAGAGTCAGTGAAATCAGCGCGCGCTGGGTCGGGCTTCTGCCCCCAGACATCCCCAGACTTGGACTTGCTGGCCTCGGCAGCACCGGCGACGAAAATCGCTCTGCGAGCACAGCCCGTGACCTTCAGCGACTCGAGGCACGGTTCAAAGGATCTGCTGCCTTTGCCCTCCTATCACTCCTATCTCAATCCAAGATCCGCCCCTGACAGGATTTCGGAGCGGGACCTCTGAATCCGCTGGGGTGTGCTTAGTGCTGAATATTGCTGAACCCAAACCCGTCAAACCACCAGCCGCTAACAGGCCCCGGTCTGGCAACCCTTTCATGCCCTGTGACGCCCGAAGATGATGGCCTGGGCTTGAGTCCTGTCTAAACACACGAGGGTTTTCGTCAATGCCATAGATAGATAAGCGCATAAAATCGACCAACCGAACAGTTAGTGCATACAGCTTTCCGACATCCTACTCGTACAGGATCTTTACAACACGTACATCCATGCTTCCGTTCATCCATCCTTCCTTCGTACTTCCACCCGAGGCAGAGACCAGTCTGTTTTCAGGAAAACTCTGTTACAGCAAAACTGAAGACCTGTTCCGAAGACTTCCACAGACAAAATATTAGTTGATTGATGTGTAGGCTTAGCTTTTCATGATCCTTGCTGGAAGTTTCTGGGTATTGATTCGCTATGCAAGTTTAAGACAATCTCAAGAGAGACACGGGCTAAACCGGTGCAACTACGTTGCTTCGTCATCAATCCAAGGATCAGCCTTGACTTCAGGGCACATCATGTACCACACTACTCCGAACACAAATCCAGCCCTCGAACGTTTCATTCTTCCCTCATAGCCTTGAACTGAAACGTTACCTCAGAATTGCTACAGAGCCCTAAGCCCAGAAATGAAAGCTCTAAACCGCTGAGCGCGTGGCATGCCCAGGAGTGCCGAAGGCATACAAGCACAAACCAGCCTGCTGGCACATTTACGTCTCCTTTTCTTTACGTCAAAAGGCACTGCCCGCTCAAAGCACCCTAAAACCAAACCTGCCCAACCAGCAGCCAGCCAAGAACCTTGAACCTAAGGACATCTTGCTGCCTGACATCCTTGTACTCCCAGGTAAAGTTGCTGAAGTGTCGACAAAAAGGATGCTTGAGCAATGGCGTTCATGCAGTTCGCATAGTACATATCTGATTGCAGTGGTAGGAAGAGGGTGGTGTGTCTCAACATCCGGAACCGCAGTCCCCGTTGCGCCTCTGCCCATCTGCCAGCAGTAGCACGACCAAGGGTGTAATCATTGTCGTCTTTCCTTCGCCCATCAACATCTGCTGACACCTGAGTTGCAGCTGGGGCCGAGCTCGGGCACATCATGGTGATGGGCCGAGCAAACAAACCTTCAGCCGAACGTCAGCTGGATCTTCAATCGTAAGATTCTAAGATTTGTGCTGATGACATTGTGGCAGACAACGACTTCTATGACTCAACGTCTTCCCGTCCACACTACTCTAGTTTTGACCGTGGATTTTGAAACCTCACCTTTCATTATCACACATTACCCTGCTGGGGCCCTCGCACAGATTCCCCGGCCTCACACGAGTCAGCAACGCGTAATACACGTAAAGTACCCTGCGGTCCCCAAACCGGATAAAGCGTTATAATGGTTAACCGGCTAGCGGCCTAAGTTTGTACACATTCGCGAAATAAGGCACCCTCCCTCACCATGCCGTCACCCCTTCCCGGCAGCAGCCCCTACGCATATGGCCAGTGAGCATCATGAGCATCCCCGGCTCCTCCGAGCATCATGAGCGAGCATCATGAGTGGTGGCCAGAAAGCATCATGAGCCTCGCTCCTTGCGCACAACAGCCCTGGCCAGCGAGCATCATGAGCATTAGGCAGCACTCTTCTGGCACAACAGCACCTGGCCAGCATAAGCATCAACCTCTGGCCATCTCTGGCCAGCGAGCATCATGATGATGCACGCCCGATGGGGTTCTGAGGCTGAGGGCGTTGGCAGATTCTCATGATGCGTGCGTGGTGGGGTGCTGTGGCTCAGGGCCTTGGCTGCTGATGCTCACAATGCGCGCCTGGTGGGGTGTCAGAGCCTTGGCTGCTGATGCTCATGATGCGGCCCGGTGGGGTGCTCTGGCTATGATGGGGCGGTGTCTGAGGGCCTTGGCAGCTGATGCTCACGATGCGCGCCTGGTGCGCTCAGAACGTGGGTTTCTGTGGCTGAGGCTGCTGATGCTCATGATGCATGCCTGGTGGGGTTCTGTGGATGAGGGCCTTGGCTGCTGATGCTCGTGACGCGCGCTTGGTGAGGTTCCGTGGCTGAGGGCCTTGGCTGCTGATGCTCATGATGCAGAAACCTGGTGGGGTTCTGTGGATGAGGGCCTGGGCAGGTGATGCTCATGATGCGTGCCTGGTGGGGTTCTGCGGATGAGAGCCTTAGCAGCTGATGCTCATGATGCGGGCCTGGTGGGTTCTGTGGCTGAGGGCCTTGGCGGCTGATGCTCACGATGCTCGCCTGGGCTGATGCTCATGATGCTCGTTGGCACTCGTCGCTGGCCAGGGGTTGATGCTCATGCTGCTTGATCAGGCCCAAAGAGTGCTGGCTGATGCTTACAACCTTCAGCTGTTCTGCACAAAGGAGTGATGCTCTCTAGCCAGGCTCACTCTTTGTGCACAACAGCTTGGCCAGCCAGCATCATGAGCATCAGCCGGCCCCTTGGAGCAACAGCGCCCGGCCAGCGAACATCATGAGAATCAGACCTCGAGAAGCAGCCGCGTAACAAGCATCATGAAATTGCAAAAGCTGGTGTGCGGCCTCTGCCTTCGCCGCAAAGGCGCGGATGAGCTGGACCTGCCAGAGCGGGCGATCATTGAGACTTGATGCAGGGACTTAGCCTGGACGATGACACCAGCTCGCCACGCAATGACCGGTGTAGCAGTCACTGATAGAAAAAAACCATCGTTAACACAAGCTCAACTTACCACATCCCGCGCCTGAGAGCGGCGGAGCATTACCTGATGAGAGCTTGTGGGATTTCATGCTCAGCTACTGGCTCAACTGGTAGCGGCGACCCAAAACAATTGAATCAAAGGAATCTTCAGGTCTGCAGACTGGCACGGCTGGGTCTATGGTAACGGCGCGGCGCTGCTTCTCACGAAGTCGTCTCAAGACCCCAACATGTCATGTGCGGGATTAGAGCCCGCAATCTAGAGGTCGGACGGGTCCTGGACTTCAGGCGCTCTTGACCTTGTAGCCCAGACACATTGCACAAGAACTCGAAGGTCAGCAGGCGAGGGTCGTACTGCAGCTCCGTCCCTGCGGCTTCGGGAGTTCTATTGGCTGAAGAAGCCAGGATCCCTGGCTCGAGAGAGGTGGTGAGAGGCGACAGCATGCGGCCTCGCCTAGCGCCTTCGAGTGCATGGTTGCCAGCATATCTGTCTTCTGTACACTCAAGTTGGCGGCAAGGAAAATACGAGCGGATAAGATTTCCAGAATACACACCGAACCCTGCCCCTCTCAAACTGTATAGGAAAGTTCAGCGTGTGTAACCACTGGGGTTCCTGAAGGAGGTGATCCCCCGGGTTCCCCCCATTTCATGTGCAGCTTAAACTGCCAGACCTTTGCCACCGGCCGTCCAGACCAGACAAACTCCTCATGCCGTATCACACCCTGAACGACATGAACATGCGACATTATCTTGGAGTTCACGTAGATAGCTAAAGAAACAATAAGTAATACAAGTCCCAAAACAGCAATTCTGGAGAAGGCAATAGTAGTTGCACAAAGCAACACCAAGAATGCAGCGGCGATTGAAAACAAAAAGAATAACTTATGCTCTTGCTCGTCAACCACGCACAGAAGATTGCTAAAGCATGGACGCGGGGGTGGGTGGGGGGTGGGGCAACGAACAATTCGCTTATCGGATGGGGGTGGCGGCCGATGGGCCTATAGCACCTTCTGAATTTTGAATCGGGGAGGGTGAAGCCGACAGGGTCTTCCAGATCCTGCATACTGTTTAAACGATTGCTGTTGCAAGAGGCTGGACACACCAAACGTTATTTGGCCACTGTCGTTGCATAAATGAAGCGTTTTCCAGACCCAGGAACCCAAAGAAAACGCCAGAACGGGTGCCTCGGAGCAGGATATGGTTTGGGGGGGGGGGGGGGGGGCATCTGGAACCTGAATGTGTTTTCTGTGATGCACTTCTGTCACTATAACTTCTGATACAATCCTGGACGAAACAAGGCCCTTACGTCGTAAGGCCAGAACCAGGCTCAAGAATGCATCCGGCCTTTGCACTTGCTCATGAAGTGACGGCTTTCTCCTGGACAAGCCAAACAGGGAGAATCTGAAAAAGCCGTGGCACTTTCACGTTCGAAAAAACGCCTTTGAAAAATCAAAGCTTGCAACATGTAGGATGCATTTCGGCAGGATGAATGCACGATAAGGATCGCAGCAAAGCGAAACCCATCGAAACCCCAAGTGCTCCAGCGTGAAGGCTCACGATGTCCATTTGCACACTTAGATACTCCCAGGTGCAAGGCAGGTCCTAGTTGCGCCGCCACCTGACCATGATATCGGGTCTAGTCCCTTAAGGGACAATTGTTCACAAGAACCGTTCACGTCTCTCTTCGTTCCGTTAAGGTGTCCAGCGTCTGAAAGCCAAACTCAGCAACCAATGCTTCAACAGGCTTTGCAAGTATAACTCGGCTTCATTGGGGCCCATCGAGTCGAGATACCCACAGAGCCCCGAACCTGCCATGAAAACTGATTGGCATCCGTGGGGGTCCAGGGGCCCCACTGCTTGCACTCGCAGGAAAATCGCCAGCTCCGGCCCCCCTCGCAGGCGCTCCTGACTAGGAATTGCAAAAGCTTCATGCTCAAAAGGCGTTCGGCATTGGAACTTAATGGTTCACGAATGAGGCTTGACACCGAAGAATCGGCGGGAGGCTGATAGCTTCAGATCTCACAATTGTGGATTGGGGGGGGGAGGGTTTTTCCAGGCTTACCACTTTTCATTATTGAGCTTCGGCCACAGATCGCTCTCTATGTGTACCACACTACCAATCGGAACTCAACATTAAGTCGTCACAAGCCCAACGACTTTGACACAGAGCTAGTCGAAGATGTAGCCGAAAATTCACGTACGGGCGGCGTGAAACACAGCTGGCAATCGGCACCATCTATTTTCTTCACACCTCGAGCAGCCTTGACAATATTGCGGCTCACCCTCTGGCAATTGGCAGGGAGGGCGTGGTGAGTGGTATTGAAGCTTGTTGACGAGTTGCGGAATTCGAAACTCGATCACAAGGAGATAACATTCAGCGTCTCTAGCTGATCACCGGGGATGGCTGAGCCATATCCCTTGCTTAAAAGCTCGACGTGAGCGTCCCTGGCACCGCTTTCAGCGATCGAAAGGGACCTTGGCGTCTCTGACTCCATGGTGGCTCGTGAGACCTTGGCCCTGGAGGAGAGCCATCCCAGCGCTCTGTATTTCACCTGGGCAGGTTGTACTTGTTGTACCCAAAAAAGGTGCAGAACACGACTGGCAGTGTAGAAGATCCCCAGCTCCCGGGCTCCCATCAAGCACTTTCAACCCGACATTCTCGCTTTGCTGGGTTTGTCCCCAGCTCCGGCCTGCACCGGCTTGTCCGGCAGTGGAAGCGCCATCGAAGACTGGAACTTCCACAAGAAGTGAAGAAGCTCCTGCGTTGTTTTCCATGGAGGTTTGGATGTAGTTCGGGTGGTGGAGGAGTGTTCCGGTTGAAGGTTCCTGGCACATCAGGCTGTGCGCATGCATCAGTAGGCGCTACAATCGCTACAAGTCCCACCACATCCCACCACGAATCACTGATCCAATCCACAAGTCAGCCAGCACTTTGAACTTCAAGATGAAGCACAGAGCGCGCATCCTTGTCATCCTTGAAGTGACGCTTGAGAGCCCGGCACTTCGCTGGCAAAGACACGGTGCCGAGCTCCTGGGATTGCAGAAACAATAAACAGGCACTGCGCGCATCGGACACGGCCTCAAGCCCCATAAAGTTAAAAAGCTCATCGACGACGAGCATGACAGGAGGGACTGACATGCCCCACAGCTGCGAAAAACGAAATGTCAATGCTGTTGTCTGGGGAGGCGGGGAGTTTGCCCCAGGAAGAAGCTTCATCGTGCTGCCTAACTATTTCACAATGCCATCCCGCGATCTGACCCTGGCATGCGTTTCCGAAAAGGGTCGACCCAGCTGTCCACAAACTTACAAGTCGGCAGGCTCAACATTGCTGGTGCTTTTCACCCGTGTTGAGGTTCAGGACCTTCAGGGTTTCGTCTCGCAGGCTGAGACAACCGAGATTTTCCTCAGGGCCAGCGCATTGGTTTTGTATTGCAGAAATTGTGGCAAGGGGCACCCTCATTGGCCTCTGTCTCCACGTGCGCCTGCACGAAGAGGCGTGCGGCCTCATCCAGCTGAGAATCCTCTCAGGGAAGGTTCGTTGAGCTCAAGTTTCGGGTGCGCTTTTCCGACTCAGGGCCCTCTGAGAATGCTGAAGGGCCAACAAGTATAGCTTGATGCTGGGTGCAGCGCACAGTAAATCTGCATCTGTGATGCTTTACCGTCTCCTTCCTCATAGGCCTGGACAAAACGGTATATCTCCGCAGCCCTTGTATACGTCTCCTGTCTTGACATGAGCGGCCTTGTCCACGCATGTCTCATAGACGCGACCCCCTATCATTATCAGTGCCCGAGAGCCTGCTTCAGGCTAACGCAACATCGACACAAACGCATCCTGAAGCCAGGAGCCCTGATGAGCGTGAAATGTTCTCCTGTAGGGCTTGACGTCCCTGAATTTCCTCAAGTTCCCCAGCTCATCAATTGTGGGGCTCCCCAACTCTTGAAGACTCAGTTCTGTGAACTCAGCCATCACCACTTTTTGAATCGGAGTCCAGGCTGGGACGGGAACTGATGCAAAATCTGTTCAACGCTTTGCAGTCCCCAATGCTGGGTAAGCCACTTCGACCTCAAACCTGAGAGGCACGGTCGGTCCAGGTTGGCAGCCCGGAAAACTGGAATGCTGCAGCTGCTAGATCCCAGGGCCAATCCGAGCTCGAGCCTGGGATCCGCACCTGGGTCGGCTTGACACATTTTGTGTGGAGCTTCGAGGGCTGTGTAAGTGTAAGGGGGGTCACAGGTCTAGGTTCTCGTAAACAAGGGTTTTGCTTGCTTCTGGCTTGCTGGCGAGATCTTTCCAAACCATGCGGCAATCTTAAGATTTCAAGAGCTGAAAGCCTCTGCAAATTCTCAATTCTGTCAGTCACTTGGAGCTTCCCAGGCTTCCGCCACATCGAGGTACAAACATGCATTCACCGGGTCCACGGGAGAGGTGTCGGTGTTCCTCTGCAGACTGGGATGCTGGCAAGTCAGAAAAGCCATCAACGAGAACTTCGAGACTCTGGACCTGGTTTGCAATGTAAGACAACAGACGCAAGACAAACAGTCTCGACCAAAAGAGGGTTTCTGCCATGTTACAGTCAAATGCAGAAAGCCTCATGCAAACCTACCTTGTTGAGAACGACCACGCTGAAGAATGCGCAAGTGGCAGGCGCTCGTTGTTGCTCTTGTCCCATCCCCGGTACGACTTTGCCGGTGCTCTTATCTGGAACCCAGGCTTTGACCCTAAACTTGAAGCCTTTGTTCCATCAGGACGAGCATCTCGCCAGACTCCACAAGCATGCGGCTGTTCTGAGATGGCTCAACAGGGTCAGCTGCCTAGTCGGGGCAGCGAAGCTGATCAAAAAAAGGTAGGGAGGCCAAGTGACATCCACAGTTAGAGAAAGTTCCGGCTCCAAATAAGTCCGCAGTTTGACGCCTTGCTGCCGTTCCAAGCTTTGGGGGAAGACTGGCACGGTCTTGTCTGCCGCCTGAACCTCTCTACCGACCTTCTACGTGCCAATGGTTGTGCCGCCGGGTCTTTCGCTCAGGTTGGGACTTTCATAAACTTTCATTCTGTCTGGCCCACCATCTGCTAATCTCTCTTTCGGTCTCCTTCGCAGTTAGTTCCTCAGGCTGGTGATCATTCCGTCCTGGGTCGCCCCTCTTTGCCCGGTGGTGGAACAGTGGCTTCGGAGATCGAAGCCTAGCATCGGTCACTTGGGAAGGAAGAAGGAGCTGTGGCATCCCCCAGAGTGACAGCTTGGTTGGTCTGGGCATCAGTGCCATGGTCTCTCGTTCACCTGAAGAAAACAAGTTGTGTTGAGTTAACCAGCATTTGGGCAAGGGTTTTGACGGACCCCTGCAGTATTTCAAAAGAAACACAGGCCCACACGTCACCTCCGTTGAGGTCCGTGAGCCCCGTAAACTCCTCCAAACCGAGCCTGTTTGATGGTGTCTGGTGCCTTCACCTCAGCTCATAGTTGAACCCGCGTGCCACGCAGCCGGCCTTGAATAGTTTATCCTCAAACAGAATTAATGGCACCATGTTGCGTTGGGAAAGGTCCTTGTAAATTGTAAACCTTGATCAACAGATTGAGGGAAGGCCTTCGACTTGCTGCAACCTCTAGTGGAGCATTGTCATCCCGGAATAGCTCAATCCACAGCAGCTGAAGTCAGAACTTGGCTTGGACCAGTGACGGTTGCCTTGCCGACGAACAAGCCACAGCAGCCACCGGGGTTTATCGCCCCCACCTCCTGTGGCGGAGCCACGCTTTCCTTAGCTCCGGTGTCAACCTGATGTCCCTCTGAAGGACCGCAGGTTATTGGTACTCATGTACAAGACATTCCGCACCCATAGTTAAGACTTCAAGGGGCCGCAAGATACTCGCGGGCATCCGTTGTCATTGTGCTCACGTGGAAGCAACACGTCAAACATGCGAGAGTACAGGAGGAGACGGGCAATCACTGCAAAAAGAGCCCCAGTGATGGTTGTCCCCAATCAGGAATATTTCTGGAATAGCGACACAGGTTTGGGGACGTTGCAGTTTCCATGACAAGGGGTGAGTTTCTGCCACTGCATCATCGTTCTTCGAGCAGAAAACTCTCGCCCATGCCATGCGAAAATGCTACTGTAGAGTAGAGCCAGAACGAGACTTGCACCCAGCACCCCAGCAAGCTTCTTCGCGTTCATTGTTTGCAACTCGCTCAGGACCTCTCAGGACTCTCTGCAGCAGTTTTGTGTGCCAAAGGCCGATGTTTGCAGCATTTTTTGTACTGCACAGAAGCCAACGAGGTTCAGGTATGCAAAGCAAGAGGCCGACAAACAGCGTCTGATAAAGGAAGGCAAGTGGACAGATGAGGACGTGAGGACGCGGATGAGACAAGATTCGATGGATGACGGAGTTCTTGGACCCTGCATGCACATGAAGAGCGCGTTCTGGCTGCTTCTGTAGAAGCAAAACAAACCTTGTGGTCGTCTTCCTTCCTTCCTGCGCAGTTCCGGTCGTCTCTCCCTCTCTCCCCCGCCCCTTTCTCAAATAGAACATGCACAAAATATGGGAGCGATTGGGAGCGTGCTACCACCACACTCACCACACCTTCTGACATCTTCAAGCATCTTTCGGCAGCCGGAAGATCTCCGCCTCAATATCAGCCAGGCTCACCTCATCGGCTTCTCCCCTCCCCTCCCCCCCCCCCCCACCCGATTGAACAAGATAACCCTGCTTCTCAACCATCAAACGCAAACCTTCAAGTGAGAGCGAGGCCCCACATAAGACTCCAAACCTGGACTCATGCCCCATTTGGCTGGGCCGCCGGTCTCAGGCCAACCAGGTAGCTGGCGCGCTGCCGGAAGGCTGTCCACTTCTCCTTCAGATTGAGCGAACTTAAACGTTGCAGCTGGACATCGTGGAGGCACAGGGCTCCGCGCTAGAACCTCTCCAAGTCCGAATAAGCGCCACAATGTTGCCAACTTCGTTTCTTGATTGGCGCGTTCTCTCCTTTGGCCCCAGTGCAGAAAGCCAAGCCAAGACTTTTGCGCCTGGGTCTGCTGTGAGCCTGGGGCACTGTCACCCGAGCCTCAAAAACCGACTGAATCCCTCATCCTCACGCCCCATTGCCCCATGCCTGGGTGTCAGGGGCAGGGAGGACCAGCAGGCCGTGTAGCAGGAGGCAGTGGTAGACGTTGAGCCAGAAAGCCTTCAACTCCGACTGGCTCCTCATTTGTACGCTTCAGTTGTTCCCAAGCATCTGACTCTGAGAAATGATGACCTGTGTACAAGGCTATTTACATCCCCGCTGCTCTGAATCATACTTGCGATTGCCGCGAGTCTCCCCCACAAGCCAGGGCTCCAGAGGGTAAACCTCACGGTCTTCAGCATGCAGGTGCTGTCCAGGTAGGTTGTCAGGCTTTGTTGCGAGGGCTCCGTCCCCAAAGCCAGGGCCTGAACGGTGGAAAAACAAAACCGTAATTGCAGCGCATCTCACACTCTTTGGTTTAACGTACTTCCCACTCATGATTCGCCTGGGTTCGGATGACAAGTCTCACCAAGGCAACCAACGTGGACAACGTGGAAAGCAACCGCATTAACCAAACATTTGAAAACTCAATCATCGTTTCTCGTGCCCTCCACACTTCAAACTCCCAATGGAGACCAAAACAAACTCCGCGTTAAAGAGGTGCTATACAGCAGCAGAAGAAGAAGAGGTTTGGAACCGGTCCTTGCTCGCGAGCCCTTGGACGTCAACTCGGGCCCCACCACACTATCCCCGAAACATTGCTCAGTGTGTCTAGGATTGTCTAGGTCTAGGGTATGCTGGCGGCGAAAACTATTGCAAGCTTGGTGCTTCGCGCATACGTACATTACGTGCATGCATGTGGAGAAAAATTGACTTTGCGTACGTGAAAAATGGCGAACCAATGGACAGCGCTTTCGGAGGAGCCTGCTCCAGCAAGTGGCCCGCTGCGTCTGAGGCGAGAGGTTGGGGTGGTGCACTCGTCAGCAGCCTGTCGTTCCTGGGGTGCCAAAAGGATTAGGAATGGATCACACATGTCCTAGTCTTACCAAGGGATCGGAAGCTCGCATCTTCCGGTTGGCATTCACCAACACTCCGAATGCAGACGTCGGTTGAGGCAGGGTATGCCAAGTGCTCTCACAAACCGTCCGAACCATGTGAGGGTTGACATTTAAAGGATCGAGTCAGGGCAGAGGAGAACGAAGAGAGTCTGCCAGTCTGTGTCTGTCTGTGTGACACATGCATGTCGGATATAGACTGTGAAGACGGCGAATGCACTGCGGCTGGGTGCCCGTTTGACAAGAGATTCAAAAGATGTCTTATAAACCTTCCGTGGTTTAGCACCTGCATGCATGGAGAATCAAAAGTGCAGCTCTGGCTCAAAACATAGCGGACATCGGCCCAGCGCCGGGCACCCGTCACGTCCAGCAGCGGCCAGAGCCGGCTCGGGATCTCATTGGCCCTGGCCTTGCTCCTCGAAAGATCTCTGGGGGATCTGGGGGATTGGCGAATGGAGCCAGGCTGGCCGTTTCCTTAGCATTTCTTTTTTTCCTTGTTACATCTTCTTACATGTTTTTCGTTTTGTTGTTTTCGTCAAGGCTTCGGACTGAGGATCGGCATTCTGCTCTTCTGTCCTGAGCCCTCGAAATGAGTGCTCGCCGAGGCTCAGCTTACCGGCCGCCTTCTTCGCGCTGGCTATGCTGTGCACCGCCGACTTCCTCTGATGTGCTTGGAGGTTCGGGTTTCATGGTTGAAGACACTTCTGCTGGAACAAAAACACAGGTGGAGCCTCGAGCAACACACATTTCCAAGAACACACGAGCTTCGGGGAGGCGGGGTCGGCAGCTGGGCCACCGCCGGATCCTTGAGAGCGCGAGGCCTCATGAAGGAGGGCTTGAGGATTGAGGGCTCATGGCTTGAATCGGGACTGAGGGGTGTTGCCTTCTCAATGGGCTTCAGGCCAATTAGCTGAGCTGTCACGCCGAGCTTGCTCAAGGTGTGTCAGTCTCTCTTGTGCGAGTCAGCTGCATAGACCTCACTACTGAGCCTAAACTCTGCCCTGCAAGGTCAAAGGCCTCCCAGAAGCTGTTGACCCCTGTGCCTCCATCAGGGCTGCAACCCATTCATCACGAGCTGACGCACCCGCGCAGCAGAAAACATAGACCCGCAAATTGGTCTGCACCTTTCTGGTGTGTTTTTCCGTAGGGTCGAAAGGTATCCTTAAGTACACTGTAGAGGGTACCACGCTGCAGGGCTTCACAAGCGGTCCCCAGGCACTCCAAACCTCAAGTCCACACTACGTAACATCACATACACAAACGGGCTCTCAAGCGCACACAAACATCACCTGGGAAACCCAAACCCTACATAATTTTAGTAGTTTCAACTAAAACTGGTTTTGCCCAGTGGATGGCGGAAACCCCACGAAATGGCGGAAACAGCTGCTTAAGGGTTTGGTGGGCAAGAATTGGGATTGAAGTTTTTTGACAAACGGTTCTTTGGAAGATGCCTTTTTTCAGTCCTGTGATTGCGTTTTTCATTTTCTGAGATCGCGTTTTTCGTGGGCGGTAGGTTGATGCTCCAGCGGCATCGCGCAGAGCATGTACTATGTCTCGATCAACGAAGATCGACCATAAACCTACAATACTTAAACCCTTATACTATGGACCCTAAACCCCTAACACCCACAGCCCAACACTGCAGAACTGTGACTGTTGTGCAGAGCATGTACGATGCCTCGCAGGCACGCCAAATCCCTGTTCCGACGCTTTAACCCAAGCCCTAAACCCTGAAAAGAGAGCTCTTGCCATTGCTCCCTGACTGTGCTTCGAAGATTGGCACCTCTCCAGCCCAAACACCCTATAAAACATTCACAACCCTATGCCCATATCATGCAAGACCTTAAATTAAGCTTTAAACCAACACACTGAACTTTCGTGCGATGGCTCCACCGGAAGGGGGGGGGAGGGGTAGTGGGTGGGGGGTGGGGGGGTGGAAGGGAACCGAGAGGGCGGAGGGCTAATCAGTTTTATTTTAGAACTCAAAATAGCGTTTTTTGAAAATCAAAATAGCGTTTTTTGAAACACATTGGAAAAAAGAGATGGCGGAAATAGGCGGCGAGATGGCGGAAATCGGCGGTCAAATGGCGGAAAACGCCGGAATGCAATTTTTCGGGCCAGCCTGAAGTTTCAGTTTTTCCATTTCGAAGTGGCAGAAATACCGGGAGAGGCCGCAAATTTTCAGACATCAGCTGCGTGCTGTCTGCCAGCTTGCGCGCACGCCATGTGGTCTGGGATTCAGGGTGTTATGTGTGGGATTCGACACTCACCATAAATATATAAAGGTTATATTTAACGTGTATTGGGTTTTGGTTTGCTGAGGTGTTGAACCGTGAGTCCAGGTTTGGTTTCGGCTCTGCCGCGCTTCTTGAAGCTTTTTGCCTGACAAACTCTGAGCGCGAAAGCCCGGTGTCTAGTACCTGCTGCTTGCAAGCCGTGCAGTGCTTGGACATCATGCCCCAAAGTGCAACTGCGGCCCTCAAAAACTGGGATGCTCCGAGGCTTCGATGGGGTCTCATGAATGAGGTTTCAGGTCAAGGTATTGCCAGAGTTCAGGCTTAGTTCTGGGCCTCATGGCGTAATATAGTTGTATCCAATTCCAGGATACAAGCCAACAGACCACAGAGCTGGGCCAAACCGACATGGCCAAATGCAAGTTCTGAAAATCTGAAATGCCGTTTTTTGCTTTTGACGTTCCGTTTTTTGGCAAGACCCCACTGCTCAACATTTCAATTTTTGCCTGGCAAGCCTGAAAACCAAAAACTTCAACATTCCAATTTTCCCAGGAGATGGCGGAAATATTGCACTTTCCTCCTCATAGCCTTTTTTTTGAAACCCAGGGTTTCCCAGGCATGACCTCATCAGTGTTGCAATGGAACCACCTGGCACCTCGAAGAGGTGAAAGCGGTTTAGGAGCTTCTGAGGCAGGGCCTCCACCTGCAAGATTTCCTGCACCAGACACTTACAATGACATTTTGGCCTGTTCCTTGGGTCGATGTTGAGGGAGGGTTGGGGTTGTTGAGGGCGCTTGAGAGATTCGATGGTCTTCCCTGCCCGCTCCTTGGCATGGAAGAGGACTCGAGGCTGATCACAGTCGTAGGGGCTAAAGCAGCGAACAGTGTTGTTGGAGCTCAAGCGCAACCTCGGTACTGTCAGCCTTTTGTTCTTGGGCAAAGAACTTTATGAAACAGGATTGAAGAACTTACGCGGAAGGGCATTTGTATCGGAGAATAGTTTCAGGCTTCCTGCATGGAAGGGTACGCGCTGGTTGCTTGGGGATATGACGGATGTGAATTTGAAGCTCAGGCCATGCCCTGAATGATGTCCAAGCAGCAGCTCTTCACAAATCCGGCCCTCGAAGTGGACTGCCCCAACAAGGGCCTCCTTCTTCGTGCCGGTCCTTTGTTATCGAACACCTCAACCCTACAGAACGCCAGCCAGCTAGCCCTAACAAGAAAGCCTGTCCATCCCACCTTGGGGCAACTGGGCAACCAATCATAAATCCCTGCGGATTAAAAACCTTGGCCTGGCTGCAACATGCTCTAGATTCTCTAGATGGAGAACAGGCGGGACTTCTCAGCCTGTGTATGACTGTATGACACTGTATGAAGAAGGTAAGTGTCTGCTCCTGCGCTGCCTGCGCAAAGGCAAGGCCACACATTGCTCCATCTGCTTCAAAGAAGCCTGACACAGGGGTGCGAGGAGTGTCCCTTCTTGTGGATCCTCGAGCGGATCAGCCTTCAGCCAAACTCAAGCAGGACAGGTCGGATAGGTTCAGTTAAAAAGTTGAGAACAACGCAAGCTGTGAATTGTGCCGGGGTCGGGGTTCTTCAGTCCCTGTGCAGCTTTGTGATGTGAGGGCTTGTATGGAGTGCTTGGCATGCTCGCTGTCAAGCATCCGGTGATATGTTGGCGGCGTAACGGAAGATTCCTTTATCAAACACGGCACAACTCAACTCGATCCGAACCCGACAGAATCGAAGCATGAGGGGTGCTTGAACAAGTACATCAGCCCTTGCCGTCTGCAAACAGGCCCGACATTGCCGCAGCAGTCGTTGCACAGGTCAAGACTGGAGAAAGACCTGAAACTGTCCTGGTTCGAAGGGAGCGGGACTTGTTTCGGGCCTCGTGGGGAAACCCAAGGGCGAGACGCAACTCAGAAGATGTTATTGGTTAAATTATCGTCTACGCGGTTCATGGCCAGACAGCGATTATTGCTCGAGGAATCCTACTGTGCCCGCAAACACCTGTGCCGCCAAGGAGCGAGGTGGGGGTTGCATCAGGCGTGAAAGGCTCTTGGGGCTGTCAGGCGGTGCATTGGCCGCTTGAAGCACGGCGCTTCGCAGTTTGCTGTCCTGCAAGAAGCGCTAGGGAACAAGCATCAGGCTGGAGGATATTGCCTCATCAGGCCTGGAAAGTCAAGCACGATGTGCAAAACCCTATGGCTATTATTCAGTTACGGGTACGGACCTTGCGACGGACGCCTCGAAGACTCTTTGAGCTACGGTTTGGACCTGAAGCCGAAATCCAAGTTCCTCCAAACCCCCCCTAACAGCCCTAACAGGCAATGCCACTGCAATGCCGAGCCCTTTGCCTTTGCAAGGTGGTCGCCCACAATGATGCGGAACTGCTCCAGTGTCTTGACAGAGCCTGAGCCCGGTTGCAGCATTCTGCTATACAGCCCTGGGCAACACAGCGATAAGTTCGAACCAACAATGAACCCCAATGGGCTGCCCAACGACAGGCATTTAGGATGCGAAAAACATGCAGGGGTGGAAGGGGGCCAATTATTGCCTGTTTCCCGAAACCTGGACTACAGTACGCGCCCCTCCATGTTCAACGATCCCGGCGCTGGACAGCTGGCAGAATGCGGATGAAATTGCTGGAAACGTCTCGAAACTGAACTAAGGACCCCCATCCTTAGCGAACTTCGGTTCTTGCTTGCTCCATGGCAGCTAAGCCCCTACATGCCCCTACTATGCACTCAAGCACAAGCGCATGCAAACGTCAGGCTGCGGAGAACACAGGCCACCACCAATCTTCAAGCAGGATAGAACTCCAAAGCGAACGAACGCCCTTAAACCACCCAAAATACCAACACAGGGAGGCGATTTGGAGATCTGAAATCCCAGCAGCAACAGCGGTAGTTCCTCGGAGCTGCACCCCGAATGAACCTCACAATTCAAGGCTTTGACTTGGGGGGGCGGGTGTTAGGTGGCTCTCAATGCAGCACAACAGCGCTGGCTTTCCCATCGCAGATGCGGGTGCTGTGGCTTGTGGCTTGTGTGGCTTGTGTGGCTTGTGTGGCTTGTGTGGCTTGCGTGGCTTTTGTGGCTCGTGTGGCTTGTGGCTTGCGGCCCTTAGCCTAAACAAGTATATGATATGTACCTTAGGCCAGCGTTTTGGCGCATGAGCCAGCTGAAGCCTCTCTTCCTATTGCTGACTCTACTGATCCCTCTTCTCTTCTGGCAGTTTCAGTCGCCAGATCGACCGCGTGGCGGCGCACAAAACTTGCAGAATCCGTTTCCAATTGTGGGATTTGAGGATTTGAGCTCTGGGCAGCCCGACTCCTCCAAACGATTGTAGCCCCGAAGCGCCGAAGCACAAAGCCGCGATGGAACCTCGAGGATGAACTCCAAGGAGTTTACGGGAGTTTACGGGAGTTTACGGGAGTTTAGGGGAGTTTAGTGTTAAAACACCCCAATCCAGGCAACCGGGACAGTCTCCGCTTCGGGTGGCAAAGGACAGCGAGCTCTTCCTGAACCGGACTGGCGCGTGGCGATGTAGGGTAGGAATCTGACTCTTTTCTTTGAAACCTTCCTAGCTCAACGCACTGCAGGGCACTTGCAAGCAAAGAAACATGACGTCGTCTCGAAGAAACGTGAACTAACTTTAACAGAAGCAAGCTACAAACGACCTTCCCACTCCCACTTCATTTCAGACCCGATGCATTTGGGATAGCCTAGCGGCACCAAAACAAGCACCAGCTTCCACACGCGGCAACTCATCGTAGGGAATATCTGTTGTTCCAGGTATGTACAGGACAAAAGAAATGACTCCCTTAACCCTTGCTGCAATCTTGTAGCAGCCTGCCAATCAAGAGCTTGAGTATAGACTTCCCACTCTTTATAGAGCCAAGAGTGAAGTTTCAGGTTCGCATGTAGCACGATTTTTGTTGAGCGCCAACAGTTCCGTAGTTAAGGCAGTCGGGCCGCGAGTTGTCCTACGCCGCTCGTGATGGCTCCCAAACAGCGGACAACACATGCAATACTCCTACCATCTCCTACCCACAACCCCGCCCTCCCCGCCCCCAAGAAATGACAAAGTCAAGGAGCAGCATCACGGGCTTGCCAATAAAACTGGTCGGAAGCCTGGGCAGGAATCCTCAACCCTCCAGGATCCCCACACGATCGCCCTGAAAACGTCCCGAAACGTCCTGCCTCATGCTGACACTCGGCGCCTCCATTTAACCCCCTTCATACACATTGCACATTCCCCAACCCAGACGACCAATAACATCCAACGTGACCAAAGCCCTCTAGGCCCCCCAAACTACAGGCTCTGAGTCTCACACAGGAGCTTCAGCTCGTACGATGTACCAGCTGCGCACCTCTTCAGAAAGGTTCTGAGCTTCTGCCAACAGTGGGCCTCTTGGGATAGAAGCTCTTCTCAGCTTGATGGTACGACGACAAGCACTTGTGCTAGTGACCCTGGATGGCTAAATCCAATTAATCGTTCTTGCATTTTCGCCCTGGGTCTGCAACCTAACCCGCCAAGCTCTGAAAGGCCTGAACACTCTCAATTGTTGCTCTGGCCTGTGGAATCCCAAATCAAATAATATGTTGGGCGTCACCCTGAAGCAAGCAGCTCTTACCTACATCCTTGAACACGCAGCGCACCCAAACTCCGCGCACACACACACACACCCACACCCACACCCACACCCACACCCACACACACACACACACACACACACACACACACACACACACACACACACACACACACACACACACACACACACACACACACACACACCAACACCCACACACACACACACCCCACCCACACACACCCCCCACCCACCCACCCACCCACCCACCCACCCACCCACCCACACACACACACACACACACACACTCACATTGCCGTGGCCCTGCATTTGCCCCATGTACAATAGAACAGCAAGGCCTATAAACATCCAAATCTGCCTCCTGCTTTCGGAAACGGCTGATGGCCTGCACAAGATTTCAGGATGTTGCTCATTGGGCGTCGGTCGTTTGCAGGATTCGCAGTGCTTGAGCAGTTTAGGGCTGCGCTTCAGGACCTGAGTGGGTTCGGGGCACTTTGAGGTTGAAACTAGGCTTTGGTGTCAGCTTGTTTTGGGGTGCGGGACTTCCTGGCGTCTGCTCGACAATTCGACAAGCTATACTATATAGAGCCCCGCGATTGCCAGGGTCGCTTCGGTAAACCATGGCCACAGCTCCGGCAACCTACGAAGCTTGGAGTCGAAGGTCAGAAGCGGAAGACATCGGAAGACTGCTTCAGATTCATGAGCCGCTTTGCCCCGGCGATGTGCAACGCAAACGTGAGACGCCTCGATGTAGAAGGGCACGCGGAAATCCACACTGCGTAGCGACTCGAAGCCTTGCCAGCAGGGTAGCTCCTGGATCAAGATGGTTGCTTCGAGGTTCGGAGAAAAGCTAAGTGTTGGGCTTTGTTGGGGGCTTGAACCCTTGAGTTTACGTTCCCAACAAGAATCCTCATACCCAGGCACGGCGCATATTGGGAGTTGAACGGAAGCTATGCGGCTTCAAATGCTCTTTCAAAAAGTACATATATGTCCCAACTACATCTTACATGTGTGTTTATGTTGCAAAATGACAAAGGCAAACGCTGCTTGGCGACTCTGCGCTGGAAGATGCGGCAGATTTCAAAGAGGGTAGACTGTAAAGAGATTGTAGTTGATTTCAATTTGTCCAACTATTGAACGCAACGTCGGAGCCTGCAGCGTCTGGGCGAACATGTCGCGCAACAGCTGGTTCTCTTCGCTGAGATCTTCGGCCAATTCCTTTCCACACACGTGCGTGGGCTTAGCTGGGGCCATATATGTAAACTTCAGACACTAGCTGCGTACCCCCTCCCCTTGCAAGAAACACTCCGTTTCGGTTTTAACATATGACACTCGGTGGCATGCTTTCGCGTGGAGAAGCCATGTCCTGAAGCGAATCTGCGATGCTCACTTCATGAGGCAGAGCGATCTCCTTGCAGGGCCACTCCACGTCACCACTTATGGTATTGCTACGTATTGCCAATTGCTGTTGCTGTCATCTCGGCACATGCTTGATAGAGCAGCCTTCAAGATGACTGAACTCTGCAACATTACACCCTCAATCTTCGTATTTTGCCAACTCCTTATCACAAGGATCTCCCGTCCAGGAACTGGCAACTATGAAAGTCTGCGGTTGAGGTTGCATTTTGGTGTAGCCTGCACCGACTACAGACGTGCATCTTGCTAGTCTGTGATTCGAACTCTCCTGATTCCAGCCTTGCGCAGCGTCCTTAAACACTCCAACACTGCGTCAGAAGATTCAAAAGGTGCTTTGTCCCAAGGATCCTTCTTCGGACTGCTGGGAGAGGCATTCAGCACCTGGAGTGGGTGGAACCAAGCAATGCGCAGCGCTGCTTCCGTTATGTCTTCTCTGACCTGGTTACAAGCCCTTGGCATGCCCGAATAGAAAATTCGCCACGCACCTTGCAGACAAAAAACCTTTTGAGGCTGGAGTTGTGAAGGGTTGTCGGGTGCTTCACATTAGTTAGTTAGTTAGTTAGTTAGTTAGTTAGTTAGTTAGTTGCAGCTTTTGATGCTATATGATGGGATCCTCCCATGCTGCTGAAGGCAGTGACGGTGTTGTCTCGCGTGTGGCAAGTCTAGAGTCTAAACCGTATAGCCGGCATCTGCTACTCAAGCCCACCACGGCACTGTTGGCAGCTGCGTGATGGCAGCAGCTGCGACCTGCATGTCATCTCAGGCATGCCCGAACAGAGAGCCCAGCATTCAGGAGATCTCTGCCAAAAAATCGGGCTTCGGAACTGATTCCAGCAAAGTCAAGCAGAAACATAGATGGGAGAAGCAGCCCTTCACACCCCGAGGGGAGGTTCCTGCCTCTGTCCTTATTTTCCAAGTCCCCTGGACCCAAAACGTGGAATGCAAAGGCCTGCATCCATAATCTAATCAGCAGCACCCCCATGCGTATCCAGCACCTTGGCTGTCCTCGGGTCGTAGAATTCGTCGCCTTCGGCCCCTCGCTCGAAAGTCGCCTCGAGGAGGATGCACTTCTCCTGGGCTCCACGTGGTGGCGGTGCACATGTATAAACTTACGGGCCAACAGGGCTGGGTTCCAGGAAAAGGGTGGTGCTTGATGCGTGTCCAAAAGATGTGTGACATTCCCCTACCAAAGTCGATGTCTCGGATCACTTCGCAAGATCCTGGCTTTTGGGATGGGTCAGCATGTGGGGCTCGGGGCATGCAAGTCGGGCTTCCTTTGTACCAGCTTCCTGCGGCTCAGACACGAAGTCTGGGTGCTTGGCGCCGCACTTGCCCAAGTCATACATGAACAGCCTCCCCAGAAAGCAAACAAACCCCCCAAAAAACCTAAAAATGAGCTCTTATACAGTATGAGCATGTCCGTATGAACCCTGAACCGGTACCTGCTTCCATCACGGACAGGCCGATAGAGTGGGGCCGCGAGGTCGCCGCGAGGTTCGTTAGTCTCAGGTATGACAGATATCTACAGATATCGAGCCTTGAAATGGGACACCCAAACCCGGCAGCCCTTTAAAACATCGAAGAGCACTTTTGATTCCATGGAACCCTCACAAGCACCTCACGCTTCAACATGCTTTGTGCACAAGGTGGCTCTCAACCTTTCCCTGAATCTCACACCAACCACACTAACCTTGATCACATACGACAAACTGTCAATTTATGCCTTTGTCTTGTTCAGAATGGAGGGCTTGGGCCAGTTCAGGCCTTAGCGCCTCAGATCGGTTTAGGTGCTAGCTATATTGCTGCCAGTGTCTTAGGACCACAGATCTCTTTCAAAGTGACGATGTGCGGTGGACCTGGTTGTGGAAAGATCTCCCAGCACATTCTCCAGCGGCAGTGGACTGATCGCCGGCACCTCCACCGCAGTAGGAATTTGCACGGCAGACCCGGCAAGCCACTGACAAACACTCTTTCTTCCCAGCGCTGTCTTCAGTCTCAGGGGAGGTCGGGGTACGTACTGAGAATAAGTTATATAATTTTAGGATGAGTTGAGTGAGAATGTTCAGGCACATGCTCTCCACATCTGTGCAGGACGTAGTAGCTTCGAGAGTTTCGGAAAATTTCGAACCTGTGTGGGGTTGCTTTCCTAGAGTCCTAAAGCCCAGCAAAACCCAACCTTGCTCTTTGCTGGGCCTGCAGCTACGAAATCGCTTCTGCACAGTCCGCCAGCCTTCAGCAGCTCCCAAGTACAGAGATCCAGGTATGGAATCCTGAGTGCTTTTATGTAGATTTGATGACCACTTAGGAGTTGGGAGGTCGAATGGCCCAAGAAGACCCGAATGTTGATCCTTTGACTGCCATCTCAGCGCTTGAAGTTCCTTCACAGCGGCATTGCAGTACATGGTCGCCGGTGGTTCGTTCTTAGACGCACACGTTACACCGGACTTCATCTGCGTCGGATGGAGGTTTGCTGCTGTTCCGCAATGGCCTCAAGCTTCCTGCTTGTGCTCTGGAAAAACCAAGGATCTTCCAGTAGAGAGTGTAAGTCTTGCTGGTGTCCACCTGCCATCGAGATGGAGACTTACTGGCCCAGGCCTAAACACGCCCACACAGCATGATGCCTCGATGAGCCCGGGGCCGCCATACGGGAGATCATCCAGTTCCTTGAGCGTCTGTGCTTGGGTACTTTAGGTGGGGCTCAAAAAAAGTAGACTTGTAGGCGTGCCTTCCGTGAGCCGCATAATTAGTCAACGCACTTGCCCCGACAGAGAGCTCACAAACACCTGCTGCTGCAGGGCTGCAAGAACGTCAACTGTCCAAAACCTGGGCTCCGACACCCAATACTTGTCCCAGTAGAATCTAGAACTGCGCGCATAGATATTTTTGCAACATGCAAATATAAAGATCAATATAATCAATATACACTTTCTCACATAAATGAAAATTCATAAATAGACAAATATAAATCGTTTTTTAAAAGCACATATATGTATATATGAATAAGATTCAACGACGTTCAGGTTTCAGCGTAGTTCACCGCTAAAAAAGAAGAACCAAATCGGAGTTACAAACTCAAATGCGGACGCGAGACACGCAGCTCATCTGGCAAAGGCGCGATGCAAGACATGCAGAGGACGAAAATGATCGCATAAGGGCTTTTCCATCATGCTCCCGAACTTGGAACATTTGGAGGAACTTGGAAAGTTTGGAGCTATCGATGCCAGAACGAGTCAGCTTGGCGTTCTTGCAACTTGCCTGGCTGCTGGTTCCAACGTTATTGGTTTGTTGCATTGCTATTTCGTTGTAAACAACTCAACCCGAGAAATTTACCATGCGAGCAGCACTCAGACATGAGGACAGGATGGGAAGACGCGACACGAATACCCGAAAACAGGATCGTGCGCTTTGGGGTTGTCCTCGTGATTGTCGTTGCTGTTGGGAGCAGTCACATGGTGCGTGTCGAGATCGCGATCCTAGACACAACGAATTCCGGTCAAGTCCCCAGACCCCCAACTCGCAAGACGAGAACCCTTCGCTACGCGTTCGGGAAGACCTGAAGGGAGCTCAATCCTCAGTACACTTGATCCCAAGAACCATTGCAGTGATGCCGTTGCTGCGCCGAGATTCTGGGCTTCCCAGTCTGGGTGCCTCCTCTCCCTCCGGAGTGGCTAGGACACGGAACAAAGCCCGCAAATGGAAACCCATCCTCAGAGGCATTTCTTGTCATGCGGCGGACCAGCTTCTCCCTGCGAGCTCGACCCTACGATGAGCCCAACAGCGTCACCTCATTGCATGTTTGCAGAGGATTGCTGCGGAGTTGCAGCTAGTGGTCCTGCATGCTCTGCTTGGCATACTTCAGCCAAGCATCTGACAGGGCGCCTTCTCGTTGCCGAGGTCGATGTAAAATCGGCCTGCGTTTCGCCGCAAGCTCAAGCGTGTTCCTCTAGGACCGTCTAAAGGGAGATGGACGCGTGTCAGGGGTGTCGCTGTTCAGGTGGTCCCGTCATGTCCGGTTGCCTTTACAAGGGTTGCAAGAAAGCTTGGGGTGTCGCTCTGCTTGTTTGATGTGTTGCGACCTTCGGACCGTGTTGCGAGCCAGGAGCTGTGCACGGGGGTTGCGGGGCTGGGATGCGCCGGGATCTTTCCGAGATACTTTGGGCTCCAAATCTGCCGTCGCTCGGGTGTCGCGTTCGGTGTCGCTCTGAAATCTGCTCAAAGAGCCTTCCCAAGCTATGAGGGTTCAGACTTACTGATTACGGCGTGTTTCTTTTTAAGCAGTTTTGTTACTGTCCGGCTCTCATTGACTCACAAGAGCCACGAGTTGTGCAAAGCAGAAAGCAAACCACAGTCAAGCCTCCTTGCTCTACCGAATGTTGAGAATGTTGAGTGGGCACCGTTCTGAAGCCTAAACGCTTTCTTGTCGAGACCTCAAGCCGACGGTGCAGGGCCTCCTGTCTTCTTGTTCGCAAACTTGGAGCCCAAGGACACCACGTTTCGCATGACCCAACCCAGGTTCCTGGGCTGTGTTGGGCTGAAGCAATGGGGAGGACATGCTCCAGTAGATTCTCAGTAGATTCTCAGTAGATTCTCAGTAGATTTCTCCCGACAGACAGCACAGGCTAGCTGAGAGTCGTTTCAGGGTTTCAGGCTTCTATGCATTCTCTGCAATTTCTCTCAACGCACACACAGAGTGTGCTAGCTGCAAGCAGTCACCCAGCAGAATGCACGTCTTTAATTTAGAACGCACTTGGCATCACCCGTTTTCGGACTTCAGGTGTGTTTATGTCGCTGAGGCTTCCTTGTGGAGTATAGTATAGGCCGTGTAGAGGGCTTAACTCTCCGCATTTGACGAAGTTTGCCGCTATCATAATGCATCGGAACTTAGACCCGTCGCTCCAAACATGGGAAGCTCCAGAAGCTAGCAAGCCACCTCGGGGATTTTGTGAGAACAACGCGAAACAAGATCCGTAAGCTGGATAAAACATGAGTCGTCTGACATACCGGCTGCACAAGACTCTTTTTCGGGCAGCTGCCCCGAATCGAACAAGCAATGACCAGCTTATGCTTGGCGGGAGTGCCTGCAAAGAGCGAGGCCCCTCGGCTCGTGATGCTCCCTTGCGAATTCCGTCCCCGGCAAGGACATCGGAAGGGAAACGACACGGCTCCTCTTCTTCTTCTTCTCCTCCTCTCTTCTTCACGCTATTATTGTTCCCTCTCTCTCTCTCTCTCTCCACACGCTTAGCCCCCTCGCAGGGGAGATGCCCCAAGGGGCGCGCGAAGTCCGAGGGTCTGTTGGTGAGAAACGACACATCACCCCTGTTTCGCATCAACGTAGTTTGACCAGGTTTCCTTTCTTTTGTTTTTTTTTCTCTCTCTCTCTCTCTCTCTCTAATTATCTCTAATTATATATATATATATATATCTCTCTCTCTCTCTCTCTCTCTCTCTCTCTCCCTCTCTATCTCTATCCACAGCAGACTTAGGTCCAAGAACCCTCCAACCGGCTCAGGCTCAGCGCTGACCCGAGGGTTCCGCCCAGCCAAATGTTGGTGGAGTTCTCTTCGCCTGTTTGCAAGTTTCGGGCTTTCTTTTTTGCTCGACAGGATGCGTACCTTGATGTCGGGGCATTTCGGGGTGAGTCTTTGGGGGCTTTAGGACTTTCTTTTGCGTAGCCTCGCGGTGGCAAGCATGTAGAGTTCGAGGGGGGAATGAAACGAGTGAAATAAGTGAAAGCCGACATCTTCAACTGGCATCCTCGTGGCAGACCCCGAACTTCCATTCCTAGAGATATATGGGGCCGGGGATCAACATTAGACTGCCCTTCAGGACGCTGTATTCGTTCACTGCATCCCGACATCGTTTCGGCTGCAAAAAGCGTCAACTTCGCAGTTCACCCCTGCATACGGCCTAGTGTGGCCGTCTCCGCAAACTTCCCCTGCATCTGGACAATGAGTCCTCGCACATGGCAAGCCAGCCTAATTAGTAGAGCTTAGCAGCGCAGAGCGCTAACGAAGCCTAAGCGATTAAAGCAATCCGATGAGGCATGGCAGGGTATGAGAAGTGTAGAACTGCGGGGTGTCTCAGACTGATGGGTTCCAGGATGGCTTATAGAGCGATTTTGGGTTCAATGGCTGAGGCGCCTCGATTCCTCGATCGCTCCACTTTCGCAAGCCCCGTCTCGCTGCCCGTTTCGTGGACGATGTGGCACAAGCCTTCCAGTCATCACGGTCTGCTACAGCAGATGGGCACAGGTATGTTGTGATGCCAGGCTTGTGTTGCCAGACTTGTGACCGGAAGCGCCAGCAACATGAGCGGGCTGGGAAGGAAGCGCAAAGACGGAGAATGCTGCTAGACAAGGAATAAAGTTGCCGCCGACACGGCCCGCAATCGCCGAACCCCAATGCACAACGCGCCCTGAATGAGGGTGCTGACACTCCGTCCGACCACTCTCTTGGCCTGTGAAGCCCGGGGCATCAATCTGCGCCGGCTCGCCATTGATGGCAACTGGAATCTTCTCCCCGGTCTTCCTTGGCGTCGGCCGCGTCGGCCCTTCACAGCACTCCCCGCCCAACACCCAAAACTCCTCGCAGGCGAAATGGCACAATGCTTCAATGCTTCCAACCGGCATCAGGGCTTCGGGCTTTCGGGAGGCTGGCGATGCCATCGCACTGGTTGCAGCAGAAGCGGCGAGTAGAGTGTGAAGTAGAAGGGGCGGCTTCGCGACGGCATCCAACTATGCCCCTGTTGGGCCGGGATGCAAACAGTGAATTAGGGCACACCGCCACCCAGAACTTTGTCCACTTAGCATAAGTCTTTTCATGCAGTCTAGAAACTATAAGACCCAACAGCCCTACAATGCCCTAGAAAGTACCACAGAGCCTCGGCTTCAAAAGGCGTCGCCGTGATCCTTCAAAAAATGGCCTGCCATTCGTCCCTTCGAAATCTTTTCTATCCAAGCACTACAAATACAGTCAAAGATTCAGGACACCCAAGTGTGCACAGCATGTGAATTGGGACTTGAGCCCTTGATGGGCAGCGATGTCGAGAAGCGGGGCTCCAGAAATCACCCACAAGCGCCCAAATCCGCAAAGCCAGCTGCCTGTGGTTCACTTGGCTTGGCACGCCCCCCCCCCCCGCCCCCCACCCCGGCTCGGAACCCTCGTCGAACATGGCACCCACACCCCGAAACCGACACTGATGCAAGGGCCTCCAGTGCTCTGCCAAATCCACCAAGTGTGTGTGTTCATTGCACTCCATTATGTTCGATCAGTTTTTTTGCTGCTGTGCTGAGAAGCTGGCAGGGAAAGACGGATGCTGAGGTTCCGGGAGCCAACTCAGGAAAGTGAGGATGGCACCCTCACAGATATTAGGACCAGTATGAACATGAAAATGGAAAGTGTGACTGCAAGTATTAATCACGTATCAGCAGATACAAGGAAATCAGCGGTCAACAGTCTGCTCAAGCACGTGACGACTTGCTGCGTGATTGGCCTTGAAATGAGCCAACCAAATCTTTGAAGGAGGATTTGCTAAGCCCGCCATCCTTTGGAGCCAACCCCTCAAAACCAGAAGAACATATAGAACTCCCTGAGCCGCAGGAAGTTGGCCTCTCCCCCCCCGATTCCTCCTCTAGCTCGTCTATGCACTGCTGGGCTCTCGCAATCTGCGCAAGGCGGGCAAAGCTTGGAGGATAAGGATTTCAACAATGCTTAAGGTTTGTTGCATGCTGGCTGTTGTGACAACTCTCGGTTGAGCTGCTTAGGAAGCGAGTTTGCTGGATTCGTCCGGGGCCTTTTAAGGTCATGTCAAGTCAAGCCCAAAGCTCGCCGCTGGATTCAAAGCCGGGCACGCAGCCGAAAGAATGCAATACAAACGCAAAAGAAGAGCGTGTTGACTGTACATCCCATCCAGAATCCCAAGAAAATCTGCTCCACCAACATCTTCAATCGAGTAGCTGAAGTGGACACAAGTCAAGCGGCTCAATGTGGGGGTTCGGGCATTGGGTGCTGCGAGGTATCCGTTGCCCAATCGGAGCACTTACTTGCAGCCATTCAACGCACCTGGTACAAAGATGGTACGAGATGATGCAAAATGCCGTCGGTGTGCGAAGTGCCGGTCTGCAAACCGACCATGCAAGACCAACACTCTTGCAAGTACCCGGCGCCGCATCAAAATGCACTGGGCAGGTGGGATGCTTCAGATGATTCAGGCTGCCGGAGTGACAATGTTCATCAGCAGGACAATCTACAAGAACACCGCGAAGAACAACATCAAGTCCCCCAACAAAAGCTGCTGCAGCCCCCTGGAACTAACCCGTAAAGCAGAGGTGGTCGACATCACGAATCTTGCAAGCCTACATGTCTTGAAAAGGTATGACTACTGCTTAGGGCTTATTACCTTCGGAATCTCTATCTGCCAGAGCTTGAAAGGTGTGATGACCCAGCGGTCAGTGGCTCGGCCTCCCCTCCGTCTCTGCAAGATCGGCAGCCGTGCAGCGAGTGCGCTGCCCCCAGCATGTGTACTGGGCTGGTTGACTGCTCTCCAGGATTCACCAGAGGGCGCGTTAGCTCATAGCCCCACTGTCATCTGCCCGGAAGTGCTGGGCATGTTGGCTTCAAGAATCCGTAACTTGCAGAGCGCCCCACACCCGGCCAACGGTGTGCAAACTGCCGGTCCGCAAACCACACTTCCAGCAGACTGGCGGGTAGGGCAGCAGCATGACACTTGGGGAGTCATGCGAAACCAGCACATGTTTATATGTTTAAGGCCGCCAGTGGGTGCAAAAACACCTCGGCCTGAGGCTGCGGGCTGCGCTGCATGCTGGTTCCCGTGTTTCACGAAAGCCTATTCCTCACAGTCATGACAATTTAATAGAGGACACTGGACGCTACATTGACATGCGAAAAAAAGGCAAATTGGTCGGGGTCCGGCCCCTATCCCGTACTTTTGACCTTCGGGCCGATGAAACCTGTCACACCTCCAAGCGGGGGCTCTCTTGGTTTTGGGGAAGTGGGGAAGCATTGCGACATTGGTGCAAGCAATGACTGTAGAATCACAAGGCTCCGAAGGCCGCACGCAGAACCCCGACGTCCGGAAAAATCGTCGAGCTTTTGGGACACGTGAACCGTGAGCCCCTCATTCACTCAGGCCTGCTCTAGCGATTCCCCTAACACATCATAAGTGCGAAGCACACATGTGCCTAGTGTGTGTATGTGTATATATATATATATATACAGATACATATATAGAAATTTGTTGATTCGTGTTGCTTTCATGTTTCGGGGTGGTCTCTGACCGCTTGTGGATCTGCTGCCGGCCTGCCCGATGCGAACAGTGTGCAGCCTCGGGACATCTCGAGCAAAAGGCAAGTACGATGTATGATCAAGCATCTTTACGTGTATGGAGCTTTCCTGCGCTGAAGCGAAACAAGCCAACGTCGACCGTTTAGGCGACCAGGTCTTGGACTTGAGTTTCGAGGGCGCTGGTGACAGTTGATCGCACCGATCCTAAACATCCTAAACTCAAGCTGGAGATTCCGGGCTGAGTCCTTCGCAGGGCACTGGCGAGCAGCTCCCATAGCCTGGATTTGGGCAAGGGTGCGGTACATGCATAATATAGATATGAGCAAATATAAATACACAATAATCGATAAATATATATTTATATGTGTATATATATATACTTCATCCATCTCAGTACCTTGCATGCGCAACCGAGGTTACTGGTCAATACACGAATCCTGCATGGGTCGGGAAAGCATCTTGTGTTCAGCCCGAACTCTTCAACGAACCAACCGCGAGTTGCTAGAAGCCCAAAGCACCCTCGGAGCCCAGGCCTTGCCATCTCCCGCTCCCCAGGAACTGGCCTTGGTCTCGTAGTCTTTCGCGCGGGCAAGCTAGAGATGTGAAGACTGTGAAGCTTTGCGACACACTGCGCGTTGTTCACAAGGCCGTGCCTCTAATGGTTCTTGGGATTCGGAGCAATGATCCGACTTGTTCTGGTCAATTCTCTGGGCCTTAAGAGTAGGATCGTCGAGAGGGTCAGCCTACTCACGAGGCGGAGGAATCACCTACTCACAGGCCCAACTCCTATAGCTGTAGGAGGGGGCATGGGAGAAACTTACCAGCAATCAGTGTTTCACTTTATATACATGTACATTACATGGCAGCACATGATCGCACAGAGAACATGCAGCGTCAGTATTCGTCAATGAGCCGATGTAAAGTAGCTCTGCATACGTCGCGCCGCCAAAACGATGTACTGTGGCACCGGAAGATGCAAGCAACGGAAATGGCATCCTTCAACCGTACGTCTCGAAGACGTTTGAACTTGTAAGTTCCTGCTAGATCCCCAGCAAGCAAGCTCTGGGCACATGGCGACACAGCTTTCAGGGCCGTCGTTGCATCCGGTCTCAGGCTCACGGGTTTGGCAGATTTGGTTTCATGGAGCTCCTTCCTTCGACAAGACAGGGGCATAACGAGATGTCCTAGGAAGCATACCTGAGGTGGGGTTGTAGCATGCTGTAGCATCCGGGAAGCGTAGATGCCATGGATGGCAGCAGTGGGCATCTCAGAAAATTGGGAAGCACGCCCTAGCAGGGCCTAACGCATGGGTGTGCATGGATGAACATCCCAGAAGCCATACGAGAAAACCCGACGAGCCTTGCCACAAAATAAGAGAACCCCAGAGATGAAGCTGTCTATCACTGTTGATGTCGTTAAGCCCGAAAATGCCAAATAGGATGCAAACCAAAGACAGAGGGGCCGTTGGCTTGGGCTCCTGCTCCCGGGCAATGAGTGCGGCCACCAGGCTACTAAAACCTTTGCGTGGAGAACGCATGCAACAAACACCTGGAAGCTTGAATGATGTATAGAACTCTCTTGACGCACGAGTTCTTCACAAGTACTCTGCTGAGGCCGAAATGAAGAGGTTGAACAAGCAACATAAGCACTCACGAGCAATTTGGGTCACTGATTGAGGCCGGCCTAGTCGTGGCAAGCTCCCGCCGGCTCTCCGAAGCCAATCACGGGCCTTAAGACAAGAGGCACCAATGAGAGGCACACGTCAACAATGGACAGTCTCAAGCCGCTCCTGGAAAGGACACCCACAGAATACACAAAAACAAGCTGGCGCAGCCTGGCGCGAGGGGTTGCGTTTTTACTGACTTGGTTCGCCGGGTCGCTCTTGCGTTTCAGTGGCCGTGCATTCACCAGCCCAGCCCCTGGAATAGAACGGAAAATACGGAAATTTTTGTGCTAAACCCCACAAGCATGTTAAATCCAAAGCGGAATGCCCCAGCCACCACTCAAGCCTGCGCTCTTAAACATCTGCACTGGAAAACTACAATCAAGTCTTGCAACTCCCCCCCCCCCTCCGCCCTTGCCACAAAAGCACTACCATTTCAACGCTAAGAATGATGTAAGCATAACCTGCAACTCCAGAAACCCACTTGCCGGGTGAGGTTGGAAGCACCCTAAGTGTTTGCAGTGACCAACTGTTGAACGATCCAGGTTTTATCGGATTCGCAAGGCTGCGGCACTGCCCTCATTGACGAGATTCTCTGCCGCAGCAATGGCCAGCTGGACCTGCTGAGCGTCCTGGCGCATTCGACACCCTACAGTGAGATGAGCTTTCAATCCAGGAGTCGCAAACGTGCTGCTATGGCACACGGCTACCTCGAAACTATTCATTTGGGGGCTCACAAGTCTTGGGACCTGCTCGGTCATGTGAAGTCATTTATAGTCATCTCCTCTTCGCGCTGTCTCTCCAGCTCCTTTGCTAGGAGTGCGACCTGGGCATCATAAAACCTTTTGCTTCTGGGGCTCTTTTCCGTTTGCCCAAGTAGCTGCGACAATTGCAAGCGCACGCTGCAGGCACTGAGTCACTGTGCAGCCAGTACAAACCAGCCTTGAGGCACAACCTCGACATAAAACAACACCTGAAACTTCGTATTCATGCTGCGGAAATAGCAATGCAGGCAGTACATGCGGTTACATACTCCAAAAAAACAACATTGACAAGATACGGCGACTCATCATCATCCCGAAGAACTTACTTACAACGGCAACAGCCACCAAGCTGATCGCTAAGTTCTCCGAGCGCGACTCCCACGACTTAACGCTCGCGTGAAGAACGCATGCACATTCGGACAGCTGGTAACCCAGGCTGCAGACTCTGCTCGCGAGCTTGCTGCTGCTGCCCAGGTGGCACTGCACCTGGGCCCTGACCACAGGCGCAAGCTTGGACGGCTGCGATGCGGAAGAAATCAAATAAGTCTCTGATGTGGTCTGACAATGTCTGCGATGTTCTGCGATTGCAAGTCAGAACGTCCAAGACATCAAGGCCCTCCCCAAGGACAACGCCGGCATGCGGTTCGGACTCGCAAAAAGAACACTACATTTGTCGGGATGCCAGTTAAACTGCGCATTAGTCCTTCATAAGATGCTGATACTGATATCTGACTGCCAATGACTACCAAAGCCTGAGTCCCACCGTGGCCATGCCGAGATCCTCTCCTGAACCTTCACATAAAAGGCCCAGGCTCTTTGGCGACACCATCAAGCTCGTTGAGCAGCCGCTCCTGGATCGGATGTAGAAGGTGTAGGTGCTCAGCTGTTCCTCTAACATCCTCTAACTCTATAGAACGGCTGCAGTTGCTTGCACAACCCTGGCGTTTTGCTTGCAACAGGCCCATGGGGCACAGTGCAAGCGATGTCTGAGCGACGGGATTCCCTGGATTCCCTTAAGCAGAACGCCGCCAGAGCAAGCAAGGGAGACTTCCGGCACGAAACTGTGTTGCTGATCAGAAAGGAGCGAGGAAGCTGGGATGCCGACCAGGGCTACTTGTCCTGGAAGTACCCGAGCCTGAGCTGTCTGAGGTCGCACCCATAAAAAGGCACTCCATGGCACTCTGCCCCCCCTGCCACAAACATCCCGAACGAGGAAGAAAGTTCAAAAACTGAGGGTGCCGCTACAGGCTCGCTGCTGCCCTTCAGCTGCTCCAAAGCCTTTTGCACGGTAGAGGCTGCTATGGCGGAATGCGGGTTGCAGCTGATATCCATGGAATCTCTTCATGAGGGGCATGATATATATATATATATATATATATATATATAATTCGGCCGTACCGGCCAAACACTTCGCTCTTTCAGAACAACTACTACAGACTACATTGAGTGACAAAGGATGCGCCGCATCTGAAACTTCACCAAGGCCGAGCGAACATTGTGCTGCTCACTGACACTTCGACTGAAAGGACACTGAATTCTGCATAGAGCAGGCGGTTGGCTGATCGTGCGCTTCTGGAGAGATGGCCGAGGTCGGAGCGCGCCGAGTTGCGCTGACTCCCGGACCTCAGGCAAGGGTGGCGTCTCACATTTCTGCCTCCCCAGTGCGACCAAGCATCCTCCCAAGGAATGAACCGGCTCAATAGAACTTAGAATGCAAGAGGTCCTCGAGCTTGAGGTCTGACTTTATTCTTGTTCCATCCCTTGTGGCCAAATGCTTTCCAAATACTCGGCCCTCAGCTGCCTGCCAATCCCCAACCCGGCAAGTATTCAGACCCCCCAAGTGCAAACTCCCACCTGTACTTCTTTGGCTTGTTTTCTGTTTGTTTGCCCTCCGGCAACTCGGCAGCCGAAGCGCTGGCGCCAGGTCTGCCCACATCCTGTTCAGGGTCACTGTTCCTGGGATTCAGGAGCTCCAGGGCGCTCGGTTTGGAGGTGGTTTGGGACATACATCCTCTCCCAAATCAATCGATCGCTGCGCTGTTATGCAGAAAGTAGCTATACTAGTACACGTCGACTTGGGACAAGGCTGTGTGTTCGCGCTGGGAAGCTGGGAAGCACGTCTCTATCAGATGTAGCAGTGTTTGTAACATTGTATGGTGAACGCGCCTGCTGCACGAACTTTGCCTCGACATCCTTCAGGGGCTTGCTGCTGAAGTCAGCGCCCAAGGAGATGCCTACGAGTACCACGGATTTTGTAAGCACCAATGTGCAAAATATTTGTCTGCCTGTGTCTGAGCCTAGAGGTCCATCTGCAACTGAAACCTCTTTGGCTTGCCTTCAATGCCGGAGATCAATGATTGAAGAGTCTCAACCAACTTTTGGGCCACCCTTCGATTTCCAGCGCTCCGTCTTGAAACTCAAGACGCTCAAATGCGGGTGTGGCGACTTTCCCGGATCTCTTCAATCTGTCCAAAGCTTCAGCATTTGATGCCAAAATGGGTTGGGGGGGAGGGGAGGGGGTGGGGGGGGGATGGGGGGGGGGATGGGGGGGGGGGGTGGGGGGTGGGCGGGGGTGGGGGTGGGGGGGGGGGTGGGGGGGGGTGGGGGGGGGGGTGGGGGGGGTGGGGGGGGGTGGGGGGGGGGGGGTGGGGGGGGGGGGGGTGGGGGGGGGGGTGGGGCAAAAAACAACTACAGTATACATATATTGCATGTAGGGATTTCTACAAATAGAACAAATATGCAAACATAAACATATATGTTTTAATATATATATATATATGTATACATGTATAGTATAGCATCTGAACGGTAACCTGGCAGCGGAGGAAGTTGTTGAGCTCTGCATGTGGATGTAAGCTCATTTGGGTTGTCGATGCATCGTCGCACCGCTTAGCACTGGGCGGGCACATACGCAAAACTCATGCAACCATGCAAACATGAAAAGCACACCCTCTTTTTTATGACTACAGGACTCTACCCAGCGCGACTTCAAAAAAGCTTTGGTGGAGGAGATGAGAGACGGACCGGACCCTCGCACGACATCGCATAAGCGGAAACACGTTCAGAAGGGCATTCGGCGCGGAGCATGCAGCGTTGGAGCTTTGAACTCACTGTTTGCTCTGGGCTGTGGACCGTCCTAACCTTCAACACGAGATGGACAAGACCCTGCGCCGCAAAAGCGCATACATCATGGTACACGGCAACTGGCAAGCGCCTAGCAGGCGGGAGCTGCACTGCGCATCCCGAGTCAAAGGAGGCGCCTTGGACGTTTCGAATCTTCAGCTTTCGTTCCCATAAGTAGCCCTGAACTAGAAAGCCTAAAGCCTTCTGGTACATCCTTGGGGCACGTAGCCGCTGAAAACACACTGCATGTCACAGAAAGTTCTGTTGCCGCTACGTGGCCCCAGAAACTCTGAGCATCCCTTCGCCTGATCTCGCAAAAAAAATCCATCTCGAGGCTACCGGCCTACAGAGGCTCGTTGCAAACTGTCCAAACCCATGATAGTCCATGCAAGGATTTGAATGCCTGCTGCAAGGCAACTCTTTTACCTTTGAACTATCAGGGTCGTGGGTGAAGAGCTGACTTCCAAGCTTTAAGGTCGAAAGCCGTTTGCCTTCGAGTGCCCAGATCTGGAAAGTTCCAGGCCCCGCGCCCACCATTGCTGGTGGTCCACATCGTGAGGCTTCAAGACTAAGACCTCCAGCAAAGGGAACCTAGACATGTACTGTGTAGACTCACGGACAGCAGCAATCACGCCACCAAGCTACATGCCCAATCCCCAAGAAACTGAGACGGACTTCAGAAGATCTTGAGTTTCAGGAGTCACTTGTGAACGAAAATTTGCCTGCTTGATTGTTTGGGCGCCTGGTCTGCATGACACATGCTGATCCCAATGTGTCACACAACCAATCATGAGCCCTGTGGGCCCGGATCTTCGGGGCCTTCTGGGGCTGCCAGTTTGACGGATAGGTTGGCGGCCACGCCAACGACCTCCAAGGTCAAGATGTTACAGGCTTAGGAAGGTAGGCTTCAGGTATATCGCTAAGACGAGGATGCCCGTAGAAAGGAAGAGTAGAAGTAGTGGTATTGGCAGACTAGGCAGTCATCAGTCATGGTTGTCGGCTGATGATGGACGTGCATCGCAGAGAGTCGCATTGGGACACCATGGCTTTTTGCAGAAGCACAGGTAAGCAGGTGAGACACTTCCTTTTTCCTGGCGACATGGAGGAAAACGGAGTGGGCAAAGCTCTTGATAGCTCAAGCTATGGCAGCATGGTACCTGCACCATGCAGCTGCTACTCGCCCGACAAAAGCCCTTCACGTCTTACTCGGCGACACGAAATCATGCATTTGTCCTTCTTTCAGTGCCTGTTCTACTCAAGGCCTGAACCTGCGATACTCGAATTGCATGAAGTGCCAAGAACTACTCCAAGCTGAAATCAATGAGAGTAGGTAATAGTTAGAACATGCTGACCTTCGATGTTGCCCTTTCGGGCAAATAGAATACCTCTGGCAAGCATTTCAGTTTCCAAGCTGAATTTATAGCACATGGCTTAAGCACCACCCCTGACAAGAGCTCCAGTCACACCAGGCTGAATTACTTCCACATGCACAGTTTCGACTCGATCGGGCGCAGCGTGAGGGTTCACAAGCAGATCCAACAGCTCTCACGTTCTTCGCGCTGTTCATGCATAAAGCGACGGGAGCGCCTTCATTTTGAAGGACTACCTGCTGTACACGCACTATGCAGAAAGCCAGGTGAGAGAGTAGGCTGCTTGCGGCTGGGGAGCTGAGAGGAGCCTGTTCCAGCCTAACCACGAACCTCTTCAAGTGCCACAACTAGCCCCGCTTAGTGAACCTCTGATCGATTCGAGCCCTTGGTAGTCCGAGTATAGTATGTCCGTCCTATTCCCCCGCTGGAACCGCAATGCAAGCCATGTGGTTACGGCCAGTCGCCAACATCAGCACTCGCATGCCCTGAAGACTCGGATGCTTCCAGTACAGCGGCCGAGCAACGCCTGAGGTGGCTTTGAGGCTTTGCAGGAGGGTATTGGACTAAGGAGCCCTTCAGCTGCCGATGTGAAGGTTTTGCCTGTTCGGAACGGTGTAGTAGACAAAGGCCTTTTTTAGTACTGCCCCCACTCGGATGCTACGAGTACCTACTGATTGCTCCGTATGGACCTCCAAAATATAGCTGCACCCAAACCCGTCGTGGAGAATAAGCAAAGTAGCTCGTCAAATGGATAGGGATGATGGCATCCGAGGAGGCCATGCAAAAGAAACACGATGTACTGAGAGTAGACTCGATGGTCACGCTTTCTCTCGTTCCGTCGAATGACAATAATGGAAAGGCTAGCGGCCAATGCGGTGCGGTCCCATCATGTAGCATTTCATCATGTCCACCTCGACATGGGCAGAAGTGGGTAAGGAATGCAAGGGGATGCTTAGGCGGTTCACGGACAAGCCCCGAAAAGGCATTCCATGCCTGCCTGCGTCAGCAACTACGGCCGAGTCCAACACGGCCACCCAAACACAGCCCAAGCCAGACTTGTAGCCGAGCTCTCGGACTAGGCATATTGACCCGTGTGATCAACTCATAAATGGTTGAAGGTGGGTCTTTCAGGATTCCCTGTGCCATGCAATTTAGAGTACAAGCTGTCACTCGAACTTCCGGAACTGCCCGGGGCCTCGGGGGGTTTCCCCTCACCCTTCTTGTTGAGGTAGCGCTCCACCCCGCAGCGGCCATCGTTGCTGCCGCAGCCCCAGGCCTTTGGGGTCTTTGGATACGTGAGGGTTGAAAGGCGAGTGGGGCCTTGACCTTTAAAATCGGCGGATCTAGGAATCTAGGGTGGATCATGGTGGATCTCTAGCTGCTTCGTTTCAGCCCCTCACAAGCAGAGTTTGAGAGCTTCTGCCAAGCGGCCCAAGCTTTGCCATCAGCGCACACCACAGCCTGGACAAGGAATGGGCCAGTTGACTTGTCAGATTGGAGCTAACTTCTGGCTTGCAAGTTTTGCAAAGCAGCCGGCGGCTACAGGGAATATTATATTGTAACGAGGCTGGTCGGTGCGTCAGGAAAACCGAAAGATTTTGGTACCGGCTACACATGTGGCAGGAAGCACGTTAGCCTAAGCACCGCAGTTTTGGGAAAGTCAAAGCAATCCCGAGGCTTCAGGGTGTTCAGGGTCAAACCAACTGTGCGGCAGACACGCACATGCTTGGTCGGTGACTGCAGGTTGGAGCCAGGTGAGCCGCCCACACTGAAAGCTATCAGAGTTTGACATTGGCTTCTGGTCTACTTCTCATTATAAACTGAGGCTTAGGAGCAACGGCTACAGCTACACCTGCTGTCATATACCACTTTCACTGCAAAGCCATTTGCTTCATATGACAAAGCCGCAGAACATCGCGAAGCAAGTGCTTGAGGCTGCCGGGCCGCCGCATGGATGTGGGCCGAAACTGCGCTCGTGACAGGCCCAATGGCGTCATAGGGTGGCGGCCATCTGGGTCGTGAGCAGGGGCACTTTAAACGCGCACGCATCCTAAGCCACAAACTGTTTCTACGATAAGTGTTTCTGCAGCGCCAGCTGGTATCATGATGCTTACTGAAAGGCTGCGGCTTTCTGCAATGTGTAGCAGATTGAATAACAACACATGTGGGCTGCATGTGACAGCCTTATTAATCCACTGAAGCTTCCATGTCTCCTTCCCGACTACAGGCCCAGTGACACGGCCAGCGGGGACATTGGCGGATCCTGCCCGGCTCGATCACGCAAAGCATTGCCGTCCATAGCAGGTGCCCACAGTCTCTCAGACCCTCATGTGACGAGGGTTGGGCATCAAGAGCGGCTAGCACACTTGGCTGCAAGCTCTGAACATGTCTAAGGCAGGAACTCACGAATCATCAACACTCCAAGCTCCTCAGAGCCGTTCCGTAGTTGCCCGCCCACGCGGTAGGGCTTCAGCTCATCCCAAGGCCTCTTGATCAGGAGAAGGCAAGCACACATCAGGCGCACGCTTCCCGAATTCTCCTAGACTTAGCCCCAGTGTTCTGTCCACGCGCACTTTCCAAAAGCGCCGTCTTTGCTGCCCAGGTTGGCGAGGAGGCCCTTGTGGCAGGTGCCCATGGTGTAGATCGCACCTGGTTTTCACATGTACAAACACTGCCTGCACACTCTCAGTGCATGAAAACCGAGGCAAGTTCACGACCTCGACCGACACAGCCTTGCAGACCGCCCATCGTTACCATCCCCATGATCCTACCCAGAGCCGCAGATCCCTACCCCGCCTAAGAAGCCTCCCGTCTACAACACCCATAAACTTCAATCTGAGCTGGACAGCATTCCCTGGGCCAGCGGCCAGAAGCGGCGACCACCACCTTGGTTGCTCGGGGCATCCCTGCTTTCTAATGCTTTGCACTTCTGTGCCTTCTGGGATGGCACTGTCGTGATCTGTCGTGTATGGCCCTTGGCTCCCAAGCCCCTGGAGAAAACCGAAGGCCAGGTGTTTGAATCACTCCCACTTGGCAGATCCGTCAAAAGGCGGCCGAGTCACCGTGTGTGGCCCTTCTTGGCCGCCCTGGGTGGGGTTTAGTCCTTAGCAGCTCTTTGCAAACAGCCGCAAACGCCGTAAACCCTGCAACTTCTGCGTCTTGGTTGAAGCCAAGGCAACAGCCAGAAGGCCAAACAAATACAGCAGCACATAGCTGAATAACTGAAACATGCATCTTGAAGATCCACCGAGAGTCCACACTTGCAGCCCTCCTGCCCACCTCAGATGGGGGTGGGTGCCCTTGGGGGAGTTAGGACTATGTCTTTTGTTGGGCGGGGTGGGGGGTCTCTGCTCGCTTTTGGGGACTTGTACGCTTTGTTTGGTCTCGTCGAGAAGATCATCTGCGCTACTCGACGAACGACACCTCTACGAACCCCCGGTCCTCTGAAACAAACCATGCGAGCCCATTCCCATTTAAACCCCAGTTCTCTCTCAATCTCTGTAACTGGGATTGAAAATGATTCCGAAGGCGCTCGACTCGTGATCCACACCCCCCTTCACCATGCCTGTGCCCTCTTTGCTCTCTGGTGTGTTCTTTCCGCCTATGTGCAACTTGCGATAGGCATACGTAGGCATCATTGCGCAACTTTGGGGCCGAAGGATTCGGGAGGATTCACGGTTCACAAAAATTAAAAGCTTATAGTTCTGCGCACCGCAGCCCAAAGCTGCACGTGTTTGGCCTCAGCCAGGCACCTGTACCAAATCCCAGCATGCCTGCCAAGTCTCCGGTGCAAGCCACTTGCCTTTGCCGTTGGGATTGCTTGGGATTTGGCTCTCTCATGCTTTCGGCGAGCTTCTGAAACCCTACAACTCTTCAATTCTTTTGGAACACCCCCCCCCCCCCTCCTCTGTGGCCCACCTCGCTGGCTCGGGCAAGTCCACGACCGTCGGCGATGAGCGAGACGCCCGGTCCCCGAGGCCGAGGTTGCCATGGCCGCCGTAGCCTTTGACGCTCGGAGTAGAGATTCGGCTGCACCGTCGGGGGACTTCGGAGCTTCAAAGAGAGGACTTGACACTGATGAGTTTGTCGAGCCGAGCCTGTATACCTAATTTATGCATAGGCCATTGGCAAAGTCAGCATACGATTAAGGTAAGTATGTACCCGAATCCTGCCTCCAGTTGTCCTTCAAACCTGCCCGAGAACCCACCTACACACAGGTTACTATAATCTGAAGTGCGGGATGAAAGAGGTATGTCCGTTGACAGCTTGTCTTCGGGTTAGCCTGAACGAATTCGATAAGTCCTGCGCTGGTCCTGCACACACACACACACAGTAACTTGTTCAAGCAACCCCACATCAGCAGTTCGCCATTGCTGCCAACTGCCCCAGCATAGAGTGAGCCAAGGTTTACCTCATGTCTTTTGCGGCACATCGAAGGAGTTTTGGCTCAAGGTTCCCCCTAGAAAAATACGTGAGCAGTCAGACATTGGGACTGGCTCGGCTCTGGGCTGCTGGAGCTTCGGGAGCTTTCGAATGAAAGCTTCAGGTTGGCATCCACTTCTCAGAGGCTCGGGCCGCCAAGCTGAAGTCGCCACAATGCAGGGTAGCACTTCAGAACAATATAGGTGGTCAAAACATGGAGAGGGTGTGCTAGCTCAAGTCAGTTCAGGGTTCAGGGCTTCAGGGCTCAGGGTTTTTGCTGACTGCGGAAGAGTACTTGGAATTTCAAGGCAATTAACCTACGAGCCATGTACTCGGAAGCTCACAGCGTGGTTCCTACACCTGCGGCCCCTTCCTACGCCTGGTTGCCGAGACAAAGCTCACACCGCTGGCAGCAACTTCGGTCGGTGTCGGCGTGGGCGTTGACCTTGCAGTGTGGAGAAAAGATATGAAAAGATGAAGGAGGAACAGCACGCCGGGTCTCTCAAAGCTCTGGTTCAAGCGCTATTCGAGGTCACAAGGGATGGGCATGTAGCTATAAGGATACCGGACTTTCGAATCTGGAGCCGAGTTTCGAGTCGGAGTGTGGTTCAAATCCAAGGTGTCACTAGGATTGTGGGACCCTGCCCGCTTTGCAGGCATCTTCGAAAATGCAACTAGTTTCCTTTCCGCACGTGGCTAGTCGAGCGCAACATGTCTAATAGGGGATTTGACATTCCGTTTATCTTGAGTTCGTTGGCAATGCTGGGCATGTGTGCGTGCCGTCTTGATTCTCGAGGGTGGGAGCGGCAGTCGGATTTTCAACAACGTTTTTGTGTTACGGAAGGCGCCGGCAAACGCCATCAAGTCAAAGGATTAAACCTGAACGGTCCTGTGAGGCTCTGGCGCGGCTGTTCCATGGCCCAGCCTGAAGATGGAGCACCGGTCGACGGTCTGGGTCACCAGCCTATGGCCTATGGTCCTAAACATGAGCTCAGTGGTCACTCCTTGTATGAAGCACCCAAAATCTCCACGCACGATGACTGCCTGCCATGGCCGTTGCTGCCCCAGGTGAAGAGCCTCCCATCCGCGAGCACGGCAGCCGAGTACCTTGCACAAAAAAAGTCAGGAAAGAAGCCTCCTTAAAGGCAGCTGCGGTGTTTTTGATGGTCTTAAGATGGAAGGTGACACGACGAATCCAGGCGAGGCGCTGGTCCTCACAGTCAATCTGCACCGCGGCCGCGGGCAGCACAATTTGCTGTGGCTTTGCATCGGCCTCGACATTCAGATTCTAGACATACACAAAACTTGCTTAAAAGCTAGCTTTGGTAGCTTGTGGCAACCTGCAGAGCATCTTGACCTGACGAGCTCTCACTTGGGATGTCCGTTGGCTCACCCTCGAAGCCTTGTCGGCATGCCCTCGGCCAAGCCTTGCACGGCAAGCTGTCTTCAGCTATTGATCGGAAATGCAGAGCTTCTGGCTGTGTTTTGGGGTGTATCCTTTGCTCGCCGGCCAGGTAGATTTACGAGCTGGAGGCAGAGCAAGCTGAAGAGCACAAAAGAGCACTGGAGCTCTTCAATCTTGAGTTCGAAAGGGCCTTGTGGACTGCGGACTGGATGCAGTGACTTCACTTGATCTGATGAGTGTGTTTCTTTAGCGCGGGCCGGTAAATCGTCGCGCACACTTGCCCCACTTGACCCGCTTGCCCTGCGGCCCCGCTTGCTCCAGCCTTCCCGGCTTTCCCCCCTTGTCGAGTTCGGCTTTGACACAGAAGTGAAGTGGGGCAAATGGGACAATTACGGGCGACAGCGTTAATTTTACCCCCTCTCCACACGCAATGTTCCCGGCCGAAGAACTGTGATTCTGATGAAGTGTTTGCATGAACACCAAGACCTTCTGCGAACATTGACATTCGTTTGGTGAGGCCACTGGCGTTCTAGAAATCAAAGCCAATGGGTGATGCTAAACTTGCTAAATTTCTATTCTATAGGAGCATTCTGGACACGCTTGGCTTCGCAACCCACCAAACAACTTCGAATTTCCGCGCTCCAAGCAGCTGTCCGTTGCGGTTGCTGCCCCAGAGATAGACTCGCCCATCTCCTCAAGTAACTTGAACAGACCCTCTATACCCCAAACCTGGAAACGTGCTGTGCAAACTGCTCCCCGAACCGGCGCGGACTGGTTAACGCCACCCGAAAGGCCCCACAGGAAGGCGGCTAGAAATCAATCCCCGACCGTCCTGCAAAGTTCACGGGGCTTTAGGCTTAAGAGGTTGTCTTAAAAAAGGCTCCGAGCACGGCGGCCCCGTGGTCGTTTCCGAAAGCCTCGCATCCGAAAGCTACCGTGCTTTCGGGCCAGGGCGGGAGGGTTGTCGGGGATCTGGTACGCTTAGTTCAGTGTTGCCATGACCAAAGCACTGCTGCGGCCGAAGCCATGGGCAATTTGGTCGATAATCTGCAAATCACTTGGCACCAGTACTCTAAACAAAGGCAGGTAAAGGTGGAGCTCGGCCAGGAAGCCCGTGCAACTTCCGACCACACAAGCCGAAGCCTGTGTACTCTACAGACCTACATCCTCCTCCAGCCAAGCCCTGCGGGTCTCAGACCCAGGCTGCACCCAACAGCTAAGACGGGATCATTGAGTTCAGGGACGAAGGGCTCAGGAGTTGAGTCGGGACCCAGCTAGACCCTCCTCAAGTGCCCTCAACCATGCTCAGCCCGCTTTAGGCTCCGAGTTCCGGAAGAGCACAAAATCAAGGGAGACCAAGGGGCTGCCATCACCACCCGCTCCGATGCCAGGGCTTCGACCCCTGCGCATCCAGTGGTCAATTGCGGGGCGAGCTTCCACAACAGTGTCTCTGCATGAAAAGACATCCCCTCATGTCTCTCTTTCTTTCTTTCCTTCCTTCTTGGGGGGGGGCTTGCAGGCACGGGGGCCCGCCTCTCTATCTCTCTCTCTTCCTTATTTCCAGTGCTCATGCCCCCCACACCCCCCGCCCCCCCCCTAGCCGCCCGAATGCGAGGCTCGCTCGCTTGCTCTCTCCTTCTTCGTTTCTTCTTCTTCCTCTTCCTCTTATTCTTCTTCTTCTTCTTCTTCTTCTTCTTCTTCTTCTTCTTCTTCTTCTTCTGCACTCTCGCTCTCTCTCTGTCTCTCTCTCCACACGCTTAGACGGCATAGCCCCCCCCTCTCGGGGCTGCCCCGAAGGGTGTGCACGTCCGAGGATCCTGCTTGACTTGCCCTGCACTCTCTCTCCCTCTCTCCCCCTCTCTCCCTCTCGCTCTCTCGCTCGCTGTCTCTCGGTGTCTAGGCTTCAAGCTGTAGTCCGCCTTGAACCCCTCGAACTAAACCCTCTTGCACCAAGGCTTCCCCCCTACAGCAGCTGCCACGAAGAAACAATTGACAAACGGCAAGCGCGCCAACTGGCCCCATGACACGCAGCCCAGTCGCTTCGTGGCTCAGCAACGTTCGGCCCTTCGCCATGACCAAGGCGTCCTAAGAAGGTGGTTCAGAATTTTGCAGGCAAGGGCTGGGTTGTAGGGTTCGAGCTGTTGTCTTCGTTTACCTGTGGTGTCTCAGAGTTCCTTCGACGGCTGCATACTCTGTCTTTTTGCCGTACGGGGCGTGCCGGGTTTGTGGGCGTGGCGGCTTCTGGCATGCTCTCGCCCCATCGGAATCGGAATGAAGAACCCCTGATCTGCCCTCTCACAGAATGCAGGACACGACACACCCCCATAAAATGCACCCAAGATTGATGAAGAGTCACAGTGGGTCGAAGTGTGAGGCGGAGGAATGGCGCAAAGCGCTAATCCAAATCGCCATAAATCCTTCAAAGCGTCCCTTCCAGTTGTTGCCAAAAGTGTAGAGCATCCCCTCCGCTGTCACTGCACCAGTGCAACCTTGCATGGGACGTCATTGGATCATGCTTGACACACCTGGCGGGTCTACACTTCAAAGATCTTCAAAGATTTCAAAAGGACTAAGTCATGTGAGCTTTTTGGTGGAACCGTGGAACCTGAGGAGCCAAGCCCGAAGCCTCAAAACCTTGAAACCCAAGATGGGCTTAGGGCCTTTTTCGAGGATTTCTTGCTTGCTGTATGTTGGGTTTAGCCGGCAGCCCACCTTGTTGACCTCCGCCGCATGAGATGTGAACCACCTGCCCGAGTTGGAGATCTCGATGAGTTGAGGTTCGGAGGTCGCAGGTGCTCAGGGCTTTCGGCTCTCGCAACTTGGAGCCAGGATATGCATAGGGTGTAAGATTTCTTCGCATGCCACGTGGCACTCGTTAACAAGGTCTGCCGTAATTAGTGGGTTTGGGAGAAGGGTACCCAACGCGTGCTGCTCATGCTTACACGCTCATCACGCACAAAGACCGCGCATCATATGAGCCAAAAAAGTGACTGCTGTTCAAGTCGTATTCCGTGGTGTCCTATTTAAAGCTAAAGTTGATTTGATTCATATGAAAAGGCTTGCGTTAAGATGCACTCAGTTTGTATTAATGGGATCTGGAAGTAAATGTCACCAGTTCCGTCAAAGATTCGTTTCACAGTCAGGATCGATGCGTTATCAAACCCTACCTGTAGGGTCTTAACTGAATTTGATTCGGTTAAGTGCTGTATGTGCGATTCAAGCATCTAGCGACATACCAGGAATTGCAAAATGCTAAAGAATGAGAATGCACGTTGGATGCGACATGATGCGACTGGAATCAGCAATGCGGCAACAAAAGGCAGCGGCCTGGCTCATCCGCGGCACAGGGTAGGGTAGAGCACAGTTCACAGAAGGAAATCGCATCTTGTCTTGCCCCAGTTGCCCATCACTTCCGCGTCCCCAGGTGAACAGCTGGCCCGGCTGCACAGCGTAGAGACACCTCACAAATCCCGGGAACCACTGCCCATAAAACTTCTCCCGACATTGCATCTAATTATGGTCTTGTGATGAATGATGCATAATGATGCTGAAGGCCTGTGCGGACCATGCGGAAAGAACTGAAAGCTTTCTGGTGCAACCCAGGCTCGGAACCGCAGCTGTAGGAACAGGGGGCTCGCCAGGAGCATCCGCCTTTGTAACAGTTTCACTTGGCGTGGCGGCAGACATTGATGTGGGCTCATGCGTTGCCGCGGTCTCCGCCGTCGCTGGTGCAGGAGGTTCTGTAGGTGGTTCTGCGGGCGGCTCTGTAGGCTGCTCTGCGGGCGGTGTCGGCAAAGGCGTTGCGTCTGGCTCTCCAGCCTTGGGCGCCTCTGCGTCGGGTGCAGGAGAGGGCGCAGCAGATGCAGCAGTATCCTCTACTGGCACCTGCGCTGCCTCAGGGGGAGACGGCGCTGCTGTCTCGGCGAGGACTTTCTCCGTGTGATCAGCCCCAGAGAAAACCCATTCCAAGAATTCCTCGACATCCACATTGCCGTCTTTGTTCTTGTCCACGACCTCTACGACTGCCTCCACGTCCTCTGGCGACATCTGGTCGCACAGTGCTGTGAGGCTGTCTTTGAACTCCGCTTTGGTGACTTGCCCGTCGTCATTCAAATCCCACTCCGAAAAAATCCACTTCACTTGCTCTTTGACTGGGGTCTCTATCTTGACAGTGGTGTCAGAGGCGGGCAGCTTACCTGCTCCGGTGTGTCGTCGGTAAGTGTCCTCAATGATCCCGCGGAGCATCCCTTGCCTGCGCCCAGATGAGAAGGCAAATGAAGACATAAATCCGGTCTGAGATGTGATCGAACCGTGTGAACTATGTGACCATGTGCTTCAAGGTGCTGCTCGCTGAACCGCCATTTTACACCACTGTAAGCTCTATTGTACCACCCGCCTAGCCGAGTGTGGGACAAATCGAGGACTCATGACGTCCACGAGACTGCGGACCTCCCTGCTCGGTACTCGTATGGGCCAACCCACTCCGGTACCTACCCTCAGGCCGCACGATTTTACAGTGCAGAAGGCGATCCAGGCCAATGAAACAAAGCATGACCCAGCATCGCTACAAACACCCGCAGATCACACGCCACACGCACGCACACGAACGCGCACGCACGCACTCACGCACACACACGACACAACCCAGTTTCTGTAATCCTGTGTTCGGCCTGGCGTGTGGTGCATACCGCGCACATCCGAGTTCATCCATTTTTTGACCGAATTACAAAAACGGCACTGTTTGCTTGTCCCGTATGCCCACCTAGACCTCCTGTGGCTATCCGATCAGCATTCAGGAGCTCAGCATGCACCGGGACCTAGGCTTGCAGCAGAGGTGCTCCACCATAGATTTATTCAGGTCATGCTTGTCGTCAACGTCCACACCGATCACCATCGACTTGTCCTGCAGCCAAAGTTGGTCACAAAGGCATTTCTCCACTCACAAAATCAAAATCGCGCCTTGCGCTGCCCCTGCTGTCATTCCTTGCTGTCATTCCTGGCAACTGGACCTCCACTTTACAATGATCTTCCCATCCCTCTGGGTGGATGTCCAGCGCGGACCGCAACGCTCTCTTTTGTCCAGCAGCATCCTTGCGGCCAAGGAGAAAGATGGCACAAGCTAACCAGCGCAAGTCACCACCGGGGCTCAGTATATGCTTCAGTTCAGCTGGCCCCGAGGCAGTTCTGTGACCTTCGCGACAGTGCAGTAAGCTCAACCATGCTAGCGAGTATGGTAAGCCCTGCTTGAGATGATTGAAGACCAGCTACTCTCCAGGCTCCAGGCATGTACTGATCTGTTTCAAGTTGGGTGCTTCATGCACAACCCTGCAATTCCCGGCACTTGATGACCCGAGGCCCTGAACCCGATGCACCGCAACAGACTTGGGATCGAGCGGGGTCGGCGCTTGGCACCACGAGGGCGACTGCGCGCCCAGTCCTGTCAAAGTTGGTGAGCTCTCACCCTTTGATATGATTGATGAGGCGTTTTGGCTGAAGTGCCACGTTTGTAAATGACGTGCGCCTTGCACTGAGGGACGTTGGTCAGGTATTGGGGAGACGGTTTTGTGCTATAGCGGTGTTCACAACATGGCCTCTTTCGGGTTTAGTGGCTTTCCAGCCAGCTTGCGGCAGGCAATTGGGGTCCTCAAAGACTACAGAAAATTCCTGAAGCCTGTCATTGCCGTATCTCTTGCTGCTGTCCCAGCTGACGCAAACACAAGTGGGGTCACGAGCAAAGCAAGAGTCTTGATGCCACCTTAGCGAGGCTACAACAGCAAACAACCATTCAGAACAGCCCCAATGTTTAATCTATTTATTTGCCAATAGCCCTCAATGCGAGGACATCCCAAGCCCTTGCAACTGTCATGTCAGAGACTGGCGCGCAGCCGTTGCCACCGGCAAGGAGAACCAAAGGCCCCGAGAAGGTACCGGTGGTGGCGAGGGTGACTGCCTGAGCCAGGGTGCCCGGCGGTACTCTCGTCTAAACTCGCTGAACTGCGTCTGCCAACACATTCGAGACGGGAACCCCAAAACCAAGCCAACCCAACAGCAATAGGAGCATGTCAAACGTGAGTTCGGGAGTGTCCTGTAACCGTTATGGGCCAGCTCGCTTCGCAATTCCTGCCACAAATGCTGTCGTTTCTTTTTTGTCCAAATTTTTCCATACACAGTATCCAGAATTAACCAGACTAGATGAACATATGAAGACGCTTGCCACCGCAAGCACGATGATTGTGGCCCCAACACTCGAAGTGGGAACCCGGGAACCATCGTGCTACATAGAAGCCTGCCCAACGTGAGTTCCGAAGGGTGCCGCTCGATTCCTACAATGCACAAGTGGCAGGATGTAACCGAACACGCAATCGATGTTGGAGCATAGTCTCAACAACTTCGATGTTGAGCCAGGCCGGGGAGTGTCTGAGACTCTAAGATGGGTTGAGAGCAACATCAACTTGCTTCGTGGGTGTCCTTCCACGATCGAGAAAACAACGCTTGGCATCCCTCTTTTCCTGGAATCCATAGGGATGCGTTCCAACGAAAAATTAGGCTCTGTGAGCCAGACAGCCAGCGACTCTCAGTACGAGGCCTTTCCCACTCCGGCAGAATGAGCCACAACAATGTCCTTGGCTGCAGGTTCGTGTTGCCTTCTCATGTTCGTGACAACCTCCCAGGCTGCAAAACCACGTTTGTGTCAATTGTTTGCTGACAGCTTTGCTGCTTCAGCCGGTCAATCTGTTCGCAGTCTCCCTGGGGCCCGACGTTTCGAAGCTCTTTCTTAAAGTGCTTCTTATTTCGGATGCACGAAGCGCAGGAGTGTTTTCGTAGTGACGAGAATTGGCTTGTGTAGCAGCATGCTGTTCTGGAAACATTGTTCAACAACCCCCAAATATTTTGGCAAGTGGCTGGCTTGAAGCTTTGGCATTCTTTGGCCAGCGCTTCCTTCCTGCAGTCTGCACAGCTTCTTTCGCTGGCGCGTCTGGCTGCAACACTCTCTGCAAGTGGATACCAGAACAGATGCTCCCACAGGGTCTGAATGCTGTATACCCTACCGCAGTGCATCCTCTGCACCGTGCTGCCTAGAAACGTTGCGGAGTAACTCGCATGCTTCACAGAGGGGACAGTCACGTGGCGAAAGTTCTGGCGCACGTATGTTGGCTTGCCACCTCCCAGCTGAATCAACAAATCGACATGGACACCGCTGTGACGCCCTTCTAACATGTGTAGGTATACTTGGCACATATGGTCATATGGGAGAAATATCTTGACAGCTATTGCTCACGACTGCATGAGTCAGCTCTCACAGTTTGCACCTCTGATCACCTTTGCAGTACTCACGAGGGGCAGCTCTCTATGCATCCTCACACGCACACACCCTGTATTTCTGCACCCTAAACATGTATCATGTACTCGTGCCATCCTGAACAGTCTTGCCGCGGCAGGCTAGCCGCGGCTTGCCATTCTTACTACTGGTTGCATGTCATATTGTTGTAATATCAAACACTGGTTGAGCTGGAGGCAGGGCAACTTTCCGCCACGCAGAGTCACGAGGTGACGCTTGAGATCCAGTTGCCGTGTGGTTGGGGGGTTCCCAGGCCACCAAGCAATGGAGTCAGGATGCGCTTTGTGGTGGTCCGCATTTATAGCCGGTCTTGGGCCACCGTGCCATCCCGTGAAATAGCTGACTGCTTCATGTGAAAGATCTGACAGGCCATCTGTTGCCACTGAACACATACATCACATAGCTGGATACTCCGAACCACGAAAAGAGGCCGTAGGGGGACGAAGAAGTAACTCCTGCTGCTGTACCTCCTCAGAGTACTTCGCTTATGATTCAATGCCCGTCAGCCTATGGGAGGAGTTCCTCCGGGGCCCGCCAACAGCAAAATGAGCGTTATAGCAACATTGTGATAGAGTATAGATAACAGGTAGCAAAGATTATGATTTGCCGAGTAGCCGGTGACATTGCTTCCCAACCTAAGTCGCAAGAGATGTTGCATCCAAAATGGGGCAGCCCTCCACGCTTGGTAGGGGTTCCTGGTGCAACTCCTAATACAAGCCACTGGTAACTCTGCACCCATCCGAGGGCCTATAGGTCTCTCCTTGGAGTGTCCGCGGGTGTCCTCTTCAGCGCGAATTGAAGCGGAGTAGAAGCTTCTGGCTTTCTCCAAGACAGGAAAGTTTGAGGCCTCAAGGCTTCTGCCTTCAAGCTTCAGGCCTGCAGGTTTCCGGCCTTCAGGGTCGTGGAGTCAGCCCAAGATGGCAAGAAAGCTTCAGGGCCTGAATGCTTATGATCAGGAATCCCCTCCCTCTCGCCTTCCCCCCTAATATGGATTTGTTTGGGCGTTTTCATTGGCAGCGGATGTTCATAGAGGATCAGCAATTTGTCGGGGGGCCTTCCTAAAGGGAGTCCAACAGTAACAATCTCGCATCTCAGTTTGACAGAACTCGGTTGCACTGACACACGCCTCCAATTTGACTGGAGTTGTTCATGCGGAGTCATGCGGAGTTATATGCTGCAGCTTGTTCATGGCCGTAGTAATCCCCCCAAAAAAACGCACAAGTGCCGGCATGGTGCCCGCAGATATAGAGCACGCCTCAGCAGCCAGGGGCAAGCTCGGGCAAATTGGCAAATCAGGATGTCGTCATGTATTGTTGCAGCCTATGTCCCATGTTGTTGCAGCATAGCACTGGCACATGTCTGTAGGCCTGCTGGGCTAGGCACAAACCCGACTCTGCACGCTCTCATAAACTCTCCCACTTTCTCTCCCTGTTTGTTGTCCATTGCCACGCCACGAATGTCGGACTTGTCGTCGGCCATCAGCTGCAGCAATGGCAGCGCCGCTGCAAGTCACCCACACCCTATGATCTTCGTCCTCTACCGTCGTAGCAGTCGTAGCATGTGCCACAAGATGCCTTCAGGATCGTCACCCAGCTCTGGCATGTACAAGCTTTAAGGCTGGGCAACGTAAGGGTCGGAGTCGGAGTTCTCTGGTGGCTTCTGATGCGCTGAAGATGGCTCAGCATGTCAAAGAGCGGTCGAGCCGTGAAGCAACCACACACAGCGCATAACACATGCTGCTCTCTGCTGGGCTACTGAGGCTACTGCCTTCAAGCCCAAGGGGCCCAGAAGACCCAACCCCGAGTTACTTGGGTGAATTCTCTGAAAAGCCTCTGAAAAGTGCGCACAGCCCTTGAATTGAAGCCTTCGAAGCCTTTCACAATTGATACAAATCCGCTTAACATCGGAAACTGTCGGCCGGGGCTCCCAACATGGGACCGGGGGGTTACTAAAACTCGTTCAACGTCCATTGAAATTCAATTGAAGTTAGCATTATCCGATTGCTGCCGCACTCAACCTTCCCGGCTGAGTTTCCTAAATCCGGAACCCCTACTTCCAGAAATTCTGGCCCCGGATCCGGATTTCTAGATGACAAAGGGTGGGGGAGGGGGGTGGTTTTTCACCAGGGAAATGGGATTACCCTTGAAATCCTGCGAATGTGGCCTTTCCATGCTCTTCAGTTTCTTCGTGGCCGCTTCCAGCAGCTTCGATGTCGACCTCATTGCTGCATTCGCAACCATGAATGCGTGACAGTGCCCACTTCCAAAAAACGAGCTACCCTTCAACAAGCTAGGCCATGGCGGCCGTGGCCTCGTTGATCCAGCGTGGCTTAAGTCTGCGAGTCGTAATATCCAAAAACACATAAGCCACGCATCGTACGGCACCTATTAGACTGGTGGACGTATCCGTGCTAGCGCTTCCTCTCCAAGGGCGCCGCTGCGTGTCGAACTTGAAGCCTGCCAAGCTCAAGCTCCAGGTAAGGTCCGCTGAGCCCCACCTCATGTGATTGCAATTCTGAGAGCAAAAAATCACAATCGAGTCATGGTAAGGTCTTTGCCACAAGCAAGAGCCGACAACGTACGACCAAACGCAGCATTTGCTGTCAACCCGTAGGCTAAAACTCGTGGACACACCGAGGACTACTTCGAATACGCTTCCAATTGCAATTGGCCAGCCTGTTAGGCACGAACAAGCCCAATGTGGCCCAATGAGCTTGAAGAGGCTGACTGTGCACAAGAGATCTCTGCAACACCAAGGCTACTGCCGCGGGAGCGCTGAGCAAACCTTCAAGACGCATGCATGCCTAGAGCGTCACTCCAGTAGCCTGTAGCTTTGAACATGAACTTGAGAGCATGTTCAGTTCAACTGTTGAGTTTTTGGGGTGGGCGTAAAGACTGTATATGGACTACACATGGTATACATTGCATCAAAAGTCAGTGCTCTAGAAGTGCTGGCACGAAGAGATGGTTCGGCCCGAATGAGGTGTCTCAAAGCCATTGTCTCAAGCCTCTGGATTCAGCTCAATCGCTCGAAGCACCTCGGGGGGCGCAGAGCAATGCTCTCAAAGCACTCTCCCGAACAACACGCCTCAACTTGACTTTTTGACAAACAGAAGAACCACGTGCAAATGCAAACTTCCTGGTAAGTCCGGGAAGGCAAGCATCAAGCTTCCCAACCCCACAGTTGCCAAAGTCCAAGAACTTCAAGAACCACTCCGCAAGCAGCACGCAAGTTCGTCCAAGCTTGGCCCGCTGCAGAGACACCAGCACTCTTTGAGCCATCTCTGCAGCAAAGGCGGAGCCTCGGCTCGCTCAGGCTGTGTCAGCACTATCCACACATTAACCAGATCCTTGCATGGTCCAAGTCTTCAGCACTTCTCATTCAAGACTCTTGGTACAGAGTGGTTCGGAGGAACATCGACTAATGTGCACCCTGACGAGATCTGGTGGATGCGGGGAAAGGGGCTCGCCTTGAGGGCATAGGCCTTCGTTAGCTTGTAAGGCGCTACGACTTGTGCTATACTTGGGCATCACGTCAGCCCGTTATCACAAGAACCAGACGACTTAGCCATCAGTGGCAGTCTGTTCTTGCACCCTTGGGGCGTGACAAGATGGATGCCACAGTGAGGAAGTCGTCTCCGGCCACCACCTGGCGAACGACCCCGAACTTGTGAAAACATCAGAACGAACTGGGGACCCTGGACCCCAGTGGACCTAGGTCGGTTCTTGCTGTGGCTTTGGTGTCTAGTCTATTTCTCACTCTCGGACATCTTCTGAAGGACCCTCGGTCTTCCTGCAGCAACTCTTGCCCCAGGCCACATGTTGACGAACGACCTAGTTTGCAAAGATTGGATTCTGTTCAGGGTGCTGTGCGCCCTGGCCTGTCCGATGCAAGCCATGCACACTTGGCACATGTGAAGACCAGCATCTGCTGTTGCCAAGCATGTCGCTGTTGCAATGGCTCCAAGAATTTTGCCAAACTTCTGCCAGTAGCTTGAAATTCAGGTTCTCCATCCCGTATCCCATAGAATCGCTGAGGTACTTCTTTTCGCCATGCCAGCAAGAGTCTGGAGCAAGCATGGGCACAGAGATGTATGGTGATGATGTCACAGCCTAAACCACTAGAAAACCTCTAGCTATGCGCCTGAAGCGACATCGTGGAGGTGAACAGCTCGTACAGCAATGGGAAAGGAGCGCTTGCTGACGGACCTCGCAGACAGAGTTGCTAGGTCGTGATTTGCATGTGTCGATAGCGCTGTTTTGCATTAATCTGTCGAGACCAGCGTTTAGATAGCATGCGGCAGTTGGAGTGGGTACCCCGCCCGAGCCGACCACTGTCCAGCCGCGGACGACGTCAGGGGGATTTGGCACAAGTATATGCATTTCATCCCACTTAAAAGTTGTTTTGTTTTAAACGGTTGTCTACCAGCAAGCCACCCTGGTTGCAAAAGAAACTCGTGCCCTTTGTCGCAAGAGGCCTGAGCCCCCCGCCCACCCCCTTCACCCCCCCTTCGCCCACCCCCCCCCCCCCCCCCCGCTTTCATACTGGTGTCAAACACTACCACAACCGGCTTTCGAGCCCTAACCCCTCAACGAACTTCTGCGTCCTACACGCAGTAAGACAAGACCTCCAAGATCAGATTGGGACGTGCCTAAGCTTTAGTTTGAGTCATCGCACCACTCCTCTTGAGTCCGAAGATGTTTGTCGGCTACGAACCTGTGACCGGAAAGCAGAAAGCTCGATGAAATCCGCTCAGCACTGCGCCAAACAGGGAGAAGAGGTTGTCAAGGAAAGAGATGGCCTGGGCTTGAGTCTCGTGCTGCAGGTGTGTCCAACACGCTAAGTTGAACCCAACACCTGGAAAACATCTGACAAGTAGGCAACTGGTAGCAGTGCCACGGAGCCATGGGCGCAAAAGCTTAAGACCTGCCCCTCGGTTCATCAACCCACAACTGCAATTGCTTGAGCCTGTTTGCAATGCAAACCTGTGGCACGACGTGCCCGAAGCCCTAGCAAGAACGATGCCCTAGAGCGCGGCCTGCCTCTGCTCCCGTCTGGTGCGAGCATTCGGGCCGATTGTAGGTCACATCACCTGAGCATTCCGCCCAGCCATGTGCAGAAGGATCTAGTTGTTGCCAATTCTCTACAGAAGTAAGTGCATGCTGAAAAGATTTCTAATCATATTTACACACATGATTTATTGTATGTATTGTAGCAGAAGGAATGCGGTTTCACATGCTTCTCTTTCAGTTTGGAGTGGTGAGTTTTGATCCAGTCCTTGTGGGGATTTTGTTGAAAGAGAACAGCTCGAACATAACTCCTCCGTGATTAAGCACCGAAGTATGTACAACTCATGCTTCAACAAGCAGGCCCGGGAAATACACATGTTGGTTCCAAAGGAAAAGACAAAACAGACAAAGAGAGAGCTGGGAGAGAGAGCCGGAGAGAGAGAGAGAGTGAGAGAAAGAAACATAGACAGGGACATAGAGAGAGGGAGAGAGATTGAGAGAGCGAGTGAGAGCGAGAGCGAGCGAGGGGGAGGGGCAGGGAGGGAAAGAGAGCACTTCTTCAAAACAGCCCGTGTGGAGAATAGGGAGGGAAGGGCTGGTTCCGGTTTGCCTTTCTTCGCCGGTGGTTGAGGTGGTCGGTGTATTGAATGCATGATGTCGCTTGACAAAAGGTAGCCCAGTGCAGTACTTGCCCACTTACGGCACTTGGTCGATTCCATCCTTGCTTGTCCGACGACACCTCTTTGCTTGCTGGCTGCCCACGCGCTGCTTGATTGCAGCCCACCCTTCTCAGCGCATAGCCTCTCTACTCTTTCAGCCTTGAAATACTCACAACAGCACATCTCAGACCAGCAAGCCCGAAAGGGTGCTCAGGTGCAACGACGGAGCCTTGACAACGTCCTTGGTTCGGCTCTGTGATTCTCAGAGCCAGACGTAGTGTGGCGGAGATACGCTCAAAGATCCCGACATCCTCGGTAAAAGTCTTGTCGACCACCTGCCCAGTGTGCAGTTGGGCTTCGTTCAGGGTCTGAGACTGCTGGGTACACTCAAGGGTTGGGGCTTATGGTCCTTGCACCCCAGTACCTCAAAGAATGAACTCTTCACGCACAGTCTAATAGCACGGTCGAGACCTTCTGCAGTGCGCGAGCCGGAAGCCTTTTGTACTGCAGCATGTTTTCCCCCACGTCCGTTATCCCTTTACGGAATAGCCTGTATGTGCCTGCCCTGACTAAACTGGTACACTAGCATGGCAAAGGGGCGGACCCGGTCGAAGCCATCATCACTGGTGACAGAGCCAAGGCTCAAAGGCAGCTCCCACCTCTCGGAGTAGGTGGCATGGACATCTAAGGCGTTGAGCATGGTACACTTTCTAGCCGAACCGGCTGGAGCCTGTGGACATCACTCAACAAGGCATGCTCCTGATGTATACAGCAAGGCCACTTCTAATCCTTTCCAACTCTATACCTTGAAGGGATCGACGGCGGAAGGACTGCCCAAAGCATACTGGGCGGGGTTGGTGCTCTTCTGAGAAACACAAGCATGCATGCACATGTCCTGCCTGCTGTCTGCGGCGCTGGACGTCAGAACCTTCACGCATCAGGTCTTGTCATGTCTCTTTTGTAGTGGCACTTGCCAGTAGAAGGTGCAACGGACAATGTCCAGACATGCTTCAAAATGAGCTGATGGTGTTCTGGAAACTCAATCCAAACGAGACCTCCGGCATTCTCAGGCATGCACGGGCGTGCTCAACCGGATGGGGTGCATGTGTGATTCTCGTCGTCATGTCGCCACAAGCCTCCTTTGCCTTGACTGTAAAAGACCCCACCGTAATTCGCCAACCCGAAGCTGGAAGACTTTGCCTGAGCCGCAACCCGACTTCCCAGTGCGGCCTCCAATGCGGCCCTCCGCGATGCCAACTCGCCCACTGCGCAGTGAGCTCCCTGAGGTCTGACAGCTGGACATGCGGGCTTTGACTGTTTTGAAGCCTTCCCGAGGTGCATTGCATCTCTCTTTCTTCTTCCAACTCAGGGCCTGCTATGCTGTGCCTCCCAGCAGGACTGTCAGGGTTTCCGAGCCCTACATCTAACTTGCGGGAAACACCATGCAAGCTTTGAAAGAACTGAATACCGTGGATACCTCGCCATGAATATATGCACATGCATGGATAGAATGTGTTTTTTGACGGCAAGCTTTGAGCGCGTGGCCTGAGCTTGAGGGTGCCGTTCTGCCAGCAGCTCGAGCTCCTGGAAAGGATTGGTGGGCTTGAAGACCAAAGTGACGGCTTACCACTGGAAGCACGCAGCTTTTGGCCAGGTGTTCTCAGAAACTCGAAGCCTTTGCCAACTGCAAATCCTCTTCCATTCAGGAGGAGGAGGGTTTGGGTCCGACGGCACAGAAATTGCGGTCATCATTTGGCCCCTTCTGATTGGTCGTTAGTCGTACCTTGACCTGCAATTGAGGGAAAACAACGGGAGGTTGAGATTTGCACCCCAAACATACTCTTGTGTACGGTCGTGCCTCTCGTAAAGAGAGGCGGCAGCTCGCCGAAACCAGGCGCCTCTTTCGCACCTAAAGAGCCATCCCCAAACCACGAGAAGCACAACAGCTCAGATGCTCCACGGCTCGAGGCAGTTCAGCAGAGGACGCATAGACCCCGAAACTTGAATCCTCAATCACAAACTTCTGAACCCAATATTCACCTATTCATGGCAGAACTCTCCGAGGCAATGGCATACTCCAGCAGGGCATGGCCCACATCCCAGCCTGCAGCGCCGATTTGTTGGGTTCGTTGATGTTGGAGGAATCCACCACAGGTTAGCTGCTCTATCAGACTCTAGCATTGGGTTCACGTTTGGCCTGCCAGTACCCACTGGTAACGCATAGCTACAATACTTAGTGTGACACTCGCTCGCAATTGTCATGCTCCATAAGGTTTGTAGGGATTGCAGGGTTCAGAGCGTCTAAGCTCGCGTCCCAAAGTAAGCCGTAATGAAGTCAGCTGTTTTGGGGTTGAAGAAGTTGGACATTTCATCGGTTCGGGGCTTGGAAAGCCACGACAGGCCCTGCAAGCTACAATTCCGGGATGATGCTCCCCTGCTATATCCCCAGACGAAGCCCCTTTGTGAGCTCTACATACTGGCCAAATGCAAGCAGGACAATCGTCATGGAGCTGTGGGCACAACTGAAACCTGCTGGGCACAGGCTGCGGCGAGAGCTCTGCGATGCGGCAGAAGGTGCCGTACCTGAAAAGCATGGTGCCAGTACGCGTCATCTTTGTTCAGTTTCCTCTGCCTCCTGATGTGCCCATCATGAGAAGAAAAGAAATCCCAAACTTAAGCGGTGTAGGCCACATTCTGCACAGTGGCTTTTCCACAGAAAATCATGTACGGTAGCAAAACGCAGCAAATTTCAAAGGGAGACATGTGTGTGTGTGTGTGTGTGCCAAATCTTTCCACACATTGCGGCGAGCATGTCTGCACGATATCCCGAACTCGACTGAAACATTCAACAACGTCCCCATCTGAGCCCAATGCCATAGGGCGCTGTGGCCAGAGCCAGGCGCAGGCAGCTGGCGGCACCGTCAGCGTGAAACGATGCCTTCGATCCAGCCCAATGATTCCACAGCAAGAACCCCACACGCCCCATGATAGACAGAGTTGCGCTCCTATTTCAGCTCGAGAGCCAGCATTGTGCCTAGGCAAGGCCTGAGGCTGATGCTGAAGCGACGAGGCAGAGTCGCTCCCAAAGTTGCCACTCCTGCGTGCCAAGAATGTGAGGAGGACATTGGAACTGTGGTTCTTTGGGACGGCTATGCAGCTACAGGCTTTAAACAGTTGTTCGCCCAGCTTCTCGTTTCCATCTCTGAACCTGAACGCCGACTGGCAGCTGGCAGGGCTCTACGGACAGCCTGGCCCTCTGGACCGGAACCCCCGGAACCCCAACCCCAACCCAGGGCACCCTCTCACAACTCGGACCAGGTCCGGGGGAGGTCACGTCAGCTCGTACTTAGTCACATCGCCAGTAAGAAGTTCATCAATCACATAAATCCTGCGCTCCACGCAGGCCATGGCCACTCGAGATTCTTTTTGCAGGACAGTTTCGTGGAAACGAAACCTTAACATCTCACCGTCGAACAGCACGTAGCCAAAAGATCTGGGGGTAAGAAGCCACATCTCTTTTCGGGAATCTACAGTCTACCCGGTGGGTAGTAGCATGAAACAGTTGGTGTGATGTCAAAAAATCCCCAATTGCCACGTCCTCCACGTACGTAGAAGACAAGCCCACGAGGTCTGACTAGCACAAAGTCACCCTACACGCACACCACACACCACGAACCCAAAGCTTAACCTCAAGCCCTTCAGCCTTCAGCCCTGCGAGGCCCGAAGCTCGTTTCAGACGTCATGTGTATGAAGGTGTAGAAGGCAAGGGTTGTAGACGGGGCTTGGGGGGCATAAGTTCCCTAACACAAGGCACCTCGTTACTGCAGATCTCGGAGACTGTGCACGCAGCTTCTGACACCTCTCATGAAGGCGACATGCGCAGAGAATCATAGCATGCAAAGACGGTACAGACAAGAGGTCTTCCGGGCTATAGTTAGGCTGTACTCATCAACATGCTGAAGGTCTGAGGCTGCAGGGTTGCACACACCGTGCTGCGCAGTCCCCCTTCACCAAGTGCTTAGGGCCGAGGTCGTGGGACATGATTCTTGGGTGTTGGCAACGAAGCAAAAGTGCTCACAGAGAGGCTGCAGAGGAGTGCCGCCAACACCCCTTAAGTGTATCCAACTCAGGAAAATGTGTAAAGGCCCCACGAACTCGTTGCAGAGCCATGCTGCGGATAAAACCTGCTCCCTTAGTGGTTCCTGCAATTGGCCTCTTCAAAGTGCCAAGTAAAGAAGCGGCATAGCCTCATGCTGTGTCGCTTCCGTGGCAGCAGTTGCTTGGGATTTCAGGGTTTGCCGGGGCTTGGGGAATATGTATCGTCATACGATATGCATACACAATGGCGAGAATAGTCGAAGCGGCATGTGCGTGGAATGGAATGATGCCCAGGCTAGCGTCGGCAGATTCTGACAGGGACTGCATGATTTAGCCGACCCGCTAGCCCTCAGCTATATGTAGGGAGCCGAATGGTCGGCAAGTTGGGAACATTTACACTCTCATGCCACTCTGTACAAAGTCTGACTTGCAAAGCCCGACGATCTCTACTTACAGCACTTACATCTTCAGAAAAATGGCGGGCAGGACAGAACCCAAATTCAACACACTTGGACTGCACGGTTGGTGCGTGCCGGCAGAAGCAGTAGAAAGAACAAGGCCACCAAACCCAAACCGCACACATCAAGAGCTACTCAAGAGCACGCGGCAACAAAAAGCGCAACCACGGACTCGGGCATGCCATGCTGTGCCATGCTGTGCCATGCTAGGGCCCCCACAACAGGTATAGACCCGCAGCTTGCGTCGGGGCGAAGGCAAAGGTGCCCGACAGGTGCACAGGGTACGAGTAATGACCTCAGGACACCCCGCGCTCAAAGCAAAAGCCAAACCCTAGTTGCGAATATTCTCGTGCCACACCCGTTTTCAGATGTTAGCAGAGGTGCCCGTATGAAACCTCACAATGATGCTGGAACACATGTGCCGGTGGCTGGCCTTTTGAGCGACGCCTTGCATGGTCTTTTCAGTGTGACTCAACATCGCCCAATTCCAACCCAACTTAACCTAAAAGCCCCCAGTCGCTTGGCGGCCCTTTGCCCTGAAACGTCTACCCTCACGCCTGAACAACCGAAATAAAATTGAAGTCCTCAAATGTCCTCAAGCCAGGTCCGCTGTTGGGTGCAGTGCGGGAGCCCTCCGCGAGGTTTGCGACCCAGGCCTCGAGGCTGTCGAGGCTGTGGGGGGACCGAAGGGGCACATCAGATTGAAAAGAGGGCGCGATGCTGAGCTTCAAAACATGATCCTTGTTATTCCTTCTTATTCCTTGTTAAGGATGCCTACCGATTGCCTACTAGAAAGCCGTGGCTGTCAGACCTGAAGTTGCGCGGACGAGCATAACATGTGAGGCGCGAACGACTACCAATGTGTCCAAATCAATTCATGCCACCTGTCACCCCAGCCTGTTCGCCCCGCCGCAACACGGGTGCTGTGGGAAGGAAGCCATCTGTCGCCGGGCCTGCCTCTCAAATCTTGCAGCAGCACAAGGGAGCAGTGGAAGCTGAGTTTGTGGGACAGCGCCGGGTTACTTGCACTCGTGCTGACGGTTTGTTCGTTTGACACATCCTCATTCACCACTGCGCAAAGAATGCTCGTGGACACACGACATCCTTTCTGAGGACAGTGCTGCTGGGCGGATTGGCTCTGCAAGTGCCTCGCTTGTAGTATATGGTATTCGTATCGCAGCATTGCGGAAATTCCAGTTCGGGGATTCAAGAATTTTGGTTAGGGTATATGGCAAAAACTCCAAGCTCCTTTAATTGACTGCGGGCAGAATCATGCCAGGTTTGGTTTCTTCACAAGCGAATTGATCTGGTCTCCTTCCGAGGAATTTTCGTGCGGCCTTTCGCGGGACACGTCTGAGACATTTATACTGATTATTTGTTCAAGTGCTCAGGTAAACCAGATGGAACGTGAGCCATGCATGGCTGTTCAGAATGCAGCTGTCTCTTCACCAGGCTAGTCGATGCAAAACAACACTGCTATAGCAATGAACGATCACGGCAAGGCGCGCCCTGACACCCCATAACCACCCAACACACATCCATCTGAGCAGTGTGCGGACACCAGAATCCGCTTCTCGTGGCTCCGGTTTTCAAGAAGGACCTCGGAAGAGGCTTCAGACCGATCCGTTCTGAATTTCTACCCACCTCACAACAATGTCTCGGGCTCGGGCTCAGCGCTTTAAACGCTCAATTGAACTCGGGCGTTTGGACTCACTTGTGCAGAAACTTTGGTTAGGGATCCTTGCCAGCTTGCAGGGTTTGGAACTGACAAAAGGGAACAGGGTTTGTTTAGGGTTTGCCGCCCCCACCGCGTTGGGTTTGCACATTTGCGCGAATTTCCCAGCCCTTACAGCACACTTTGTAGCATGGACGAAGCGGGGTCTACTGAGCTTGCGAATCCCCACTCCTGTTTTGCCACACCTTTCATTTTTTATCCAGGGGTTTTGTTGAGTTCTGCTGGGTGTGCCACTCCCGCTGGTTGCTACCGTTGAAGGGGCTTCAAGTTCGGCCCTGCGACACTTGTTTAGATTGAGTTCTTTCGGGTTTTTGGAGAGCCGTCCGCTTAGGCGAGGTGACGAGGCATGGACCCCGTTAGGGTGGTGCAAGAGGTAGCAGCAGGCAACTCCTGTGAGCTCACGGCCTTTTCGCAACGGGCCACAGCAGGTTGAGCGGTGTCGTGCGCATCTGATCCGATCCGCATGCTTCAATTGTCACTTGACTTGGGGATGTGCACCGGTCGGCATGGAGGATAGCTCGAGATCGGTCTTCTTGGCTTCCAGCGACCGCGTGCCGGATCTTGGCTTCCTTTTGCTGCGCCTGCTTTGTTGGTCTCCTGGTGCGACCTGGTCCTGTAAAGTCCTTGCCGCCAGCAGCTTCACGACAGACTACCGCATCGGAGCAATCCGGAGCACCTTCTTGGCGTTCTGGGGCATGCAGTACCTCAGAACTGTGATCGCTGCGGGAAGCTAGAGCAGCTAGGGGCTAGCACAGGGCGTGCTGTGCTTCTGCACCTGTCAGAGGCGGCTTTCGATTGCAGCCATGGTGCATGTCGCCGTTCGCCTCGACGCCACCCTCCCACTTGTCCTGGAGGTTGGGGTTCTCCTCAGTCCCAAAAAATAAACATCTGGAAATACATGATGAGCTGCATGGGGTCAGAAGCACCTTCATGTCGGACAAGTAGCAAAGTATAGCCGAGAAACATGGGCAGCAAACTTACACCAGCATCTCTGACGCTAAAACTCCCGAAAAGCAACGCTACACATGCACACACATTCATCTCAGTGGCCATGTCAATAGGGATGGTAGTGACCCCATCCGTCGCGCAAACGATTTGGAGCACTCCAGGGGCATTGCATGGGATGGCATACCTTCAGCCGGGCCAAGCAGCAACACACATTCACTCAAAAAACTGTAAGCATCGTCGTTGCGTCTGAATCTTCCGCCGCGTTCCGTCTTCGTCATTGTTTTCAGGTCCTAAGACACGTGCCCATCAGGCTACTGCAAGCCTGCAAACTCTGCAAAGAACCCAGCCCTTTGTGCCCACACATGGCCAAACATCTATACTCCAGAGAGCCCATACCGTTTGAACACGGCATATGCTTTGCAAGGTGCACGTTGCCATCTCGCCCCACAAATCCGTTTTGCCATTTGTTGTGGCCCTCCTTGGCACATGCTCCGGATAGTTCCAGGTACACAGCGGAAAAGTAAGGGCAGGGATCGGATAGGCAGGGCCAGCTGGCCAGCTCTGGCTTCTGTCCTTCTTGAACTTCTGGCATCAGAACATGGAATCGGCACAACAAAGAGACCTCTAATTTGAAAGATCCCACTTGCGCAATCTAGTGCTGGCTCCACAATACCCGCAAGATGCCGCAAGTGTGAAACAGACAAAGCAGATGCCGCGAGCGCGAAAAAACCCAAAGCCACAAGGCAACCCGAGCCCAGGCCTCTACCTTCCGAGACATATTAAATCACCGAGATCCCTAACATGCAAGATGCTTGCTTGAAACAGAACATCCTGGGCATGATGAGGGTGGCGGAACAGGGGGGGAATTGCAAGATACCTCCCTGGCCTCGCCCTCAACCCCTCAAACCTGGACCCCTGAACCGTTTTGAACCATTCTGAACCATGCTGAACCCCCTGTGCAGACGAGTCGCGAAGCGGGGGCCAATCAAAGAGACCGTTTCCGTTTCGGGGACGATCTTGAGCACAAAGTCGGCCTTGGATGCGCGCAAAGCATGTGCAGAGCCAAGCCCTGCATCCCTGGCGAACCCATTGTGCAGATGAATTACTTCTGACTTTAACGTCTGCTTCTCGTCCGTCTGCTCTTGCGGCCATGACAGTCAGTTCGTTCCAAAAGGGGCTCAAGCAGCTTGTCTTAAGAGGGGTTCAAAGGGAACAGGCTGAGTCTGAAAGGCAAGTCACATCACTAGGGAAGCAGTACACCGCCCCGCTTGGCGCCACGATGCCACCACCATACTTGTACTTGCCGTTCGGGCGCCAAAGGCCTTTTTTGGTTGACTGTCTAGCTTCTTAATTCTGGCTGTATCAAATTTTCATCTTTTCCTGCCCAAAGGATTGGAGGGTTTGATCTTATCCAAGCTGAAACCTCCAAAACATGCCCAAATACCTTACTCTGGAAAGCTGCTCAAGTCCCCATTAAGTACGAAGCAGGCGAATTTTTTGCGCAAGTCCGGCGAAAGGGCCGCTGTCGATTGGCTCGCCAATGGTGGAGACCTTCTGCGCCATGGGGTCGATCTTGAGAACCGCCTGGGTGTGCGCATGTGCGCTCATAGCGGTCCCCATACGTCTTGCCAATATACGTTTCCACCCCTCAACTTCCCTGGGCAAGGTTCCTCCAGGCCTCGGCATGCGAGGGTACGCCATAGATGCATCCATCCTGCGGGGGATGGCGGATGCAGTGCATGATGGTGATGCTTTGCAGGGTGCGTTTCTTGGAGGGACGTTTTGCTATTTTCATGTACTGTGCTTGGTATTCCGGCCTTGCCAACAACGCCTCCATGCCATTTCCTTGGTTCCGAGACCGGGACATGCTCCGACTACATGAGTCGAAAAAGCTGCTGCTCAAGTCCCGGATTTCACACTTCGAATTATGTCATGGTCGAATAGGTGTGCGCCTGTGCGCTTAGCTAAGCAACCATTTGACAAATATTCAGTTCGCTAGTAGCCGCGAGACATGTGCAAATGCCAGCACGTTGCCTCAGGACTCTCTTACCTGACACCTGGAAACCACAACCATCTCAACCCTGCGCGCACTCGAAATGCGACCCCCGCCATCATGCCCCAGATGAACCTTGCACAAAATCGTACGAAATCGAGTGCGGCATTCGTTTTCCGTGTCCAAGATCTGCCTGCCGAAGTCTCTGTCCACCCTGTAAGAACTTTGGCCCAATTGTCGACACCTCCTGGTGCTGCTTAGGGGCTGTACACTGCCTGTTGCAGAGATAAATTTATTTTACTTTGGGGTTGGGCACTCAAGGGACACTTTGGGGTGGGCACTCTAGGACTCTAGGGACAGTCTGGCATTGGGCACTCCAGGCACACTCGGGCACTCCAGAGACGCTCTGGGGTTGGGCACCCTGAGGTTGCAGAAGAGTTGAGTTTAACTTCTAACAATCCCACACCGAGGGTGGGGAATTAGAAACAAACAGCAACGTTCTTCTTGGATTCTTTCTGGGAGAAATGAGGCAGGGATGAAGCTCATCTCTGCTTCCCAGAAACAAGAACTCCTGCCTGCTTCGCTGGGTCGATCTTCAGCACCGATTCCGCGCAGTTCGGAATCCCATAGATGCAGCCATCACCGCCCAGAAGTCCGCCATACCATTTGCACTGAGGCTGAGGGGCTTCCGCTCCACAAGAAATCACAAAGCCAACAAGAAGGATACAGCCAGTGCTTAGGAGAGGTGCCCTCTTTGACCTCATGACCGATGTTGGAACCAGAGCCTCTTAGAGACTTTTGGAGTGCTTGGTCCTGCCCCCACGATGTGTGCAATGGTAAGCACGGTTTGTTGGGGAGTGAGAGACTCGCTGAACATACGACGAGTTCGAAAAAAGGCATGGACCCAGTTATCAAATCATGAACCAGGTCTTCTCAGAAAGGTCTCATGGCGACTCAGGGCAAGTCGTACGCAGCCACACAACGGCATTGAGGATTTCTCAAAAAACCGCGAGCCTCCCTAAACACTCTGTTCTCCAAGCCCAAAGCCTCTATTTGAAACCCTCAAGCAACCTCAGCCGAACTGTCCAATTTGCGTGGAAGGTGGCTCTGCCCTTGAGCACCGGCGAACCTTCTGCGATGGTTGCGATCCGGCCTGCAGCAGAGAGCCCACCACAGTCTCCAGGACAAATAAATTTCAGAAAAAAACCTTGTAAACCCTGAAGGTAAGACCAAACCCATTGGAGAGTTGTGCGAGTTGGTCGCCGTTTATCGGGATGGCATTGCGAAATTACGCATGCAAGCACAGGCTTCACTCCCGCTTGAGGGCCTGAAGGGGGGGTCTTGGCGGAAAACTGGCTTCACGAGGCATGCCCAACTGCGCATCCCAGTGGCCATCTGGAAAAATCTTGAGCACCGACTCGGCATTGCAAGGGATGGCGTAAACACAGCTATCGACGGGGCACAGCACGCCGCCATGCCACTTCCTTTGCAAGTGCATCTGCGCGGATGGGTTGATCACAACTGATCACAACGTTGCGCAGCAATTAAAGAATGTTTTTGCGGTTGTACAGACATCAGAACATGATTCTTGGAGTCCTGGACTCCCCTTGAAGGAGTGGGTCTTCTTTGCACACACGAGCATAACGAGCACAAAACTGCGTCCTCTGAAGTGTTTGGCAAAAAGCCCAGGCGCCAGGCCCCCTTGAAGGACTCGCCGATGAGCTCGACGGTGCCGGAGGCTGGCGAAATCTGCAGAACCTCCGTGTGATCCCATGCATTCCAAATTTCAATTGTCCAGAATCATGCTCCGAGATTTCACCTTCAGGCATAAGAGGCCCGCTGCTGCTATCTTCTGATAGGCGCATGTTGCTTTTGCATCCTGCCCCACTCAAGACGTCCAAGTCAAAACTGCAGTTACGGAGCCCGTTCTGAGTTGGTCGGCACCCCGTAGATGAAACCGTCCACCTGGATGCCACGAAGCCACCTTCAGCCGGCGCGACGTGAAGTTTGTTACATCCAAACTTCTGCATGTGAGCCTGGGAAAACCGCACCACACTTAACAGCAAACCAACAAACGCAACACTCGAAGACCCTACAAAACATCTGTGGCGCAGAGGGGGCGGGGGGTCAAAACATCTGCCGGCATAAGCAGGACGGCAGCGATTCCGGGGGCATCAGCAGGACGGCAGCTATTCGGGGGATTCGAAGAATCCTCCCTCTACAGGCTTCCGAGCACCAACTAAGAGGGTCCAGCATATGGCCCAGGGGCGCATGACGTGAGAGGGGCCAAGCTGCTTGAACTTGCCTGGAAGCTCCGGACCGATCGTCTCCACCACCCTTGGGACTCTCTAATCTGACTACCAGGCTTTTTGAAGTTACCCTCAGCTACACGTGCCTGAAAGCAACCAGAATAAGGGTTCGATGTTCTTCAGCAGCCTGCATTTCTTGCAAGAAGTCTGTACAATGCGGTGCACTCAAACACTTGTTGGGACGTGTTGGCGTTAGAGCGGATTCTGGCTTGTCTCTGGCTCTCTCTCTCTCTCTCTCTTCTCTCTTGCTTGCTTGCTTGCTTGCTTGCTAGGCGTATGACCCCACGAGGGGGCCGCCCCGAGGGGCACGCACGATGCACGCTTAGCCCCCCCCCCCCGCTCTCTCTCTCTCTCTCGCTCTCTCTCTCTCTCTCTGTCTCTCTCTCTCTCTCTCTCTCTCTCGTTTGAGCGTCTAACCGGACTTTGACCAAGGCAAGCCAACCGGCCAAGATTCCCGTCACTCGGCGACACCTTCAGGACTCTCAGCGCGCTGCCTGACGGGGCGAGGTGTTGAACATGTCGTCTTCCAGCTTTCAAGGTCGTGTTGAAGACATGTGCTGTGAAGGTGTCCCAGGTCACAAGTTGAGTTCAGGATCCAATCTTCAAAGCCCACACCCACGCTGCTTGACCTATCCTCTTTATCACTTGTGTAGAGAGGTGCCTGGCACGCCATAGACGCATCCATCATCACCCAGCTCGCCACCCAGCCACTTGTCCCGGCCCATAATGGCAGCCTCGGATCGGCAGCAAGAGGAGACTTGTGCTGCATGGTCTGCCTGCACGCATCATTACATTGCATGGACATGTGTGACAGAGATTGGGGCTTCCGGACTTTAGCATCAGAACCCAGCTCTACATGCTGCCTGCTGCCTGCAACATTGCAACCTTAGCCTTAGGTGATGGGGGAGTTTGCCTAAGCCCAGCACATCTAAGATTTCCACCGAGCATTGCGCCAAAGGTCTCCTGAGCTCTTGAGCCACCGGTGACCACTGGCGGCCGGCGGTCGACTTTGAAACGCTAAAGCTGCTGACGTCCGCCTAGCTGACTCTGCAGCATCCCTGGTTCGAAAAAATCAAGCATATTCTGTCTGAGGGAAACCACCTAATTGAATTGGATCAGTGCTCTCGACGACATGTTAAGCGCATTCGAGTCTGCAAGCTTGACTACTTTCTGGCACCTGACCGCAACTTCCCGAAACACGTTTCACCGGCATCCAATCACCATTATTCCCAAGAGGCGACGCTGCATAGTCATGTACCTGCCGACGCCAATCACCAGTGGAATTGCTTTATGCATGGAGCCAACAGGAACTCACTTTGCTCATGGTCTACCATCACACCAACACTCCATTCTTCCCCTCTTGCACCTTCAGCAACGCTGCGCACAACAGAAGGCTAACTTGGCCATGTTGACGCTGACTTAGCACCCCACTTCACGCAGGAACCATGCTGAATTGCGGTCAGTGCTTCGAAGATCGCGTGACATTAACGAGAAACACAACCTGTCACAAACCCATACGGCTATGTCAGTGGCAGCTGTCGCGATCGTCGTCCGAGGATGTGTGCTCTACATCGGGAACCCTGCAACTTCTTCTTCCAGATGCCCGCAACACGAAACTTCTTCTCTGAAACGCCCAGCAACTTCCGCGGAACCAGATCAACCAGAGCCTCTTTCAGCTTCCAAGGCACAGCCGGAGCAGTCAGCCTGCGCAGGAAATGGCGCAGGGCAGCTCGGACACCAGCCACGGGAAGGCATGGGCAGGAGGGCGCCCGGACCATGGCTTGTTCTGCATCTAAAGGGCTCAAGGATGTTTCAGGATCTACTTAGAAGCATGTTGGCTTGGGGGCTTTGTCTTCTTTGGCTTTGGCGTGCACTGGGGAACTTCACTTAAGATCCACATTCTATAAGTTAGTGCCCTGCAGCTTGGAGTTGGGTGAGGCCATTGATGCATTACGCGCCGAGCCACAACATGCCTTAACAGCTCCAGCTGGCAAACGGTTGCGCCACTAAATTTCCTAAACCATGTAGTGTCAGCTGGACAGCTGCGCTACACATGCAAGAAGTGTCG
>CAJNDS010001291.1:278810-383810 GCA_905221605.1 Symbiodinium natans | reverse complement strand
CTGTCGGATCGAATACTATCGACATGGCAAAGGCAACGCGTGCACGAAAACATGTAACTTTCGTGGCTATCGAGCGTCGGGGAAGCAAGGAGGGACGGAAGCAAGGAGGGACGGAAGCAAGGAAGCAAGGAAGCAAGGAAGCAAGGAAGCAAGGAAGCAAGGAAACCCTTGAACCCTTCATGGTTCCTGCCAAGCACCCCTTCTAAGGGCCCCAAGCTGCTGTTTTTGAACACCCGCGTCGCAAACTCTGTCTGTAGAGAGTGATGTTTGCATCACTTCAGGCACCTCAACCTGGCGGGCCATGCTGAACGTGGGTGGTTCAGCAACCCAAAAGTCACCGTAGCAGCGGCAAGCACGCGCTTCGGAACTCTGGGCTCCTGCGAGTTGGGCATTCCGGCAGTAGGCTGGGCCCAAGGGGCTGTGCTAGGGCAAGACAGGCTTCTTTGGAACTTGAACATACTGCAGTCTTGTGTGAGGATTGCGGGCATGGGGGCGTGCTTGCCAAACCTGATAAACATGAAGTGTCTTGGCGCCCAGAGACGCCCTCCGAGCCAACTGCACTAAGCGGCATTTCGGACAGAAGCAAACCTTAAACTGTTGCAAATTCAACCCCAGGCTCAAGAAGTCTGCCAAGTACTTGGCTTCGGCCACGCCGTGCCCAGAAGGCTTGTTCCTCGAGACGCACTCTTGGGTGCTAAAGATACCACCCGCGCTGGGGACTGAGGTTCCACGTGGAGAGATGTGGCGAGAATATGCCGGTCGCGAGTGCGCGCGCTGCCTAGTGTCCACTCGGCTGCGAACCCTGAGACGTTCGGTAACGACGCCCTCTTGCCCGCAAGCCACAAAGAAGCCTTTGTAGTTTCTATAATTCAGTGCCAAGGAACAGAACGTCATGCTCAAACTTGGTGATGCCGACGCCGCTGGTGACGTTCATCAGGGCAACCTGGACGGAACCTGGCCGTGCTTCGATCGACGACACGGGGTCACTGCATGGCACCATGGTATGCGTTGCTGTCACTGGTTCAGAAACCGATTCTCAGACAGCAACCCTTTTGGCTTGCGGCACTGACAGTCAGGCTGGTGCGCCGGCTTTGGCTACGAGTGCCAACCAACAAAAGCGTATCCTGTTCTCAGTAATTGCCAGAAATATGTGAGCCCCCGCTGCGTTTTTTGCGAAGCGATACGCGCACGGGCAAGACCGAATGCGAGTCCTGCTTCTGTTTTTGCGCAGTTTGCCAAATCAAAATCTACTTGCGAGAAACGTCTCATGCAAGTTTGGGCAAGGAGGGACGAGGCGGAACTGCACGATGCTAGCTGCTACACTGCTACAATACTCGTCGGTCTTTTCCCAGTAGCACTTGCATGGGTTCATTGCACCGTAAGACTAGCTGGGTTTGTTCAAACCTTCCTCCGAGTCTGAAGGTACTTAAGTAAGGCCAGCCTGCTGTCATCAGCCAATGTTCTCACCCTGACGGAAGAACAGCGGCTTAAAAGCTGAAGTCGATGCCGTCTCATCTAAAATTGTTGAACCCGCTCTCTATTTATTCACTCGCCCCGTACGGCCCAGAAGAACCAGAGCAACTCTTTGGAACCACCCATGTGTTTCAAGTCTTCCACCTGCCCTGCAAATCTTCGCCAGGCTGCTCGAATAAGGCAGCAGGGAGCCCTGTTTGGAACAGCCGCGGGGGCAGCAAACCAGCTTCAGAAACTGCCTCGCAGTGTGGGTTTTTTTTGCGTTTTGGGGCCAGGTAAGGATTGCATCAGATACAAGAAATAGGCAGGCACAAAAGTAAAATCTTCAAAGCCTCAAGATTTTGGGGAGCCCTGGCAGTTAAACAGGGCTTGTGCTGCCTCCCGCCTAGCCGAACGAATCAACACGCAGGGCAAATAGTATTAAAGCTACTGCGCGTATTGTAGGGTTTCAGAGGTTCTGGATTTGATCTCCAGGGCGGTGGTGACCCCGCAGTGCTGAACTGTCACATCATCAACTTTTTTGGGAATGATGGGGTGAATCGATCGTCCACTTGAACCACAGGCACGTTTCGTTGAACAGCGCCGAAGCAGTCTCAAAGTACTCGTTGAGGGCGCCCTCCAGAGCTTTCGCATTCACGGCACAAAGGGCTGGTCAGCTTCTGCATGTAAGCCAACAATCGTAGGGTTTGGCCCGACAGAAGCTTCCGTGCACCGGTAAAGGATTTCTTGAGCTTGAACAGCTGACACTGGAGAGCACTAACAGCCAGAACACGAACTCTTCTACCCCCGCCACCTGATATGAAGGCATGTGGAGGCCGCTCAGCACTGCCGGCCGCTCCACTGGCCCGGTGTTCCGTAAGGCTGGGAGCAGTGAGTAGCCACCCATGGCCTTTCGGACTTTAGGGCGCACCAGCTTCCGAACACGTCGAGAATTGACATTCTGAAAAGGAGAAAAGTTCCGGTAAAAGCCTGGAAAACCCACATGCATGCCATTCAGAACGTAGACGCGAGCTTACCACAAAGAACTCTGCTTTCCTTCACACAGCTTCAAGGCAAAACACTCAACGTCTACACTCACATCATGCAGAGGCACAGGAAAAGGTGTCGCTCCAGCGATGTCCAGCATTGTGCGGGGCACGTCAATGAGGGACACAGGGGTTTCCTCACACAACGGCAGGCAAGGGCGTTTGGGAGCCCCGCACTACACTGTCCCACTGTAAACTGCAATCCTTTCAGCCACACCCCATCCGAGAACCGAAATTAGACTGGTCACCCAGACTTGGCAGAGATTCATGGTACGGCACAGTCGCTGTTTGCAATCAACAGCCTTGCCAGACCCAAAACGTCTATCTGAGCCCGAAACCTCGATGAAGTCTGCTCGGATGGAGGGGCCCGCAACAATCAATGGGATGTGCACAGCGGGTTCCCAAGGACTGGATTTGGCCCACCTGAGATGGGATGGGGCCGTCCCGGAAGAGAACAGACATGGTTGATGTCGATGGAGTCTGGACGATGCAGTGAAGGGCAACAGTGCAGCCTACAAGTCTGTCGGTCACAGGTGGGACTCAACTGTGCCATGAGGGGACGGGGGGCAGGAGACCAACATCCAGCACAAACTCGACAGCTTGCAGTGGCTCGCAACCCCCCTGAATCCCAGGCATCTGTCAGAATTCCGAACTTTCCGAACCAGTCCAGACCAAACGGCTCGCCGTGGTCGCCAAGGTGATCGCCATGGTCACTGGTGATGATGACCACGGTGTTCCTGTCTGAGTCGGTATGTTCTTGCTTCCGCAACGCGTCCGAGGACCTACTCACTTCCCCATTCCCCACATTCACATGGAAACAGAAATCACGATTGCCCGTAGGCTCAAACAGCCTGGCAAAATTTATGCATTGTGTTTTGCAGTTGGCACAAAATCGACAAGCGCGTGCGAAGGGCATCCTGATAACTCAGGCCAAAGAGCAGGGGCGGTGTGACCTCAAATCCCTGAGATCTCAGGCCAAGGGGCCCCCAAGTCTAAGTTTGGCACAAAACATAGAGGTTGTAAACCAAAATCTAACGAGCTAGCCTTCGTGATTGATGGATCGCAGAGACCGAGGACTTCGGGCAGAGAGGGAGGGAATGGCAGGCTTGAGCTTGTCGAAAACTCCGGAAGTATTATGACACATGTTGCGTTTATAGATCCAAGCTTGCGTGACCTTCGTCAAACAAAAACACTTTCACGAAACTAACGCCAACCAATCACTGCGCACTTGCGTAAAGACTTCGCCTGAACAACATCTTTCACGTTGCCATCGTGGAACTTTCACAAAGGCAGGTTATATGAATCGAGTCTCTCTCGGGCATGGTGCTTCTCCAAGAACTGCAGCATGTGGTGGATCCTCGGCATCTCAAAACCCTGCCCTTCCTTGCGAAGATTCCAGGCGACTCACAGCAAAGCTAGGCAAGCCACTCAACTCTACCTGGAGAATTGACTGTTAAGGTGGAACAGCTCGCGCATTGAAACTTTGATGCAAAATAACAATTATTTCGCCTGGAACGCGCCCATATCTCATTACTTTGCGCAATGTTTCAGTATAAAAGTCAAGGGTTCGCTCTGACTGCATTGGGGGGGTCGCCGGGGCTGCGAACATCCCTTGAGCGCCGTGCCGAAAGCAAGCATGCCCAAAGAGCCTGGCGCTCTTGCAGGCCGAGCTGCTCCGAGTCAAGCATGGCGAGGAGCTTGGCGTAGCTCTCCCGGCTTTCACCTCAACAGTTGCTCCCCAGAGCCAAAAAGGAGATTCCACACCATGTAGCCAAGGCAAAAACACTGTTGAACGCATGCTTCCTCTTGCCGATCCGGAACAAAGAGGCAGCGGCAAACCATCGGCACGCTAGTGCCATTTTCTGTGGAAGACTTGATGGCTATTCTGCCGAGGACCGCCCCCCCCCCCCCGGGCCCCACCCCAACGAGTGTCAGCCCAATAAGAGTTCTTGTGTTGGCCGGACCCCCTGAGCATCAACACTTTAATCCTGCCTTACATTAAAGGGGGGGTGCATATAGGGTTCAGAGGGTTCAAGCCTTCGGTTCTTTACAGGGGCGAGGAAGCGTTTGGCATCAGGGGAAAGGGCATAACGCGCGGCTGCTCCAAGACATGAATCCCGAACATGGCTCCCGAACGTCATGGCTTCCAAATGCAAGTCAGCTGCGAACATTCACCGAGTTCCGAAAAGGGTTCGGCCATTTTGTCAGTGTTCCTTGGCTGCAGGAAATTAATGTACCGAACTAGCTAAGCACCGAGCCCGACCTGGAGCCCACACGAGATACCTTCCATACCCTGGGACCTGCAAGGTCTTCTTCTTGCCTTTACCCTCCACCCGTTCATTCGTAAACCCACACTGGACTCACTAGGCGAAGTTGCCATTCGGCATCGGGGCCCAGATGGTGTCAAACTGCGCGTCGACAGCTTCCGGAAGCGGCCCCACCTCCTGGCTTTCAGGCTTTCAGGCTAGATTGATGCCATGGGGATTTAACTTTTTTGTCTGGGCTTTTCCGGAATTAAGTTTGGGAGAGATGAGGCCAGGCTGCAGGAATGCTGTTTTTTGCCGCCCGACTAGCCACAGCACTGCGGGGTCCGCTACACGAAATGTCTGCAGAAAGCCTGTTCAGCTTTACACCTGAACAGGGTGTCGATGACTTCAATTCCGAACATCGGCATGGTTTGCAGTGATAGGTTAAAGGGGAGGGAGAGGGGGGGGTGGAAGATGTAAACGTGACTCTGGGCGCCACTGGCTGTATACCGCAAAATTTCTGAACCATACATCCATAAGCTTCAGCCCCAACAGCACAAAGTATTGCTTCGTCTGGATCAAAACCCTAGTCCAGCTGTTCTCGCCCAAGTCACGTGATGACTGCCGGCGATGAAGGGTGGATGTGGGCTGGGGAAGCCCAGCTGCAAGAACCAGGGCTTCTCTCCTGGCTGTGGGTGCTTCCTAAACGTGCGGCGCTGTACGACGCACATGCTCGTCAAGTGCAACCGCCACAGAAATGCAGGAGGTCGTCCATGTTGCTTCCAATGCCGCTGCAGGAGCTCCTTTCCGAAGGCTTCAGGAAGCCGCCATTGAAGATTTCAAGGATCCAAGGACTGTTTGCTTCGCAGCTTCCATTATCATGAGGCTTTGAGAATTTTGAGAAGAGGATGCGGGTGGCGCTGGGACCCAAGAGCCGGCTCCGGGGCTGGACTTGGAAAGGGCTTGCCGGTGCAAATCTCTTGAATTCTTGGACTCAGGGCAGGCAGGGTTTGCAAGGCTTTTTCGGTTGAAACCGTGTCCCACAGCATTCCGAAGCTCCTCAAGACAGAGCATTTCAAAACCCAGAAGGCGGACCACCAAAGAAGAGCTGACAAGATTCGAGGGCTTTTTCCTTTGGAATCCCTGATGTATGAAGACCGAAAGAGCTTCGAACAAAAGACCTTGAAGCATCAACAAAAACCACGTGAAAGATGCAAGCAAACAGAGGGTTTTTTGAAGCCCTCGGCTTTCCAGTCCCCACAGACGCCTTGATCAACAGCCCTAGGCAGTCCCTTTCGGCACCACAAGCCGGCAAACCCCTTCAAGTCGCAGCGCTGGCCTGTGCCTGTAGTCGGCTCCAGCGATCCACACCCAATTCGGGCTCCAGGCACCCGACTGCGTTGCACCTGGCGCCATGACATGCCATGGCTTTTCAAATGGCTTTTCAGGGGTTCAAACGGAGGACGGGGGTCCAATTCTAGGTGCTTCTGCGCTTCCCTGAATGGGAGGGTTTTGGGTTCGCCTACTGAATGACTTCCTGGGCTTTCTGGTTCAAGACCGCAGGAACCCACGTAGCACCACTGCAAAAATCAAAAGTGTAAAGCGCTTGTGCAGATAGCCTGTACATCGTCGCATCGTATAACAGCGATTCAGCAGAGGAATGGGCAACTAAACCCTACTCGCCACCTCAAACCCTTAAGAGGCCCTTACACACCCTTATAGGATCCTTGGGGGGTTTGTAGAAGGAACCGGGCAAAAAGCCTGAAACCACACTCGTCGAAGAAGACCGTGTCGCACACAGGCGTCGCATTGCAGCAGCCGCCGCGGCCTGAAGCTGCAACTGAAGCTTCGTTGGGGGATGGTTCATGGTCTTTCGCTCGCCCAGGAGAAGCCTCCACCTGAAGTGTCCCAAAACACACTATCACACTGCTCTAGAGGTGCAGGGGCTTTGAAACGCAGGGCTTTGGGACTTCAAGGGATTCTAATTCTATGTACGAGTATTTTCAATTCTTGCGCGTCCAGGTCAGCGTTTCGATCGTGCCATCTGCCAGGTTCACTTCGGATTGGTTTTGGGGTTGCTCGATCGTGTCCTCGCAAGGACAGGGTGTGCACTCTGCAAGAAGGAACCTGTGCAAACAAGTCCAGACAATAAAAGTGCTCATTTTTGTGAAGACTCTCCAACCCTTGATCCTTCACATCCGAATGATCCCAAGACCTCGACCTGAAAAAACAGCTTCTGTCAGAGCATGATACCCATGATCCCCACTGCGGCGCAGTAGGCGCGCAAGAGCTTCTTCTCTTTCAGGTGCAAGCCGAAATGATCCAACTGGGTGCAGACATGCTTGTAGATGTAAATGGGTTGTGCCAGGCAATTGTTTGTGAAACTGGTTCCCCGCGCGGGCTTCACAACACAACTCGACTGCTAGATGATCTCCGTTGCCATGCCTGTGACGAACATCGAGGAAATTTAGGCTCTGCAGTGGACTTCTCTTGGTTGTCTTAAAGTCCTCGCCGTCTTAGATTTTTCGGCAGCTTCTGCCGCCTGATGCAAGTGCCAAACCTGGAGACAAAGCCACCCAAGCAGCTCTGGCTCGCACTCTCCGCTGCATTCTGCTGCATGTAATGTATGGCTACATCACTGAAAGAAATGACCCGAGGTTCGGATGTTGCAGCTCGCACAATAGGAGTCCAAGTGCAGGATGTCAGCTTCATAATGTCTCCACACGTCTCCACCAAGGCGCCACTCCATCTTTCCAGGCATTGCGGCAGATTCCGTACTTGTCCCCGGATCTTGAGAAGAGATCCACTCCCAGCACCTGCCGACGGGCTCAACATTCGAACCCTGCCGCCTCAAACATAAACTCGTATGAATTCCTAAGCCTCGCAGCGATCCTACATGGGCTTTGGATATATTGCAAACCCAACATGTCCTGGCAGCCCCATTGAGTTCATCTGAGCCTCTGAGTGAATCGCAATCATGTCACCTTGGGCCCTGGGCTTTTGTTCGCTGAGCCCTGGTGTTCTTGGAGTCCTACACCTTCACCGTGAAATCACAGCAGCACTCCTCCAATCGGTTGCTCGCCTCCATCTCCGTGGCGTTGATCAGGTAGCCACGGTCCCCTGAGAGATGGTCCTGTGGCTGAGGCTTCAGTCTCGAGAGGCTTGATTCAGAACGGCATTGTTGAGGCGCGGCCTTGCTTGGTCACGTTGTCACTTGCTTCAGAAAGCCATGGTTTCCCGAAGCTTGTCTACACTCGTTGCCCGTCCACCAGTCGTCGAGGGGTTCAAGGTTGGAAGGTTTCCTTTGGAGCGCTCGTGGCACGAAGCAAGATTGCCCGGGTCTCCCCAGCCTCCAGACCTAGGCTGCCCGGGGTCTTCCAAGACCCAGGAACCTTTCTGGTTTTAAGTTAAAGCTCTCTTCTCCTTCTCCTTCTCCTTCTCCTTCTCCTTCTCCTGCTCCAGCCCTTGAAGCCCTTGACTGCTACCAGGCGCAGCTGGCCGGCCAGTGTAGTTACCGTCAAGGTCACGATTTCGGGCCGGAGCCCGGAGCCCCTTGCCCCGCGCGACTGCACGCCCACGGACATTCGCGCTCACTCTCTCTCTTATGGTTATGCACGGCATGGGACTAGGGCTCTCTCTCTTCCTTCCTTCCTTCCTTCCTTCCTTCCTTCCTGCCTTCCTTCCTTCCTTCCCTTCCCTTCCTTCCTTCTTTCCTTCTTTTCCTTCCCTTCCTTCTTCCTTCCCTTCCTTCCTTCCTTCCTTCCTTCCTTCCTTCCTTCCTTCCTTCCTTCCTTCCTTCCTTCCTTCCTTCCTTCCTTCCTTCCTTCCTTCCTTCCTTCCTTCCTTCCTTCCTTCCGCAGCACTTGACCCTCCCGAAGGAAGGCCGCCCTAATGGGCGTGCTCTACCGAGGGCTCTCTCTCTCTCTCTCTCTTTCCCTCTCTCGCTCTCGGTCAGATTCTGCACACCTCCAAAATATTCTGCGGGCTCTACTTAGCTGAGCCCTGACGAAAGGGCAGCCGTGACCCGGCCTTGCCAGCAAGTATGGTTGTGTAGCCCGAATCCCGCAGGGCAGACATGAAGGTGGGAGACATCCTGAGCTGACTAACCTTCATGACCAAAGGGGCTATACCGAAGGACCGAAGGACCGAAGGTGCTTGAAAGAGCAAACGGCTGGAAGAAGCACAAGCGTCTGAGGTGACACATAGACTGCCTCGTTGTGTTGCACCCACATGTCCTTCGCAGAAAGTGAGGTTTGCGTCTCTTGCCTGCATGTGTTGCATTCTGCCCTGTTGCTGTTGCCAAACGAAACTTGTCTGCAGGACTTCGCGAGGCTTGCACTACGAGAGTACTCTGCCTCCCAAATTCCAGAGTGGATCTTAGGCTTATAGGAACAAGGGTCTCATGAATCCTCACCAATCAACCCCCCATCATTCCTTGTACTCCCTGGCAGCAGTGAGGGAGCTGCGAGCGGGAACGCAGAGAGGTGAGGTCGTGTACGCCCGCGTGAAGCCTCAGAATGGCAAACATGGCACAGGCCTCGCGCACCATTTGCTAAACACCGGTGACCTTTGTCCTCTCGCGAGGCTAGAAGCTGGATCCTAAACTCTCTGAGATAGCAGGTTTATGAGACTGCTTGGGGGCCCGAGCTAGAGAGCTGCCACTAATTGTGCCCGGGTCCCGGGGCATGTTCGGAGAATTCTTGGCATGCGGCGAGTGCCCATCGAAGCCAGCGACTTCACCGTGGGCATCGGAACCGCAGCCTCATCGAACCTGGGAGCCGAAACATTCGCACGGCTTAGGTAAGACTCTGTAAGACGTCTAAGAGTAGCAAGAATGCTTTCAGCGCATGCTTTGCTAGGCCACCGAAGTGTATGTGATGATTGGCTGGCCCACAAGAATGGATTCGACATGTTGCTATCCTAGTCGAGGGCATGGTTGTTCGCTGCAGCCATCCATCACTCTCGCCACTATTGGAAACCATGAACAACTACTCCGCAAGTCATGGGAAACCCCCCTTTTGTTGCCACAGCACCCTGCCCAATCTGCGCGCCACTGGTCCAAAAGGATGAACAGCAGATTTGGCCTGCTGCGTCTCGGTTCAGGGGCACTCTGCAACATCCTGACGGGGCATCAATAAAGGAATGCCAGAGTCCGGTCTTAAAACAAAACTGATCCAAACCCGAGCTTGAGCATGCTAATGACTACTAATCTACTAGTTTTTCACCGTCCGCGCGGAACGCCTGCGATCCGATGAAGGTTTCGGATGTGGCTGCGGCCGCAGCAGTTGCAGGTTCTGCTGCAGAAGAGTCATGCGCAAGTGCGTCTCCTGCAGGGGGCGCTGTATTGGCAAGGTTCGAGAAAGTTTGGCGCACCCCTCTTCGGTTGAAACTGTTGCTGCCCGATTGACCCAATCCTACGAGTAACTTCAATTCAGCTGCCACGGAAGTGCTTCTGGCATGTGACAAAACAAGATGCTCATGATTCCGATCTTAGCTACCCATGAGCCTCAGAGTACAAGCTTCCGAGCTCAATCGACCCTTGCAGGAAACTGGAGGCCACGCTTCAACTCTTCAACCTCTCCTCCGGCACACAGTTGGCATCCTCCTCGTCGCAGTCGCTCCTTTTGCTCGGCCAAAGACAAACCGAACACCCCGAAAAAACCTCATTGCCAGACTTTGCAACCCTACAGTACAGCCCCGAGCCCGAACTGTCGTTGTAGCGTCTTTTTGGAACCTCTGCTGCCTGACGAAGCTCTATAAGGATTGGGTCCAGCCCCGTTGCGGCGTCGCCCCTCTTGGACTCCGGGCCTGTTTTGCCCCCCCTTTTTTTGTTGTGGCGTCTCCTGGCCATTTGCTTGTGGACCCCTTTCTTCCGCCCTTCGCACTGTGGGTCTATTTTGCCAGGGGCTGGAGGCTCGGGCTTTTCTTGGCGGTGCCAGGAAGCTGAGGGGGGGGGAAAAAACCCCGTACATGCGGAAAAAAAAACCCAGCCCCACACCAGCAAGTGCCGTCTTAAGGTGCGACTCAGACACTGAGGGGCCACCAGCGTGCCCAACAAAGTGGGGAGCAAAACTGGGCGAGGCTCTCAAAGCTTCTGCACAAGTCTGAAGATTTGGACTGGAGGTTTGTCTGCACAAGGGCTTGCAGTACAGCATGCAAATGGCAATATATTTGCTGAGGAAAGTGCTCTGGCGGTCGTCCCAAATATACATTCAACAAGCTCACACTGGTGATGATTTAGCAACACTCTCTGAACCCCTCATCTTAGTCATGGCCCAGCAATGATCCGCAGCCGGCTTTCGGGCAAAATCATGCATTGCTCTGTTAAGGCCAGCATCAAAGGTGAAGGACGCAGCGTAGGAAGAGCATGGCAATGTATGCAATGTACAGCAGATGCTGAGAGTTTTGGGGTCTGGGGATCACTTTCTCAAAGGCTCTCCTTGGTGGCTCAGTCCTTGGGTGTGGGGCAAGTGGGATTGGTCGGAATAAAACCCTGCCAATCACCCATCCTGAACTATGGACAGCTTGATTCTCCCCGCGAGTTTCTTTGCTGCTTGCCTCTGAAGGCAAGTCCGAGCCAAATTGGCTAGGGCTGCCGGGGGCGAGAGCATCAACAAGGAGGGACTATTGCTGCAACTACCACATGTGCTCTTTCCCTGACATTGGGCAGGCAGACCAGTGGCACGCCTACCAGCTTCAAAACTTGGGCCCTACGTTCCGAAACGATTGCGCCAGAAGCTCGAACCTCGGGCATCCTCAATACTTTCAAAGACCTCGTCTTCCCTCTGGGCCTTTTGAGGAGCCTCCCAACATTTGAATGTGGATATCATGTCAAAGATTTGATGAGTAGTGGGGTCTTCATCGAGAAACCTCCATCCCATGCCATGGGGTCCTCGTCTCCGGTCGAGGCTGAGCGCCTGGAGCACTCAAGGACACGAAAACACCCAGTTGGGCTGGCTGCGACGATGGTTTGTCTAAAATTGAAAAAGAATGCAAGCTATTCTTCCCAAGTAATTACCCTCATGCCCCCGTTTTCTGTGAACAGTGAAACACCTTGCACTGTGACAAAAGGCGCACCCCAACTAGCGCAGAGCTCATCAGACCCTTTACACTTTACTACGTACGCCAAGTCAACTGCACCTATCTGCACCCTTCTACGCAGAATTCGAACTCTGTTTGTCCTGAGGCTCCACACTCAACACGTGCTGCGACACCCTCCCCCGACTGGAACAGGAAGATGTGGAGACCTCCAACGTTGCGTCTTCAGGATTTCAACGAGGCTTCTGTTTGGAGGCTTGGGGTGAGGTTTTGGGGTTAAGGAAGCCCAGTTGAAACAAAGGGGAGGCATGGTTCAGATGCATTTTATTCTGACATTTTGCAGTACGACTGGTCCATGTCGCAGCGGTTACAAAGCTTCAGGCTTACGGTGTGGTTTTGGGCGCAGGGCTTGGGAATCTCCGAAAACTCCGAGCCAGAAAGCCCCTGGGCGGCCCGCGTGAAGCTTCTTCTCGTGCCTGAGCTCCACGGCAGACTTTGGCAACCCGAACGTGCCCCCGCGACAGCGGATTCCCAAAACGAATTCCAACCCAGATGGCCATGAGGGCCGCAACTGGCCTGACCAGAATCTATCGACATCCTTGTCAAGCCCTTCAAACATACGTGTGAGCTCCTCCCTTCCTAAGGCTGGGCCAGTGGCCCGCAGCTCCTCCCCCACGAAGGCCCCCAAGGCTCCTGGCTTCAGGGCGGTGGGTAAATGGGTTTAGCTTCCCGTTCAAGCTGTTTTGGACTTGCCTGAGACAATCCATCCACCTCCCTCTGGCGGCCTGCTTTCTTGGCTGCAGAACGGCAGCGCCAAAAACGGTATCTGCCCAGCCTCGGCAACACAAGGGCCCGACTGTGGCACAGTGTCCCAACGCTACGTTCGCACCACAGCCAAGGCAAGCCATGCGACATGTCTAGAATCTGTAAGGCTGTTCATAGGGTAGCGAAGGTGAAAGAAACCGACGAAAGGCTGAGGTGAGCAAACACAAGCCAAAAACAAACCTGCGCTCACTGAGTTCTTCAAGACGTCCGAGTTCTGCACGGTACTTCTTGAGCACCGACAACTTGGCATGTTGTTTCTGGCTCTCCCAATTGGACCAAGCCAGGAATGGATGCGTGCCCCTCACCGGCTCTATTTGGTGGTGTTTGGCAGGCCATGGGTCATGGATGGTCATGGCATGACCATCTCTCGAAGCCTTCTGGCTGTTAGACAGCGCGCACAATTCAATGCTCATATAGCAGCAAGACAAGCCTCGACCATCTTCTGCCAGTGCGTCTACATCTTGCCTGGGAAATTTCCTGGTAAATAGCATGCGAACCTGCAGCTTGTGGCTTGTGGCTACAAAGGGGCAGACTCAGACTCAACAAACTCGGCAAACCCCCCTCTCTCCAGGGCCCCGGCAGCGCATCGGGCAGCAGGCCGTGAAGTGCTCGCCGTGGCCTGGGAAGGTGACATTTTGGTGCAAAACAGGGCTCTGGTCTGCTTTTTTATTCGAGGGTTTGGTGGGCAGTTTGACGACCCCACAAAGAACGCGTGAAGACAATGGCTGATGGTCACTCACTGAGTCCTTGTTTGGTATGAAAATTCAGGCCATAGCTGAACGCAAGTCTACTGACTCATTAGGGCTCCGGTCACGCCAGCATTCAACATCTTCGTCAAAACCAATCTTCAACCTCCCTAGGCCTCTTTGTTCTTCAACGACCAAACCGGGAAGATCCCCTTTTTTGCATCCAGGTCTGACGCCGGGCATCACCAAATTTACGGAAGAGGCGAAACTTGTGTTCACCCCTCAAAGAATAGTTCGAATACTCTCAACTTGATTGTCAGGTAAAATGTCAAAGAGAACCACACATTGAGTTGCAACGCTGAATTCCGCAGACATGGCGTGAAGTTCACTGCAGATGGCATCCCAAACCCCATGAGGGATATTGATCAGGAAGACCCAGTTCTCGTACAACATCCTGACATGGAGGAGGAAGGACCTCAACGCTACGGAGATCTCACTATCAAGCTGCGGGTTTCATCGATCCAGTGGGCTTGGTAGCCTTCTGCACCACACAACAGGACCATGCTGAACATCCACGGAACATGCTGTAGCAAAGCATCCTGCCATCGACCCCAGACCCCAGATCCCAGGCGACTATGGGACTCGACGTGTGACAGCGTCATGAAGTGCGAACGACCCATAGCACACCAGTCCTCCCGCTGAGCCGCCCTGGCAACCAACGAATCTAAACCCAAAGTCTCCATAAAGACAGCACTGGCAGGAAGATCCCCTTTTACAACCAGGTCTGCACAGCTGCCGGGAAAGTCAGGCTCACACAACCAGCTTCACAGTTCTCGTGACTGCAAGGCTAGCTGCGTCACCCGTTCCATAGTGACTTCATCTAAAATGTCAAGTAGCACAATTTGGTGAAAGTTTGTCATACACTCCTCAGCCAACCGCCCCCAAAACCCTTCAACCCTCTGCGAGCTTGGGCGATGACAGGTGTGTCTGGCGATGCGTCTGGCGAGGCTTGCCAGGATGCTCGCGCCTCATCTGGCGACTTGCATGGGACTCTGAGCCTACGCAAACCTGTTTTGCAAGAATGGCCCATTGAATATCATTCTCTGAGAATTTCAATTCGGACTTCGGACAGCCTTTACCTGCCGCGGCCCTCTTGAAATTGCAAAGCTGTTGTAAGACATCGGCAGCATCACCACGCTTGGTCTGGCCTGTGCAGCCACCTCAGTCGCAGACAAAGCTTTTAGGGCCTGAAACGTTCATCAGTCTCTTCCAATAATGCTGCTTGCATGGCGTATAAATCTAGCATCTGCCGCATGCCTGGCTACTACTGGCTACCTGCACAAGGGAAGAATGAAGGTTCTTTTGCGACTCAGCAGCTGAGACCTCACCAGCTGCTATGCTCCAGCCGGTCACACCTGGGAGGAATTTCGAGTCAATGTGGAGGGTTCAGGGTACAACCGATGAGCACGTGTATTGCGAAGAAGTGAATCGTGTGCCCCGAGACCTCAATAAGCTCCATGAATAGTGCTTGCCTGCCCCGCCAATACCCCTGTCGAGTCTCAAACCCTCCTGGGGGCGAACATCCTATAGTAAAGCTTCCATTGAGGGACTTGGCGGCATATGATCACAGCTGCACAAGGGATGAACATCTACCACCAGGACACCAAAAGTTTCATTCTTCTGCATGTACCCACGGCGGATTATCAGTCTAACGTAGCTCTCGCACACGTGAAGATGCCAGCACGCTGCCACAAGCCTGGCCATGCTATGGCTTAGCTACCCTCCCAACACTTGAGTGCTCCGCCATCTCCATTCTGAAGCAACAGTTGGCCTGACCCCGGCCTGAGTGAGATCGCTGATGTGCTCGACGTCTTCAACTGTCTTCCCTAGTGCACCGCCCCCGACTGCTTTCTCAAGCCGCAGGGTCTTGGAATGCTTCGCATGGTCTCATCGCTCAACTTCGGAAGCTATCAAGAGATGTCTGAGGACGCCTCACCCTTGACTCAGCCTTCAGCTCCAAAGCCACTTATCTTTGCACTTTAGTCAGGAACGTTAATCAACTTCTTAGCAATCCCAGAGTGCCAGGAAAGGCACCAGAAACTAAATCAAATGTTTCCACAAACCATGAGCACGGCGGCCTATTCTCCAACACATAAAGTCACACCCGCATCCTGGAGCATCGGAAGGAAGCGCAGGCGCGTTTGAGGTGGCTGCACGTGGAAGGACCACCCCGCATCTGAGGTAAACGTCAGTGAGCCTGGGCCGTGGATACTTGCGAATCTGGGCCTCCTAGAAAGGAAAACAACACTTGTGTAGTTGGTTTCGGTGGCTTGAAGGTGTTCTAAGCTTTCCGAAGCTGACGCTTTGGCTCCATCCACGTTCGGGTGCGGTTGGAGTGGTTCGGGTGGCGCGGAAAAGACGTGCAGCTGGCAGCTAGAACTACACCACCCTGCGTTGGAATCTGGCAACAAGACTTTGAACAAGTGCAGGAACCTGGTCGAGAGTCTGAGGCAGCCTAAGGGTTAGGGTCTGCAGCCAAATGCGCCGCGAACTCCTCGGCCATAGGCGGTAATAGTGGCGTCCGTGCTCGAAGACCTTGTAAACCTGCTCGATGCTCGACGTGTCCGTGTTCCAGAAGAGTTGATGAAAACAGGGAGAGAGATGCAGGCATCTTCCGAAGTCTTTACGGCAAGCAGAACTGGGACCCTTGGCCGACCTCGACGAGCGGCGGTGCTTTCTGCACACGCAGCTCCAAGAGCTGCATCCTGTGTTGTGGACTGCTTTTCGAAGATTTGGGGGGATTGTGGGGGGCAGGGAATAAAGACTTGGGGACGAAGCTCGTGCCTCAGCAGTTTACTGGATGTTCTTTGGCTGTCCAAAGAAGGTGCTTGTAATCTGCAACAGCTTTTCGTTTTCACCTCAAGATCCTGCCATTCTCCCGTACTTTCAAGCACCGCCGCTGCTTAACCATGATGTGCTGACCTAAACGCGCAAGCGGTTGCTTTAATTCGTCGTGCTCCCAACGCCCCCACATCAAGATGACTCTGTCATTTACATGGCTATTGGGGAGGATCAATCTGCCTGGATGCCAAGTCGCATTGCTTGTCACAAGCCTTCGTATTCCCGCAGCCCATGCAAGCACAGTTGCAGCAATCTTTGGGTGTGCTAGGCTCTTGCCATCTGGTTTGCCCCTCCCAAGAATCACTTCACCGAGTTCAAGAGGCTGACGGCCATTGGAACATGCCCGCCTCTCTGCCCTTTCTTGCGCAGCTGCAGCAGCTGCGAGCCACACCTCGTTCATCTCGTCCGGGACCTAGCATGCTCCCGGAAGATGCAGCTGTTGTAAGGCCTCGACACCTGACACTTTGCAGCAGCTGGGTGGCCACGTGCCACTTCGTTGTTTTTAGGAAGCCATGCATCAGCATCTCGACTCAAGGGCATGACTGATCCGCGGCTGCGCAGCTCCAATTCTGACAGCTGTGGCCTCGCGGTCATCAGCGTTGAGGGAGTTTCAACTTACAGGCTGACATATGCTGACTCGCGTCACTGTCAATGCATGCTTGCACAATGGAGCACTATGGAGCACAATGCCGGGGAACGAATACACGCACAAAAATCACACACACACACACACAATCACCCCCCGCCCTCCCCCCCCCCAGCATAGCATACTGCTGACATGTCTCTGTTCCTGGCACGGGAGACCACAGAACAAACAAGCTCAAGCTAATCAACACCTATGCCAACATTCGGTTCAACTCTGCGAAGCCCACATCCATGGATCCCAGCCCCTTTCCTGAGATCCCATCAACCATGAGGAACCATGAGGGCATGTCTGCAGCAAACTGGGAGGCAGACACGGCCGCCAGAATTGGTGCCAAGACAGACTGCACCCAGCCTCGTTTTTGTGTGGAGAGCATGTACTCGACATGACGGACCAAACTTCCTCGAAAGAGGCTCTCCAACCATGATTATCTACCAGTACCAGATACCCGCCACTCTGCACGTACTCAAGCCGTTAATCGACTGGCACTTCTCAACCATTGCGAAAGTGTGCCCCGGCCCTCTTACTTCACTGCAGTGGCTCTCTCGGCTCTCATCCGTGAAATTGAGAAGTCCGGTCTTGAAACCGCCATGTCAAACCAGCGGTTGAGTCGTGGCCCTGCGGCCTCTTGCGCCCCTTGCCTTTGCAGCCCTGGTGTCGGCCATCAATCTGTGGCCACACACGACTTGCGCAATCTGCATGCGATTCAAGTTTCATTGTTGATCTGCAAATCCGTCCACTTCGCGTGCTCACAGCTGCGAAGTCACGGCGAAGCCCTGCTGCTGTGGATGGCAGACTTCTGCGATTTTGCGAGGCCCTTTGGACGAGCGGATTTGCTTCGAGATGGTTGGTTGATGTTGAGGTCTTGCACAAAGAAGACGTCCGTGGTCTAAGGTCTGACATTTCGACTGCACCTGCTGTGGGCTGCCAAGGCGTGTGCACGGCAAGGCCAACCTTCACCCGCACAGGACCTCCTGCCAATCATTGCTGTTCAGCATGTTCAGTGCACAACGCCCAAACCACTCAAGCTTGGCTCTTGCAGCCCAAGCCGCTGGGCAAAGAAGCAGCCAAGCAGACGGGAGCCCAGGCCTCCAGTCCCAGGACATCTTGAAGTGATTTGAAGGGTCACGTGGTTTCAGTTTCTGCCATGGAGTATGCCTACACCCGACACTCGACCTTCGTTTTCGTTTAACCTTTCCTCAGATTAGCAGTCAGCCTTGGCTTGGGTCACACAAGTCACTCCTTTGCTTAATCTCATCTACGAAAGACTTCTCAGAGTCACAATTAAGAGTAGCATTGGAACTAAGAAGGATCCTCAGGCCGGCACCTCCTCCTACCCCGCCCCAGTTCGTACAAGATTTGGGTGAACGCGGGCATGTCACCATTTCCTGGAGAGCCGCGCCTGCGCATGCCGGTCTGCCTCCGGGCCACGGTCCTCTGGCGCCCATCGCTGGAGGCTGAAGCCTTTGCAGGAATGGATGCACATTCTGCATGCTGGTATTCGTACTGAGTTGGTATGGCTTCTTCTCAAACTTTGCAGACCATATATCATGCACGCAGTTTCAGGTTTCAGGTTTTTCAGGGCCAGCGCTTAACCTTGGATGTGGCTTGGATTGTATGTGGCTTGATTGCACAATATGTTTGGGGTGGGATCCTGGTTTCGTGCCTGGTTTCGTCCAGGAAAGCCATCTTTTTCTGCGCCCGCCAAACTGGATCCAGACAGTTTGGCTGGTGAGGGCATGGCCTTCGTGGCCAACCAGATCCTTCCAAACCTGCCAGAGCATCATGAGTCGTTTGGATGACCTCCAAGAATCTCCAAACAAGCCCAGACAGCGTATAGTGATGCTCGGGAATGTGTGACATGTCGATGAAATATGTATGACAGTCCTGAACCCTTCCAAACCCTGAACCGTCACAACATGAGACTGCCACTTGGGATGCTGCGCGGTTCGCTGCCGCCTCGCGCTCCACGCAGTGCACGTCAGGGCCTGAGAGCTTACACTGTTCTTGGCGGACTCTGAGTCCTGTAACGGCCGGTCTGCTTCTCAAACTTCCGAGTCGATCGTCCTAGCAGCCGGCGAGCCTACAGTTCAATCGCGAGGCAGCCAAATTCAACCGATCACGGGCTTGGCGAGGGTGAATTAGTTGGCTTGCTCACCAATTACAACTCTACAGACCTTACCCTGCTTCAGGGCGACAGTTGACGAACTAGCCCATGCACCCTTCACCTGCACGTTTCCATGGAGTCCCGCAACCAAAGACGTGGCCTGAACATTGTTTAACAGGCTTGTGTGGACTCACCCGGCGAAGGGCACAAGAGCAAGTGTCCATCCATCTCGAGCAGAAGATGGGCTTAAACTTGCTCTTGCAGCAAAATGCCTGGGGCCCCTGGGTGTCCGGCGGCCAAGTGCCTCATAGGCCCACAGGTCAGCAGCGGTCAAGGTGGTAATGGCTCACATTGTAATTGTGTCTGACACTATTCTGCTCGAAACAGAGACTACTGAAAAGAGGCGACTATGGCCAAGCCTCACAAAGGCAATTACATCGGCTCAAACGAAGAAAGCAAAACGACGACTGCTACAAAATGCAAGAGGCCAGTTCTTGCTCGCTACCGTACAAGCCCACATTCGCTGTCTGAGGTTTCCGTGAGTTTGGGGAAGGTAGGCTGTTGCATCTCAGCTGCCTCATGGTAGTCCGGGCTGCAAACGGCCTTGGCATTGAGGCTGGCTAGGAGGGGGATTGTGCATCGTAAGGCCCTAGCCAAGCTGATCCTGAGAAGTCATGTCATACCTCCTCATCCTTGTCATGACCGTGACGGCATGATCCTGCGAAACACTGCGGCGGGCTTCATCGAACTTCCGAACACTCATCACGCTACACATGCTGTGCAATGCAGCAAACCGTAGCAAACCCCTTTGAATGCCAGATCCGAACCAAGGCCCTCGTTTAGAGCCATGTGGCCCACGTCGGCAGGAGCTCGAGGCCGTCCCTGGTGGCCCCGTACCTCATGATCTTGCATGAACTCTTGAGACTCCTGAAGCTCCTTAGATCCGGGGTTGTGGCTTGGCCTTGGGGACGCTCCATTTAAACAGGACGCCAGGCCCTGCCCAGACCCCGGGGCAAAGTTGAGAAAGTGTCAGGCAAACCAAGGATCGGAAGTGGCCTTCAGGACTACTTAGAGCCCAAGCATGGCTCCTACCCATACCTTGTTTTTTCGGGCAGGGCTCTGAGTAGTCGGGGGAAGCCCCCCCCGGAACCCCAAGCATGCTAAGGCGGCGACTGGCCCAGATTCACGGACACCTGTCGCAGGCTTGGGCTTCAGACTTTGGAAACGATTAAGCTCCTGCTCCTGCGAAACCTTTGCGAGCCAAAAGCCCAAAACCCAAGACACAGCTCGCGTCCCGGACCATGAGGTCCAAACATGTCCCAAAAACCGGAGAAAGACTCTGACACAACCGCTCTCTTGCCTGACGGCCACCAGAACCACGTCGGCCCTCTGCGACCCGCAGCATCCACGCGTGGAAAGTCTTGGCCAAGAGAGGGAGGTTTTCAGAGCTTTTCCATTATTTTCCATAAGCCCACATTGAACCCAAAGTCTAGTACTAGGGGTCCGAGAAACTATCTTCCGAGAGGGTTCGTGGGACCTAACACAAGCATAAGTACAGGGCTTCTCGGCTCGCAGGCTCAGGAGAGCTTAGGAGTACAGCCACTCAAAACCTCTGGAGCGCCGCTATCGCAGCCGCGTCGGACAGAAGAACAAACACGAAAGACTGCTTCAACCTTTATCGACTTTACAGCAAGAAGCAAGAAGGGGGCAGCTTTCATCATGTGATTGAGCCCAAGTTAACCCTAAACAACGAAACCTACATCTTCTGGCCTCTCCCGGCTGCACATCCGACCAGCTCCCATTCGGCCTTTATGAGGGGGAGGGAGAAAAGCCCCAGCCCTAGAGTATAGCACCTCACCTCAAGATGACTTCCCTTGCCTTTCGGGCTTTGGGAGTTCATGGACTGTCAGCTTTGGGGCTTCAAGATCAACAATTTTGCCGCGATGTTAAGTTTAGGAAGTGACATGAAGTCAACGTAAACTTGAAGCCTTGTTGGTTGAAGCTTTGGGCATTGTGGCCTACGCGGGGTCGTATAGAAGCGTCGGCTTGCATCGGAGAATGAAGGCTTAATAACATATCTTCTTGACGTAGGATGTGGGGCGCCATGCAACGCCTCGTTGCGGTTCAGCCAATCCGGAGCCCGCCGAGCCCAGTGCAAGTCCTTTTGCGGCACGAAGTCGCCCGGCTGGCGCGGCAACTCCTTTAGTGGCCCATAAGACTTTCAAAAAGCAAGCAAGCTGTAGGGTATCGGAGGAGTGGATGCAGGCTACCTTTTGCGTCAACTGTAGCAACTCCATTCAGACGGCTGAACTGAGCTGGAAAAGTAAGTCCGGGACGACCCACTGCTCAGAAGAAGGCTCGCCCTCCGTGGAGCACGCATGGAAAGATACGGGGGTAGAGTTGGCCAACAGCCACGACCACGTCTTCAGCAACTCTTACTTGCGCGATGATGGGCAAAGAAACTGGGACGAAGTCCATCAGCACTGCAGACTCGACAACACGAGCAGCTGACATGTCTGCAAATGATTCACGAGACATCACCCATGATCCTGGCCTCCTTGCTTCGCGCATTGTTGGTGACAGCCTGCGACGCACAAGCTTGCATGGTTCTCGAGCTGTGCCAGTGCCGACTTCTGACAGATTCGCGATGGCTCAGCATTTTCACCCTGCGCCAAAGGATGAGTCAGGATGAGCTGACGCCTTCTCCACGGCCCGGAGCACCAGGCTAGACCTTTCCGTGCTTTCCTCGGGGGGGGGGGGGGGGCGTTGAGTCGAAAAGGTAAGAAGTCGTGTAACCTGTTGATGTCACAAGGATGAAGACAGTCGGCCACAACCCAAACCCAATCTGGCACTCATCTCTCGCTTCTCTAGCCCCCGCTGCTCTGCGCACGGCGTGTCTCATCTCTTGCTGCGAGTCGAGACCCGGCGTCTGCGGGCTCAGCTGTTACATGCTGCACCTCGAGGTGCGAAGTCCTTTTCTTCGGCCATTGTTGGCTACAGAACTTAGGAACCTTGTCAACTCTTAAGCAGCAACACCGCCAAAACCACAAAGAGACCTCGCGCTAAACCACTATAAGCTCTCAACCCAAACTCCATTCCTTTCTAACTCTCTGGGGATGGAGCCCGCAGCCAGGCAGCTAAGCCTCGCGATGTTTGAAGGATTGATGGCTTCAGTTTGGTTCGATGCAAGAAGTAGATGTGAGCTCCTCACAGTCCTCACAGTTGGGAGCCCTGACTTCGCCAACACGGGCCCTTCAATGCAGCTTCATGCTACCCAATACGGTCTCGCACGCAAGACAAGGCTGTTGGTTATGCGCAAGGCACTGGCAAAACGCTGATTCAGGTCCCCAAGCCCAAGCCTTAAAGTTGTAGTCTCGAAGGCCAAGGTCCGAGCAGGTTTCGGGACGTCAAGCAAAGCACAACTGTCGATTGCCAAAGGCCCGGGCGGCTCCGCCACGCTTCGAAGGCATCGTAGAGTTCAACCTTCCAGGACCAGTGGCTCTCTTCTTATGGGCACAGAATGTATGGCCAGAACCGTTCCTACTGTCCATGCTGCACGGTGGGCTAGTGGTGGCAAATCGCCCCTCGATTTCGGAAACTGGCAGGTAGCTGTCAGATCACCTTCAACACTTGAACCATGAGGGCAACTGGCCTCTCCCACTCCCAAGCTTGACATCGCTGACGCTTGTCCTCTCCGCCAAACGTCTGCATCTCTGACGCATAGAAAAGCCAGAAGCTGGCTTAAGCCGGAACCCGATTTGGTGGCTTACGGATTCAGCAACGTTCTCAGTGCAGTCTCTGAGAAAAGGCTTGGCAGATGTCTGCAACAACCTGAGAATGTTTGAGAACGTAGACCATTGCAACCCCTGCTCACAGTGCGAATCCCACGTCCTGACGCGCTGTCCAGCCCCAGATCTTCCAGCCAGCGGTGGTTGATGTTAAGGAAGGCCTGCAGGAGTCAAGGCTAAGGGATGGAAAGGTTTCCCCGAACATTCAAGTGCCATTGCTGTGCAATGGTGCCTGTGCTGACAGGAAGCTGATGGCATCGTGAACACTGAGCTGATCTGGTGGCACCTCTCGTCCGAAGCCCTCAACCTCATCCCCATATTCTAGGCCCTATATAGCTAAATTAGAATATCTTATTACAGAATAACACTCGGAATAGTGAAGCTTGGCCTGCATGGACTCCGTTCCTCATCGTAAAGCCCTTCGGTGTACTTCTGCACCCCCCCGGCTGAAACACAGAATAATCGAAAGAGAACAAGCCAGCGACAAAGCACTTAGGACAGGAGCTACAGCCTAAGGCAGAAAGAGGGAGAGGGCCTAAGCAAAAACGCGACACCGTCTTGAGATCTGCGGCATTGGAGTTCCTGAGGGCCTGCTTCCATTAAGTTTTGAGGGTGGCTGGCTGGTACGATTCTCTGTCCCTTTTTTTTAGGGGGGGCGGGGGGGGGGGGGGGGCTGACCTGCAGGATCTGACGGACCGGAATCGCTCTTGCATCAAAAAGTGTCTTCATTCATTAGAGGCCAGAGACACAAGCTGCAGTTCATTCATTCGACCTGTCGCGTCCAATAGTGGACTACTGGGGCTACTGCAACCCCATGGCGTCTGCTTTCGTAGCTACATGTTGAGCGTGCGGGTTAGGCTTAAGGGTCGGATGATACTCGAAGATGATCAAAGATGATCAAAGATGCGCAACCTGACAGACTTGAAACACGCAGAGCACAACGCTCGACAGCTCGAATTCTCAAAGCACTGATCGCCCTCATATTCTGAGTTCCAGCAGCAACTGAGCGCAGCGCATTCTTGAAGATTAGTGCAAGATGCGCATGCACTCGGCAGGCGGCGGGAAGCAGAGTATCCGTCCTGGCACAGGGGATCTCATGCCTGTGCTGGAGTGTCTGAGATGGCTGTAAGTGCAACTGAGACACAGGAAACTGTGCGGTCAAAGGGGCGAGACGAGGTTACTCCCCGGAGGATATGCTTGATTTTCTACATCCTTGATTTTCTTAGTGTTTGTCGGTACTCAGCTCCTGTCTTGAGACGTCTGCTGAATCTGCACTACGCAGGCCTCTTCGAGGCATATCGGAGCCAGTCGCTGAGCATCCGCCAGACCTTTGCCCCAAGCTATGGTCGGATCAGAATGGGTGGCGAACGTCACGCCAGTTCAGTAGCTATCTGCACACACCGTACTCATGACAGAACAGGATGCCTAAACCCAGGATGGGCTTCACATCTCTGTGGCTGGCATCCCCTTGCAGTTCGCGTCGCAGCTGCAGATGCGCAGCCTGCTCACACAAAGGCTGCGGTTCAGGCGGCTGGTTGTTGCTTCGCATGTGTTTCGTTGCTGATGTCCGCTTGCACACCTATGCAGGTCACTGTGCATCAGATGCTCGATCGGATGCTGTAGACTGTAGAGATCTGTAGAGTATACCACGTCAAGCATTCAGCAACCTCAACCTTGGGTGGCCCGAGTAGCGCGAAGACTTAACATGCTACACATCAAGATATCAAGCTAGCCGGCCGTGCCGAGAATATGGAATAGTACCCGCCCCAATCTCATGATATCTCATGTGTAGTTAGGCCCGCGTTCGCAGGCTCAGGCTAAAACTTAACTTGCCACACGAGTCAGAGACAACACTTAGGGCGACAAGTTTCAGAAGCATACTTCCACCCGGAACTTCCACTTAGTTCAAGCCCAAGTTGGAAGGAGTCTGGGGATTGGGAGGACGCCAGAGAAGGAAGATTCAACAAGAGATGCCAAAAGAACACATCCAACCTCGAGAGCCGTCAGCAGCTCCGTGTCCTCACAAGGATCCCTGTGCCTCACAATGACCCTGTTGTCCTTGTAGATTCCCTAGATCGAATCAGCGAGCCCTAGACTCACCCCCTTCAAGCTGAAACCCACTTAGAACAACTTCTGTTATCCACCACTATGCCAGGTGGTTCAGAAGCTGCCTTCGACCTACTTCGCGATTGATTTTTTTGCCCCTTGCCTAGTTGAACATGCGTCCACTAGGACATCTGGCAAACTCTTACATGAAGTGAACATGTCTGCCCAACACCTTCGGTACTGAACCCTTGAATAAGCTACAGCACGCCGAGAGTGTGCACAACAGTTTCACTTATCATACCGCACATTTCGATGCAGCAGCGCCACGCACTCCCCCTTAGCGACGAGCTGGCAAAACCGGCACCGAATGCCAATGACTGCGACACCAAAACCGTCTGCTATTCAAATAGCGTTCCAGACAATCACCTGCTCGTACCACTCGACTTCACCAGCCCAAGGCCGCAGGCTAACAACGTTGGCTGCTTGCTCCATCACTCAGAAACTTCCGACTCTAGAACACAAAGAGCACTCACTAGATTCTCACTCGGACATCAGAATCAGACCATATGCCAGACGTTCAATGCGAAAGCTGGAAATCCTGCCGTCTTGCTCATTTTCTCCCGGCATGTACAAGGAGAAACTAGAGCAACTAGAGAATCGTGTCATCCCAAAATCGCCCCCCAAGTCCCTCGCAACACCTTCAAAAGCGTAGACCCGGTCCTTGGGCACGGCGAGGCTTCGCCTTGGCGGCACTTCAGACTCTGGTCAACTCCGCTGCACATGAATACAAATGCGATTTTCCCGTCTATGTGACATGAAGGTACACATAGGACACAGTTGTGCGCCCGTGCGTGGGCGTCGGCGAAGGCCCAGCACGTGTGGCAAGTGGCCGTTAACAAGCTTCTCACGAGCTTCTCACAACCGTCCGCAGCAAAGCACTTTCAGTTGAGATCTTTCATTTGAGACCCCAGGACTTTGCTCCAGAACACCATGTCGATCATCCCAAAATCCCGTACCAGCCATCGAGGCAAGAATCTACGGTCCCCATCCCCCTCACCCCACCCAAAGGCGTTTATTCAGTATTCAAGCATGAAGACCAATGATCCCCTCAGCAGGTTCTGTATACCATGGCCTTGATGTACTGGGCTCCGAGCACAGAAGCCTCGTAGCTCGCACCCGAACGCTCCAGATAGGCCCCTCGTTGACCTGCAGGAGTCTCATTGTGTCCTTCCTGCGCAACGCACTCCCTTCAAGAACTTCGAAGCCCAGAACCTTGCCTCAGGGCCAACCTTCGTCTAAAGCCACAAGCCATGCTTCTACAGGAGCTGCGCACGGCTTTGGAGCTTTCGGGTGTGGTTTCCCGGCAGCATGGCTTCCCGGCAGCATGGTTTGTCACATGGTTTGCCACGTGAGGATCATGAGGCGTCGGCCATGCATGATCGCGAACGCCAGGTATGACTCGACGCGAACGGCTAAGCGGACGATGTAGAGGATGAGGCCTGTCCAACAAACGCACCGGCAATGCCCAGCCAAAATGCTTCTTACTGTACTGCCCAGAGGCTACCTTTCATGATCTCAAGAAGAAAGAGGCCCCGAGAGGCCTTCGTTGGCTGAGCCAGGGCGGCCAACATCCTTCTCCACTGCCACGCGAAGCCTGCTTGTCAGGCCCTCTTCCGTTGGTAAACAAAGTGCCGTCTGTCAAACCTCCTTGCTCATGCAGCAGGAAGTGAGCAACGGGCGCATCAATAGATCCACTTAGGCTCAGACAGACAAAGAACAGCTTCCATGAGGGGCTTCGGGGACCTCACAGAGAGCATCTGATGAGATTGCGGCTGGGCTTCGCAATGACCAAAGATTGGCGGAACGGAGGCACACAGGCAGGGAAGGACTTGAACTGTTCCGATTCGGGTCTGCCACAGGAAACACCTAATCAATGCGAACGTCTTGGGATTGGGCTGCGCCAACGACATCCTAGAATTCGGAGCGACCTGGCCCTGCTTGCCATCTGAGAGCAGGTACTTTCTACGCCCTGATGCTTGAACCCTGGAATGCCACACGTTTATGTAGGCTTAATGGCTTAATGATAATGCGAGCCCTGTCTTCAAACCGGCACCCTACAACAACCCCCTTCGCCAAAGCTCGCCTCATCAGCTCGTTGAAGAAAAGCCCGGCTGGTGTCGCCAAGTGCCTGAGTCAAGCCCCTATTCGGCCACTGGTCGTATGCTGAACCTCACGCATCCCCAAACGCCTGTAAAGCCTCACTGCACCTTCATTGAGTACAGCTGCCTGCTACTGCACCCACCCAAGCTTGCCTGCGGTCGCTTGCGGGTACCTGTCGCAGCCGGATCTGGTCACAGCATGTCACAGCCAAGACATCCCAAAACTCGATGCTTGTGCAGGTCAGCCCGCAAAACGCGCAGCCAAACATAAACCTTGTAGAGCCCTCTAAGCTTCTATATACGTTCTCGTCACCCTTTCAGCATGAATGCCGAATACTCAACTCTTGCTCCCCAGGGGTGGGGCAGGGGAAGGCGCCCCTTTTTCTGTCGCATACTAGTCTTGCGTAAGGGGAGCAGCCTTTTTGACAAATGGGCTGCCGTTCCGGTTCCGGATTGCATCCCCGACGCAGCTCCCAGTTTGGCCCATCGAAGATTGCTGCTCCGCGTCGAGCACTAGTCACTAGTCTCTGGTCGATAGGGGCCGTCAGCTTCAAAAGCGACGGCATTCAACAGGCAGTTCAATTGACGGATAAGGCTTAACCAATCATTCATGGCCGGTTAACTGGTTATGTCCACTACGCGTTTGATTTACAGAGTCGTTGAGGCCGTCAGATGTACTGCTTGCAAGTGTTTCGCCTCGGCCACCTTGTTGCCAAGGTAGTGATGCAGATGAGAAGGCACCCGCGGAAGAAACATGCGCCCAAGCCCGATACCAAGCACTCAAGTACCCTGAACCTCGGTTCCTGATTTTTAACCACAAATCCGACGCACTGCCTCTTCCGGAATCTCAGCCGCTCCGTCAAGCCAGGGACCCGGCCTCAAAAGGCTTGCGGGGCACTGCGTAATGGCGAAATTGACTGTGGAAGTGTGGCTTCCAACAAGTCGAGGAGGGTGCTCTTGCCTCGAAGATCCAAAAACTTAAGCTTGGGTTCATCAGGGCTCATCTTTTTATGGCGGCGTCTTGCAAAACAACCTTCAATGACATGACTCGACAGACAGCGCACGAGAAGCACACCGGCTGGCATCCTACCGTATTTGGCATGAGTGAACGATTTAGGAGCAGAGCATGACTCAAGATAACCGCATGGAGCTGATGCATGAGTGGCTACATCGTGTCATAAACGCTAGCCTTCCTTGCATCGTTGCCTCAGGAAGACAATGGACCGTACAAGTACAAGGTTTCTGCGGCCCAAGATGCTCCCATGAGAGCCGCGGGCATCAACAATGTGTCAGCAAGATTGCAGATGCGATGCAACCCTGCAACACAATTTCAAGTCGAGCGGATTGGGCAAGGCCCACGCTCGAAGAGGGCTGCATCAAGAACGACCTGGTTTTCTGATGTTGAGCCTATGTATGGACCCGTACTTGCTCAAGCTTAGATTTCTTCAGGACGCTCCTGTGATACCCCCTACCCTTTCTTCCGGAGTCGCGGAGACCCCCACGACCCCCTCTTCTGCAAGCCTGCTTTCCTCTAAACCTCGATTGCTACCGGATACTGCCCGCAGCACGCCTGGAGCTGCGGCTCACGGAGTGCAGACACACGATGCCCTGGCTTCGCGAAGGCTGTTTCGGAGGTTACAGTTTTCGGCTCGCCCGCAAGACAAGCTTCACATGCATAGCACATTCTCACATGCTGTCGCTGGAATACTCGCTGCTTGTCGACACGCCGAGTCGCTAAAGCTCCGGATGCCCTACGGTAACTCAGTAAATACTGGCACAGACCCTCAGCCTGAACGTTCTGAATCACCCAAGATATTCTTGCATCGTGCATCGGACCAGTTTGAGTCCTGAGCCTGTGCACCCCAACCCACCTACTGGTAGCAATCCTGGGCGCCGTGCGATCCGTGAAGAAGGTGAGCAGTAGTGGTATTCTCAGGTACGGCCTGGGCTCATAGGGGGACTTTGCCTGCAAGGGTGCTGGGTCCTCGCTGTAAACCTCCAAGCCCCTAACAGCCCCGGAAGCTGAAAACATCAAGACTCCGGAGTTGAGTTGCAAGTTGCGGGACAGTGGCGCTGTGAGGTATGTCAGAAGCAGCTCGCTGTCCTGGGCGCCCAAAGCCTGAGAGAAAATTGGCTTCGTCTCTTCGAAAGGGTATACCCCGAAAGCGGAGCGCTAAGAGGGTGTTCGTGTGTCTCTGCATCTCTCTCTTCTGCAGCCACCAACCACACCGTTTTTTTTTCCGCCTACACAAGCGGGTAGCAAGCCCTGCAGCCCAAAGCTCCGAAGTCACCCGTCCGTACGTGGCACTTTCTTGACAGCATCCGAACTTTCGTTTTCCAATCATCTTCATGGCCAGTACCGAAAAAGATGAGACATTGCTCATGTCGAGGAGTCGAGGGCAGAAACGCTGGAAAGCTTGGAGGTAGGAGGCATTTGTAGCCGCCAGTCGTTTAGCGTCTGCTGTAAGCTTGTGTCTACAGTACTGCAGCAGGGCATCTTTACAACTGTAGCAAGGCATTGGCCTGGGCCAAACAAGCTTGCCTGTCGCCACTTTCTGGCATATGTCCAACGCAGGAACCCCTGAGATTGGACAGAATTGCTGCAAGCGTTCGTGCGCTGAGACATGCCAGCCATTGCGAATTCCAAGGTGATAAAGCAGCCAGGCGTTGAAGAACATGGGTCGATTATGTGAAATGCCCGCTTTTCAAGCATCTCGTGCTGTCGGAATATGACGGTCAACTGGCATGGTTCTTAACTGAAACAACAACTGATACAGATATACAAGGCACTAACGGCTGATGTCAGGTTCAAGGGCCCAAAGATGCAACGAGTCTTACGCCAAGGCGAAGTCAGGACTCAGCACATCTCGGCAGAGAGGAGCTAATAGCGACAAAATGGGACAAATGCCCATGCCGAGATGCGGTCAAGGGCCCAACTCAGCAAAGGCCGCATGACTTTGGACACGCCCTCTGCAACTCATCCTTGAACAAGTAGGCACTGCAGTTTCTTGAGCTAAACCAGCTGCAAAGCCAGTTGAAAGTGCCCCTGTACAGAGGGTCGTCCTGGCATCCTGCGGCAACCGGCATCACGGTCTTCGCGGGCTGGCACCCTCCGCCACAAGTCTGTCCGCATGCACGGCTCACCAGCTCGTCTTCGCAGTCCTCCACGCCGTACTGGGCGCAGGTCTTGCCCGCTGGGTTCCACCAATTCCCAGGGATGTCGACGCAGTCCGACACAGCGAAGTCGATGCAGGAGCCCAGGGGCGAGCGGAAGCAAGGCTCGTAGCTCCATGGCCGAGCATGGTGGTCGCAGTCTGCGAAGGACAGAAGCGTTCCATTCGGGCTTCTGCAGGAAACGTTCAGTTTGCGATGACACTCCAGTGTAGGGTCACAATGTCCATCTGGATTGGGCACTACGACCCACTGGCTCGGTGGCGCGGACGAAGTGGCTTTCTCCAAAAGGAAAGCCTCTCCGTTGCCCATGTCCGGCTTCTTCGTCACCACCCTGCCGCCCTCCACAGCAAGAGCCCGACCAGTTGCTGAGACCAGGAATGCAGGGTCACCCTCCTCCAAGTCTCCATCGCTGCCCTGTCTCTGCACAAAGAGAATCTGCGACTCCTGTCTGTAAGTCCTTGGGCGCACGTTGACGGCCCCGTCCACAAGCTCCAGGCGATGGCCTCCTCGAGTCTCCAGAAAGACTTCATCTCCACTTTGCAGGGCAGCAGTCGCTGACTGTGCTCCTGCCGATCGGAGCAGGACTTCTGTCTGTGCCGTATTCTCTTGGCCCACCCAGACTGTCTTGCCGTCCGAGTGGAGATACTTGCCGTCATAGGTTCGAAGTACCAGTGCCTCGCTGCGGAAGATCATGGACTGGCCTCGCAGAGACGCCTGGTCCATTTTGCCGCCAACACTGCGCTTCTGAACCAGGGTCACACCGCCATTCGCAGACACAGTCATTCGTGCTTCCTTTGCTGCGGGCACTCCCTGGACAAGCACCATGGATAGAATCACTGCCAGAGATGGCTTCATGATGGCTCCACCCAGCCCACCCGAAGATGTGTTGAATGTAAAGGCTTGAGCCATCCAACCTACAGGTCCAGCGAGCTAAATCGATAGCACATGCTCAGGGTTTTGCAAACAAACGCGCGGGCTTCCACGAAGGTTTAGAGTGTCGTCTCTTTTTCAGACTGGCTTGTCGGAAAACGTGTCGCATGTTCTTGACGAAGCGCGATGCCCTCAAAAAGTTTCACGTGTAGCACCGTGCCCCAACAAGGCCAACGGGACGAGATGCGAGCCGGGAATGACTCAACGACTGTCTGACTGAAGCGGCCCTTGTTTTCGAATCTCCGCATCAGGTAGGCACGGTCTGGATGGCCGAGGGCGCCTGACCCCATGCATGTTTATGGTTTTGGTATACAGGCTTTTTGCCGCCCGCCTAGCTGACCCACTAGGGAATACAGGTTTTTTGTTGTGCATTTAGGGTTGGGGCTCTTCCTGGACCCAAATTCATTCAAGGGATTTCCAGCTCGCTATCACCTGCTCCTCTGTGTCTGCCACATGCCCATTGCCCTTATACACGGGTATCAATACCATCTCAACAGCCCACGTGTCATGGAAACTGCAGCTCATCGTACGACGATAGGTAAGGGTAAGTTGATCTCAATCTTGGGTGCAATTACTCGACGAATGGTCTCTTTCGCACGTACACATACGCATGCCTCGAAATTTTGGAACCTCAGCCCATGCCTCCGAACCCAAAAGCCCTGAAACCTAGAGATCTTGTAGGGGGCTGTGCATTCCGGGTGAGGAAACGAAAAGCCCCACCAAATCACTGGAAGCAAAACTCACAATTCCAAAATATTCCTCTCCAACGTGACAAAATTCACCATCGTAATCATCCGCCTCGGCTCAGCCGGCCAAGAAGCAGCGGGCCGGCCCCAACAGCCACTGGCACACCTTGCGCCCCTCCACGGCCCCTCCATGGCCCCCCGCCTCCCCTCCTTAACAATACCCTCAAGCCCAACGCCTCTGTTCGGCAAGACACTCCGGTGTAGCGAGCTGTTCAGAGGTTACGGCTTCAGGGCGGGGTGTGTCTGTCGAGCAACGCCACCATATGTGCCCCGAGATACTGCCGTGGCTGTGGCACGCTCTGCAGGCGGCCTTTTGTCTGGATGCCACCTCACAGAAGATACTGATGTCTGAATCCCTCCTTTGAACCCGACTCTTAATCATTTTCTTTCTTTCGCACTAACTCTGATTGTCTCTGTCTCTTTCTTTCGTTCTTTCATTCTTTGGATCTTTCGATTTCGCCCTTTCGTGCTTTCGCTCTTTCGCTCTTGCGCTCTTTCGTTCTGGCGCGCGGCTTCTCTTCTTCTTCTGGTTCTGCTTCTTCTTCTTCTTCTTCCTCTTCTTCCTCCTCTTCTTCTTCTTCTCAGCGAAGAGGCCCCCGAGGACCCCGGCTGCGCTTGCCCGCTGTGTCTGTCCTCTGTGAAAAATGGACCCCCTGTGCGAGAAGGGTCTCTTGGTGGCACCGGCCACGATGGCCTGTGAGCTCTACGGAGGCCCCTCAGCGATCTCGTGGGGCTTCTCTCTCTCTCTCCTTCCTGCCTGCCTTCCTTCCTTCCTTCTTTCCTTCCTTCCTTCCAGCGCACTTAACCCTCGAAGGGGTCCCTCTCTCTCTCTTTCTTTCTTGGGGGCTTGAGGGCACTACGAGTATCTCTCTTTCTCTCTTTCTCTCTTTCTCTCTTTCTTTCTTGGGGGCATGAGGGCACGGGGCCCTCGCGCGATGCGCGTGCCCCAGCATTGCGGAGCGGCTTTCACGGTATGTCGTGTGGACGCACGCCTGTATAATGGTATGCCGAAGTCAAGACTGAATTTCTCTCTCTCTTCTCTTCTCTCTCTCTTCTCTCTCTCTCTCTCTCTCTCTCTCTCTCTCTCTCTCTCTCTCTCTCTCTCTGCGCGTAGGCACCAAAAGCCTGCACAGAGAAGAATCTCAACATTTATATACACAAGGTGCAACAGGATCGGTCAGGATCTGAAGAGACTGAAAGCAACCTTTGAAAGCTTCTGTTTGCTGGTAATGTGTTTGCACCGTGCGCTTTGAGAGAACCTCCGTAACCCATCACATGTGTCAGTCTCAGTCTCACACACCATCTTCAACGTATATAGGGCTATAGCCTAGAGGTTTTTGGACGGCTGACAGTGATGGCAGTGACAGTAAGTTTAAGTCCAAACACCCCACAAGCCCGGTTCCTGGCGTATCCTGGAATATCGTTCTGAGTAGGTTTTTGCTTCATGCCAGAGGGCTCCAACATGAACTGCTTGTAGGACCGGGTTCGCCCTTCGACGGAGTGGGACCTGCAAGTTGCAAAAGATCGCATTGGTTTAGTGAGGTTGGGGGTCAGGGATGGTGAAGGTTACGAAGGGTTCCGCCAGGTTGGAAAAGAGTCAGGGTTGGCTCTTCTATCATCTGCCGATGCCCCCCAGGCGCAGGTCCACTCTGGACCCTGTGAGCCTATGACTGACAATCACCACCTCTGGACTCACTGTGGACCCCCTACAAGTCTCCGTACGGGCTTTCATGCGCCCATGCTCCGAGTGGTGGCCAAGGCAGTGCACGCTCGCGGCCGCTGGCGTTCATACCGTCAATACCGTTGATGTTCACGACCATGACAACGAATCTGTGGGATCGGCCCGGCCTCTGGCCGTGCATGGCAGAGACGAGCTGCTTTGTCGCGGCTGCAGCTGCCGGAGGTTGTGCCAAAGGCGCAGGAACCTTCCACAAGGGATACGACCAATGTAACCAACTCACATTGAAAGTTTCCCAAATCTGCACACTTTCGCCCACCATTTTGCCTGTGTGGTTGCATGTGTGCTCGCACCGTTGATCCACTCTTGCGGTCGCAGGCTGCGCCACCGCTTGATTTCAGAATATGCTGGAGATCACAAGCACAACTGGCCTCGGCATAACTGGCCTCGACTGCCACCTCAGCACCATCCTCGCGCTCCTCGGGCCAATGGTCAGCTGGAAGTCAGCAGGAACAGTGTTGCCTATTCGTGTGTATGCAGGGTGCGTGTTGCTTTAGACAGGACAGGGCTGGATGGAGCCCCCGTTGCCTTACATCCACGTCAAGGCGCCGACGGGCTGCGTGGCCACGGCGGTTCGGGGCACTGCGCCTTGATAACGTGTCTTTTTTGGTTTCGATTGTATAGGTGTGTGTGTGTGTGTGCATGTGCATCTAGGGTCTCTGAGCACACACTCACACGGTGGAGGTCTCCGATTTGGGAGGCCTGAGCATCAGTGCACATTTCCAGCTTCTGCCCCTTGAAGTCTACAAGAGCCGACATGTCCGAAGCTTCCAAACTTCAAATCCTCTGCTTGCACCCTGGCGCAGCTGGAAGCGCGCCGGAGCTCTCCAAGCGCTGCAAGAGCGTGCTTTTCACCTCAAGGTCCCTCCCGACCTTTTTTTGAGGGCGCACTTTTGTTGCCCCCCCCCCCGGTTTAAACTTGGGGCTTCAAGCGTCTTACTCATTTACATCCATGCTGGGGCAAACCGCAAGGATGCAGCCCACGTGCAGGCAGGACGGTCAACCCTCGGCTGCGTGCTTCGGCTGAGGGCAAATTCGCAAGCCAAACTCCCCACAAGGCCGCAAGGCCGAGCCATGCCGAACCCCCAAACTGCCGAATGTTTTTTGCTTAAACCAAGGAATCAAGGCATTATGAAGGTGTCCTTCCGACTTGGGAGTGTCTATGGGTAAATTGCCCCGGCCGAGCCTGCCTGGCGCGCAATGTCCAAGACGGTGAAATGCCTTGGTGGGTGTGCTTGGTGGTGCTATAGTCCTGCTATCGGTCAGTCCCGCGGGCACCCCTACACGACGACAAGTACAGAACTAGTGCTGGAACACCACAGGCTCCAAATTGGCTCCGAGTCATGGCAGAAGGTTTCATCAGCAGGTAGCTCTGACGCATTCTTTTGCCATCGCGCATATCCATTTCATCCAGGCACTTGTAGGGGCCGAACTCGTGGAGGCCACAGCAGACGACATTCCTATAGCTCAGCTTCGGAGCAATGGCAAGCTACCACAGCCCGCTCACCAAACCTGAAACCCATACGTAGGGGTCCGCTGGGTGAAAGCACGATGCCAAAAATTGGCTTCTACCCCTGGCTCCACGGAGTTTGCTCAGCCCTATAAAGCAGACACGGCACAGCTGGGTGGCCGTGTGTTCGAGAAGTAGCTCACAGATCTCGCTGTGCCTCACAGTATGTTGATGTGGTAGGGTGGCAAGGCTGGCCACAGGTACCGAGCTCCGCAACTCCCAAAGCTCCAACAGGAGCTATCAGCCTTCCTCCAAGACTACGGTAAGATCTGTCAGCTGCAAAATACATCTTGGCCCGGCGGCTTCTCCATGCAAGCAGCGATGAGGGCTGTATATTCTTCCCAGCTGATCGCGCAAGAGCAACATCCATCGCCTCAGCGCTGGAAGGTGCGCCATCACCCCCCTGACACAAACCCAACACGCATTCGGACTTTGACAGATCCCCGCCATCCGACAAACTGAAACTCAACGGGCAAGGATGCGCTATGCCATGTCGCTATCTGGATGACGAGGAGCTTTGGCACCGAGAACTCACTTTACAGACTGTGCACTGTGCGAGCCTTGTCAAGATCGCAACCTCCAACCCTCTCCCCCACTCCTTGATCTTCTGCAACAGCCGCTCATTTTTCCGCAGTGGCAGTCCCTCTTGCAAGTCAAGGCGCTTCCCTTCAACCGCTCCTCCCGCACCCAGATTGTGTTGGGGTCCACGCCCTCCTGTTTCGACTCTGCAGGTGAGGCTGCGTCTGCGAAGATACTGATACTAGTACAGTTCCCACAACATCGGGCACTGAAATGGCATGTCTGATTCGTCATATTCTTTTCCGACTGGCAGAGTTGCGAATGTAGGGGTGCCTCCTGCCCTTCAGGGTTACAGGAGGAAGCGCTGAGGCGTGCTCTCACAGTAAAACTCTGGTGGTGCGTATTTACTAGAACTGTTGATTTTGAAGCCTTCTGCCTGCAGACGCTGAACTTGTGCTTGGGATATGCACTCTCGGTAGCCTGGTGCACCAGCATAGTAGCACAGGTAGGTCACATTGTCCTTCCGCATGTTCTTTGAAGGCAAGACTGGGAGTTCGAAGTTTTCCAGAAGCTTGACCGCGATCCCGCTCATGTTCAGCACAGTCTCCAGCACCTGTTCCGGAGATCGGTGTGAACCGCGCGCCTGCAGCTGCTGCTGCAGCAGATCGAATTCCCATCGCACTGTGTGTAATGGCGTCATGAGGTAAGCATGTGCTACTTCTCGGCCGACTGCTAAGGCAAACTTGTCGTTCATGCCATGGCAGGCGTTGCACTTCGGCACATAGAGCGTGTTCGGCGCGTTCTCCTCCATCGTTGCAAGTGGGGGAACGAAAGGCTCCACAACGGCATCATCCTCTCGGAGTCGCATCATGTACTTCCCAGGCCAAGGAAGTTGAGAACAGCGGTCCAAGGTCTCCCACTGCCGCATGTGGGAGAGCCCTCTGCTCTTTGCCATGTCCCGGCCTTTCCATGGCATTGTCTGATACAGGTCCTCGATGTATCGCTCATCCACGGGAAAGTCATGCGGAACAAAGGGGTCGGCAATCAGGTCGATGGTCTTGGGGATCATCTCTACGGCTTGCTCCAAGGTGGTGAAGTTACCATCAGTCACCTCGTAGCTCTCATTATGCACCTCTCCCGCTGGGCGATTGATGTACAACGGCTCCGGCCGTGGATCGAGGACCAACGCAACGAGGACCGCGTAGCCCGCTGCTGCAAGCGGCAGGAAGAGGTTCTCCACCTTCGAATTGAGCTCCAACCGGCGTACTTGGCCAGTGATGCAGATCAGGAAATTCTCCTTGTCGGGGGGGCCGGACTCCGCCCCGATACGAGGGTAGAGTGGCACGAACTGGGGCTGTGGGCCACCCAGGAAATGCATCAATGCCGGCACGTCAATAGGAGAGTCGAACACGTTGATCTCGATCAGCTTCTCCGCCGGAACCATGCAACGCACCAGGCGCTCATGTGCCTCGTAGAGGCGCGCGGCAGTTTCGACGTTGATCTCTTCCATCGTCAGACCGCAGGGACTGTGCATTGGCGCACCCATCGTTCTGCCAAACTGCATGCGGGACTTAGCCCAGTCTGCAGCACCGCGTGTGGTCAACACCACCTTGGAAAAGGGTGAGACGGCATAGAAGTCTAGAAAGTGCTCTGCTAGTGGAGTATCCAGCAACATGTCATGTCCAACGGCCATCGCTTGCGAGAAGTTCACAGCATTGAGAGCTTCCACACAGCCTGCGACGCCCTGTTGGTGCTTCGAGCTCACTAAGTTGTTCAGCTGGGACCAGAACTCAGATGGATCAGGATCTGCCCGCGAGTGATGGACTCGTCGGCCCAATTGCACCGCGAACACATACAAGGAACGCGTTGCAGTCTGGCCAAATCCAGCACCCAAGATCACGGAGCTATTGGAGTTGGTAGATGGCACTCCCACACCACCAAACCTGCGCTTTGCAAGCCGCTCAGCGAAGCCAGGTACATGTGCGTCGATCTCAAAACCATACTGCCGGATGCACTGTCTCTGCTGCTCCGCAAAAGGAGAGTCCTGTCCAATGTCGTTTGCATGTCCACCACTTCTGGAAGAATCTGCGCGATGCTGCACAAGGCAAGACGTCTTGCTTTGACTGCGCACGAGGGTGGCGCCAAAGGACAGCACATGGATTGCAAAGATATGTGCGAGTGACGACGCACATGGCGGTTTCATCGGCCCGGAAAAATGGAAGTTGGCAATTGAATCATCAGAGCCAACATGGCTTAGGGTTGGAGGGTCCAATATCACGTGAGGTCAGCGTGCTAGTTTCGGCCGTGACACTGGTACACCACAGCTTCGCCCACCGGACTCGCTCCTGAAGCAGCCTGGCCACAGCTGTTGCATCGCCCTCGAAACTCCTCGGTTTTGCAGAGGTTGCCCCTGTCACTTCCAAACCCACCTTCCTAAAGTTTCCTAAAGCCTTCGTAATCCTCGAGCTAGAAAAGTGCTACCCACGAGCATGACCGAAGCAGATCCGTGGAAGATGTGTTCTGATGGAGGGCCGGATTCCTGACGCAGAGGAACCCGTTTTTTCGCATTGAGATTGTTGGGGATTCCAGGATCCTGGGCCAGGTGTACGGTTCAACTTGGTGTGCTCTACCTTTGCCCACGAACCTCTCGGTCCAAGCATGTGAACTCACACTTCGTTAGACAGCTTGCAGTTGTATTCGTGTTTATATAGCAGCAATACAGTGAACAGAAACAAGGACCTTCCATCAACCACCCAAGCCGGTCGAAGGCAAGGCACTTCTGCACCAGCTCAGGGCAATGTCTCAATTGTGGCGCAGCGTCGAGAACCTTTGTTCTGAGAAGGTTCTCGAAGCTCTTGGGTGCGAGGTTCGATGAACTGAAGGCTTTTGTGCGGGTTCGCCCCCTTCCCCCCTTCTGCAAGCCCAAGCTGTTTGATGATTGAGCCTTGGTGTCCTACCCGTAGCAATGTCGCCATCAGCTGCACCCCCCGTCTCCGGCTTCAAATGCACAATCAAGCAGGACACTTCAAGCGATAGGCTTCTGCTAGCTTTGCAGGGTCATACCGCTGCTGCCCCAAACTTTAACCCTCCCACCTTCCGAACAGAAAAGGACACGTTGACCCTGTGAAGAGGCACCTCCTCCAGCTCCGCGAGGCTTGGGATGGGCGGGCCTTCCTCGGGAAGGGGAACTGCTGGAGGATTCTGTGTAGGAACCAAGGATCAGCTACTACCATCTGAAGGGTATCTCCAACATTCCCTTCCTCTCCGCAGGATGGGCAGGCAGGAGCCCCCCCTAGCGGATCTTGAAGCCTCAGCCGCATAAGATGCCAACATTGCCCTATGTGCCTGAAGACCCCCTCCAATACACGCCACTTCTGCATCAAGACTTCCCTTCAAGGCTGAACTAACGCTCAATCCTCCTCGGGCTCTGCGTCCACTTCTTCCTCGACAGTCTTCTCCACCCGCTCCGCGACCACCGGCCGCAGCCGAGGAAGCGGAGCTGGTGGCGGAGCATCGGCAGGGTCTGCAAAGGGATCCCAGGCGTCGGCCATGGCGCGAGTTGGGGACTACAGATTCTAACATTAGACTTCTTCAAGTTTGGTACACCTGGGGCTCTCAGTGAAGTGGCAGCGCGAGGCATCTTGGCAAGGACTTTGGGATTTTTAGGGCAATTTGTGGCATGTTAGGTCCAACCTGTCCAACCTATAATCATATGAAGCTACTTCTGCCAAATGCTCCGACTCCAGACGCAAACTCGCGAAGCCGTGTTGTTTCTGCGTGATCCAGAGGCTTGATTGCTTGATGGCTGGCGCAGACAAAACATCCTTTCGCCGACCTCCTGAATTTTCCCAAGCCGTGCCTTCCCTCAGCTCTTGCTTTGGGTGCTGTGGAGTTGTTCAACACGCTGAGTGTCGCCCACTGGATAGACAGCTGGAAATCACTAGAGTTCGCCGGAGCAAAGTCGAAGCCTGACATCACTACGTACAACTACCTACGCACTCAAGTAGCGCCTACCTTGATTCATGGGGCAAATTAGCAGGTGACCTGGTGCACACTCTGCAACTGCTGCTTGAGGCAACTGCCCCATTGAAGGTAGGCACGTTCTCAAGGAAGAGGATATCGTCCTTTACCAAGGCCCAAGGTGCTGGATTGGCCAGATGTGCGAAGTCTTTGCTAAGTGGGTGCCGTGCTTGCGGCGGCTTCGATGCACAAAGTCAAATGCTCGTTGATTTCGCTGGATTCTTGGCTGGCGCCCTGGATGGCATTGATTTTAAGTCTCAATGTCCCAACGTGTCCTGAATGTGTTCGTTGATTGAAGTGGGAGCGCACCCCTCCTTGTCCCTGTGGTTTTCTAAGGATTGAACTTACAAAAAGGCGACACCTCCGGCCGAAGCTTAAGGTGCCAGCCCCGCAGGAACCACAGACGAAGCCACAAACACAACAGGCAGCAACCACGGTACCCCTCTCCCCCCTCCCCAAAAGCGACGAAAGAAAATAAGCGAGCTGCGGTACACCAGTGGGGTCCCACTGCTCAAGCTCAGACAGAGGGCAAGCCCTGACGAAGAGCGCGGCCACAAAGCAGACGAGCTGCTCAGCACCAGCGGGGGTTCAACTGCCCAGAAAAGGAAACCCAAAGAGCGAGCCTTGATCAAAAGAGAGCGGCCACGAAGGAGAGGAGCTGCTCAGCACCAGTGGGGGGTCCCACTGCCCCAAAAAGGGAAACCCAAGGAGCGGATAGCGGCACAAGGCAACAATGTGCCTTTGCGTGCGAGCTTACATGGGAGCTCGTCGGACTGGGGACGGGTCCGACTGCAGCCCTTAGTGCCGCCCCTGGGGTCCCAGTTGCTAACTGCACGAGAGGGAGAAAGAAAACCCACATCGGGTGCAGGGGACATGGCAACAAGCATCACTCGCAGGCAACTCCAAGTTTTCGAGCCCCGCATAGCCCCGCGAGATCCGCTCGGGTGATGAAGTCAAGTAGGTCCTGATTTTTGTCTGGAACACGACCTCGCCCCTGCAGCTGGGACATGTGAGTGAAGTCTGCCGCGCGTCCCATTCCTTCCGACCAACAACGAATGCATCGACAGAGGTTGTGCCAAAGGCAGCAGCAAATCGAGGCGCTCGCATAGAAGCACTGCTGGGCTTCCACCATGAGTATTTTCGCCACGTCCAATAGTCCAACCGGACCGTCTGCACCGGTGCCTTCTGCAGCGCAGCCTTCTGCAGCAGCATCCGCCACAGTGCTTCTGCAACTTGCTGGCGGAGGTTCTCTTTCATTGATGAACGTGAGGAAATGGCTTTCATCCATCGCTTTGCCATAAGACATATACTCACAGATCGCAGTACAACGCCCAGTTCGCGCTACGCTCCTAACCTCATGCTGCTTGAACCCAGATATCTCAGTAGTGTCCGCAGGCCTGCAGGAGGCTGCAGGAGCTGCAGGAACCTCATAGAAAGCACTCCTCACGTTCTCGGAAGCCATGGCACATATGTGTTGGCAGAAAGCCATTCAAATGGGAACTGGCTCAGTCTGTGCAACTTGAGCCAAAATGGATTTAGCGAAAATTTAGCGGGGTGTTGGACCGCTTTAGTTGGTTTGCACTTTGGCCGGTTCCCGATTGGTCCCGCCTCGCTCTCCAGCGCCTTGGCCGAGCCGGCCAGCACCTCGGAAGTTGGGGGGCATGCCAGTGATGCCATGGATCCGCGCCTCCGAAGCTGAGGCCACAGTACGTTCCGTTCCATTACACTCCTACAAGTACGCGAGGCTTCACGGTCACTTGCAGCAGCTTGGTTGGAGTAGCTCTGCAAGTAGGAACTAGAAGCGAGGACATAGCAGGCACACGGGCAATTCGAAGCTACCTCCCCGAATCGAAGCAGTGTCTGGCAAAGGCTGTTAGAAGCGTCCAGCTGGCAATATGATTGTCTACAGAGACATCTGTAGAAAAATATATATGATAATCAGAATGAACCCAAATCTACATATGAATATATCTATATAGACCAGTGTGGAGCGCCTAGGCAAGTGCCAGGTCTGGCAGACCTCGCAGACCTGATTGGGAGAGGCACAGCGGCGCTGGCCCGGCTGAGGCTCTTCTTGCCGGACTCGTACTGCCCGAACCTTGGGACTACTTGGGACTGGGAAAGCCAAGATCTTGGACCTTGTGGCCAGTACGTAGCAATGTAGCCTCATCTAGGCGACATCTCATGTCAAAAATCCACCGTCCTATGTCACACTTCCTCATCCGCACCGTGGAGCAGGGGGAGTGGTTGTTCTTGCCTGAATCTGCAAAGCCAGGGCCACCAAAACTGAGAGAGGCGCCAGCGCAGAACTCCCTGAAAGAACCCTGGATGGTCGGCGGAGGCCTGCGCAAGCTTACTTGATGCCTTCTGCCGCTACGGGCTAAAGTATCCACAAGACCTGTAGCATCTCATAAAAGTACGGTGCCTCTATCATTCTGCATATTTTTGCATCCATATGGGCTGCAAGGTTTGAAGTGTGAGAAACCGGCGGCGGCCTGCGGTGTAAGCTTTGTGCTGCCGAAGCCATGCACCTCAAAGCGGCCCTTCCTCAGCTGTGCATCTTATACGTAGTTGCATGTGCTTACAGACGAAGCTTCTCTTCTTTGTTTGTTTCTTCGAGTTGGAGTTCTGGGAGGAGAAGCGCTAAAAATCGACGTGAGCGAAGAAGCTGTTCCGACCGGGCTGGCCGTCAAACGTGACAGGGCTCGACCGGGGTTCTTAAGATGTTCAACTGCAACAAAGAGATAAAGAGTGAGCTGTCGATCTTGCACCCCCCAAGCCTGAGACCCGTCTTGCTCCTTTTTGCGCGCTCGATGCAACTGGCAGTCTCAACTTTCCCTGGTTCCTCAGATCTCCTTCTTCTGCAGGGAAGGTGGCAATGACCTCTCTGACGCAGGCTTTGGGCAAAATAATGACTGCCATGGACAGGTTAAAAGAATCCAAAGAACTGTTGCCTGGGTGCCTAGCGCTTGGGCTACAACGACGCTTCAGGATAAGGACGGGCACTTGCTTGAGCTGCGCCGTCAGAGTCTTGGGGTGTTTTGAAGCTTCGGGCTGGAACCCCTGAAGCCCCGCTCGATTGTAAGATTGTGCCGAACTCGGGCAAGCGGTTGAAAAACCTGCTAAGAGTAGGGAGCTGGCTGCTTGAGCTTCTCGGCTTTCGTCTTGTCCGTCATGATCAGGGTGTACAGGTATCCTGGGAGCTCAAGGGGCCTATACCAAGCACTACCAATTGCTGTAAGCCTCTGGGAAGCCCAAAAGCTAAAAAGACTTGTTGATGCAGGATCCCGAACAAGGATTGAGGCTGGAGGAATTGCCTAAGCAATTGAGTGCTACAGCATTTTCATGAAAGGGAGTTGGGCACGCTGCACATCTGGCATGGCAACAAACAACCTCGGACTACACTGACTACACCCTCATAAGCTCTCCAAAATGTGTGGGGAATGCGCAGCGTATGTTAAGCTGAGGGTGTGCTGTCTTCCTGCCACTGAAGCAAGCCACGGCTGCATCGAATCTTGAACTTCGTCTGCAGGCCGTTCTTCTTGATCTTCACCTGAGAGGGTGCTTGGAGATCAGATGCCATCATCCAATTCAAACCTCAAGTGAAGGAAGATTGAATTCTGTGTATCCTTTGGTGGCTCAGGCTCGAAAGATTCAATCACTTTGAAACGCATGTTCAACATCATGGTTTGCAATTTTCCTTCCCAAGCGGCTGAACGCGCATCCTTCCGGCGGGCAATCTGCAAGAACTGGCGAATCTCCGTGATCTGCTTGGGCCTGACACCACGAGTCAAAAAAACTTGGGGACCAAATAGTTTTTCTGCATTTCTAAGGCCGCGACATTGTGTTTGCGCGGGTTGTGCCGTGGGATGTTGCTAGCTGATTGAGCCAGCGCTTCCTGCCCTGGGGCAAGATCGGATTCTTTCGGTGGAGGACTTGCGCAACCATACCTGTGTGCACGTATCTGAGTATACCATGCGCACACGAGAAAGACAATACAAAAAGAATGAACCTGAGCACTACCCGGCTGCAACCCTCTTCCTGGGGTAGATGAAAGAAATCCGAAAGACTTTAAGTATGTCAGGGGTGTTTGTGGGAGTGGTAAACGCGCCTCGCTATGCACACAAAGCATTAATTTCGGCTACCAACTTGCAATCGCGTTGGTGTCACTGACATGCCTTGAATGCAAAGCCACGCATGCCTGCATCTTAATGTCTACGAGCTGGTGATGATGATGCGACATAGTTTGCCAGCACAAGAAAACACCTACAACTGCCACTGTCTCAAAGGCAGGACTGTGACCAAAGTCTGATTCCCAAGCGACGGACCCCTTTTTCCAGAAGCTCTCCAGTCGCAAACAGAGGCGGGGAACCACAACGTCGTTTTCTGTTGGACGCACGTTGTTCCTTAAAAGGCTCAGGTTTGCTCATGGCACTGCTACTGAGGGGTGTCTTCAAATTTTTTTACAGCATCCATAGACACCACGAACAGGTGGGCGACCTCCAGTCACACCTTCTCAGGCTATGCTTGCAAATGGATTCACTAAATTGCGCCATCAAGGCCCTCTACTTTACATCAGGTTGCGCAGCATACCCCTGCTTCTTGTCACGACCAGTTTCATCCAACTCGCCGAAAGGCTGGATCTGCTTCTCCTTTCGCTTCTTGAGCGTCTGAAACTGCTTATCCATTTTGAAGGAGCTCAAGATGTTCTCCAGCTCCTGCGTGCTGAACAGGCAGTCGAGCTGGCACGGTGGAACAACCGCCTGGTCAGACCACACGATACCTTAACCAAGGCATGGGATTTGCAGTGCACTGTGCACACCTGCGAGAAGCAATTGCAGCTAACGCACGAAAGGACATCACTTTGTCTGCCTGGATGCTGTTGCCACAACCGATGGGCTTGAGATTGGTTGCTTCGGCCTTCTTGGTGCTTTCTGTCTCCGGCTTCATCAAGAACTTTCCCGGTCGCAGTTTCCCCTCAACCCTCTCCCAAAGCAACCGGTAGTAGGCTGTCGACGAAGCATCTATTCGGCTTGGACGAGCTCCGCATGTTGTTCGACCATCACAGCCTTCCACTTTGACCCAAATTTCGCGACAGTGCTGGCAACGGCGAATCGCATTGCGCCAGTCGCTGGTGTTGTCGGGGTTTACCAACAAGTGTTTTTTGGCTTCGTTGCGGAACTCCGAGTGTGCGCGGTGGATCAGCTTCTGCAACTCGATGCTAGCCGCATAGTCATCAAAGGCGATCTCATCCTCACCGTTGCGATGCAAGAAGGGCTGGTACACGTTCTCCTCCAGCTCCATGCGGTTTTGCTGAATAAGTGCATAGATGTAGTCTTGGACTTCGTGGGGTGTGAGCTTCTGCTTTGTGGCAACCAAATGGCGAAGGCCTTCCTCAAACTCGGCACACAACTTCTCAATCTGCTTCTTCAAGCGATGCAAATCAAACTGCTCACGCCCCTTCCATGATTTCAGGTCGAAGTGCTCCAAGAACTCCTCATCTGTGTAGCTCAACTGAATCTTCGAGAGTTGGGCGATTGCTTTCCTCATGTCGTGAAAAAGCCTGCGAGCCGTCGAGGTGTCGTCGGAGAAAACAACCTGATTCATCCCATAGTCCAACTGGAAACTCTGGCGGATGTGATCTTCCATGCTTTGGCGGGTAGGGAAGTTTGAATCAGGATGGAATTGGTCCATCTTGGTTACTAATAATTACTACAATGTGGTCGTAGGCCTCCTTCTTGAGGATCTTCGCAACTTCATAGAAGTCTCCCCCCATGTTGTTGCGGATGCGCGGGCTGTACTCCACAGTGACGAATACACCGTTCAGGGGCTCACATGTTAACCCGTGGCGCAACACAAAACTATGCGCGTACGTGTCCTCTTTGCTGTTGCAACCTGGGCCATCATACAGGACCATAGACGCGTCATCATAGAAGACCTTCTTGCTTACAAACTGCCTTGTGCAGGAGTCGTCAGTGATGTCGGCATCACGATTGGCATCGCATACCTTTCTGATGTCTGAGGTAGAGTGAGGAGGTTCACGAGTTAAGGCCGCGCCTAGACCCGATCTAGAAGAACCTCGTGACTATGAATCCTTGATTCCCGAATCCACCGGGCTCCTGACCTTGTTGAAGATGGTGGTCTTCCCCGCCCCCACTTTCCCGATCATGATGGCCGTTGGATCCTGTCGCATGGCTTGTGCGAAGCCAGAATAATAACTCTGAATGTCTTTGGTAGCCCAAAGCTGAGGTGGCGTTTAACGTTGTGAATGAGCCTGGCACATCTGTTCAAGCGGGAGTGCTGGATTAGACTAGATTCCAGGGTTTGCGGGATACGTTAGTGTCACAACTGTGCCTGGGTATCATTCTGGTGCACCTGCAACATGAACAGAATCAGAAGATTCTGCATGAAGAATCCTGCCTCTCGATTTCTCAAGCTTGCCGCCGAAGATATTGACGTGAGAATAACAAAATCGGGCAAGTTTGGCAGCTCAAATCCCTCCCCAAATTAAGAAATTAGCTGGATTTCTTGTCTTGAGGGTTGGCTTTCCTTTTCCAAGGTGCGTGGGAAAAATATGGGATTCAGAAAAACCGTGGGTCCCTCAAATAGTTGAGCTGCTTGGTCGAAACGTAGGGGGCTTCAGTATGAAGAAACCTGGGGGAGAATCGGAGCCATGTACCAAAGGAGATACACACACACACACACGGAATCTCGTCCTCCACTCTGGGCGACATGACGAAGACTGAAGCTAGCGTGTCGCTTCTGTTGCGTCACGCTTAGACAACAGCTTCGAGCATGAGAGAGTGTGTCAGATTTGCTGGTCTCACAATTCAATTAAGACTAGGATTCTTCACCCCGCTCTGATTCGCTCAGCTTGCAGTCCCTAGTGCTAAGAACGGGGAACTTAGGTGGTGGCTTTGAGCCTTTGGGGAGGGTCACTCACCAATTGTTGCTGCTCCTTCTTATTTTTTGTTCGTCTTCTTCTTATTATTCTTCTTCTTCTTCTTATTCTTCTTCTTCTTCTTCTTCTTCTTATTCTTCTTCTTCTTCTTCTGGTTCTTCTTCTTCTTCTTATTCTTCTTCTTCTTCTTCTTCTGGGCTTCTCTCTCTCTCTCTCTGTCTCTTCTCTCTCTCTCTCTCTCTCTCTCTCGCTCCCTCTCATTCTGCTCCAATTTCTCTGCAATAATTCAGCAAAAACTGCGGCCCCGGACTTGTATTGCCATCGAAGCATTGAGTCAGATGCCTTCCTTCGTGGGAAAAGAGGGCTGGCAATGCCTCATTGCGCCTCCTGTTGCCTTGCTGTGGCGCTTATGGGTTGATGCCGGCATTATAAGTCATTGCAATTGCAAAGCGGGGTTGGGAGTAAATGTCCATGATTCTGCTCTCGTAGCCTCCGGTTCCTGAATAAAGCGAGGTTAGGGTTAACGTCCCCCCTGTGCTCGGGCCAAGCACTGTGGCTAAAGGGTTGATGGTCAGCGCTGTCTGAAGGTCGAACTTCTCGAAAGCTCTGTCATGGCTTGGACTCGATACATGCTCTGAAACCTTGAACCTGTCAAAACCCCTCTAATCTCGGCATCATGATGTCATGATGTGCTCAGCTTGGCACCAGTTCTGAACAGGTGGACACTCGCAGGCAGGGAGTAGTAGCCTTGGGCTTGCGACACCAGACAAAACCCACGCGGCGCTTCGCAATCCAAGCAATCGAACACCATGGGGGCCCGATCCGAGCGTGCAGGGTTTTGGATGTAAAGTCTAGATGAGAAAACGATTGGTCGAGGAGCGCAGGCAAGAAAAGGTTGGCCGGGAAAAATTGCAGAAGCCGACCGCCGGCTGCTCTGCAGGCTGAGGGCGCAGCATCTTCCAAAGGAACACCGTGTCCCGAAACCAGGCCAGCTCTGGAAAGAGCTCCAGCCTTTCTTTGTGTGCAAGGCCAAAAAGCCCAAAGCCCCCAAAGCCCCAAAGTCAAAGTCGCTTCAGAAGGGTGCAGCTTCTCGGTCGGGGTGCAGCTCTGGCCGCTCGCCCGTCCAAAGCTGTGGCGCAGCACGCCGGGCGGCATCCAGGCCTTGCGCCAGAACCCTGAACAAGGGACATCCATTATGCATAGATCGCAAGATTGGATGGATAAGTAAGTAGGTTTCGGGCCTCTGCATTCCGCTTTGGCTTTTAAATCTGGTGCTGCCTATGCGACATGTCACCAAGGAAGAATGGCGACATCAAATTTGCTGTAGTGCGAAGAAGGTTTCAGCATCTGACAGAACACATCTCAGAACCAGGACCCTACCCACATTCTATCCCCGCAAGTCGGCCTAAGCAGACAGAGATTTGCTCAGCCAGCGCAACGTCGCCTGACTTCAGCAGCAAGGTCTATTGGTTGGAGGAAAGCTTTTTTGGGCAGGTCGTTTCGGTCAGGCTTAGGCTTCAGGACTTTGGCGTTTGCTCATTTTCAAGGGAGGATGAAGGTGTGATCTCGCGGCTTTTCCATTGCATTGGAGCTGAGGATTCGCGAAAATGGCTTCGGGACACCAGCGAGCTTGTCGACCTTTGAGGCTTCAGAAAGAACTTGTGGAAAGCGAACCTGCTTTGTGCATGAATAGTCTTTTCCTTTACTCGGCTTACCCTCGTTCCTTAGCTGCTCTACAACTTGATGCAGGGTCAGCTCAAGCATGCAAGGAAATGGTTGCAACTTACCTGGCCTGGGTAAGCTCCGATTCCCGCACATGCGATCTCCCAGAAGATCTTTCTGCTTAAACCAAACATCGGTCATTGGTCTTCCCATGACATGTAAAGTTGACAGAACCCGACGTGCCTTCACTGCAAACCATGTCCTTGTCGAATGCGAACACGATATGGTCATCGGCGACAGAACGCCGCACACCTTCGGCAGACGTTTAGACTAGCAGTGCTTGGAGCAGCTGATATGCGCGACACAGAATACGTAGGCCCAACGAGAGTACCACGCTCTTTGAAAAAGCGTGTGTTGCATCGGTGAGCTCAGGACGCGGCTTGCAAAGTAGTCCAGTACAAGCGCGCGCCTCATTCGGTCATCCGTGTCGGCAGCCCCCACCCCCAGCTGCTCAGCTTGCTCAGACACTATATGAGGCGACTTTATAAAGGAGGGTCTGAATGAGGAGCTCCAAGGAGCGAATTACAAACAAGCCGACGGGTTGATCTCAAGGCCAAGGCCCCGAAGGCAACAAAGTGCACGAAACAATTCGGTGTTTCAGCTCGAGTTCTAGCAGATTCTAGCAGAAATCGAATACAACATGCTCAAGACAGAACACCCTGGCCAACACCATAGCCTAGCCTGAACCTGCCCCAAACAACATGGCGAGCCCTTTTTCCTGCCACCACACCTATTTCCGTCTAACCAAGGTTTTCTAAGCGATTGCTTTCGCAACCTGGTTTGTGGCTCCATGCCATGATAAAGACTGACTACCGGCCAACACGGAACTACTTGCCGAACCTTGCATGCGCTTAGGCCCGGTGCAAAGCTGCATACTCGGGGGCCACCTGAGGCACACAGGGAAACCTTAAGTTCGCCCTTCTTTTCTCCGAATCCCTCTCTCTCCCTCTCTCTCTCGGATGTGCAACAATAGTCTTAGTCCGATCTAGGTCTCTAGGTATCTTTCTTTCTTTGGGGCATAGGGCAAGCGCTGCGCCAAGGCGCGCTTAGGCTTCTCTCTCTCTCTCTCTCTCTCTCTCTCTCTCTCTCTCTCTCAGGCTTTGAGGAGGTGCCTGCCCCACCGCCCCGAGCATAAAGCCGTGGGCCCGAAAGGAGAAAAGAAGCAAGGCAACAAGCTTTGCCCATTCTTTGTCTCCCAAAGTTCTGAAGTCCTCGGGGCCGGGCCAGAAGCAAGGTCTCCGAGACCTCCCGGAAAGCACCAGGATCCACACCTGGGCAGGCCCAACAACCTCAACCCAAAGGATCCTAATGATTCCGGTTGGGTTGAGAGCGAAGGGGTAGTGTAAAGATGCACACTGCTCGCGCCACGTATTCCGATCAAAGTGCCCAGCCGTTCTCTGACCCTCGAGGGCACTTTTCCGCCTCGCGACCATGGTGACCCTTCTTGGCTAGATCCTGCTTCCTCTTAGTCCATCTGCCTGCGTTCTCGATATTTCTGGATCCCTGCAGTCGCGGAGTCTTGCCACCCTCCTGCGCTTCTTCCACGGGTAGCCCGACCACCTTTGCATCCATGGGGTCGTCGCTGGAATCGCGACCTCTCGGCATTCCGAACCGGCCGAAGCTGCCGGAAGCATCAGATCGCCAGGAGCCATGGAGACGCGGAGCCGGGCTGAAAGGTGTTCGGAGCTGTGCCAGAATGTGCATCCACGGTGGCTGTCGCTAGGCTTCCCGCCAAGTCAGTGCCAAGACGGGCAGCACTGCGAATCGTGAGCTGCACTGCTGCACCCGGCCAAAGTCACAAAGTATCAGCACATCCGCATCACATCTACCTCCAGCGGTCCAAGCATCCCAACCCTGAAACAGACTAGCGACGACGAGGTTGAAGTTGAAAGTGCGTAAACCCGAATGCCCTTGACAACAAAGAGTAAGTGAACTCAGCTTCTCGGACAGCACACCGAGAACCCCTCAACACACCTCTCCGGCCTTTCATCTCTGCCTGAACCCTGCGTGCTTGCTTGACTTCAAAATATGAAATCTTTTATTGCGCTAACCAACCGGGGACAGACTGGAAACTGGTGCCAGAAACGCTTACCTAGGGCCTTGGCCCAGAAACAGGCGCTGACAACTTGTGCAGGGTATAGTCTACTGAGCCTACTGCATCCTACAATGGACATCCAACAAAGCCCTGCCTGGTGCTGGCATCAAAGAGGTTCCAAGGGAATTTTCCCCAGGGTCTGCAAGACTCCTCTGGCCAACTCCGAAATCAGCCCCGGCACCACCTTCAGGGGGGTTTGCGGAGTTTCATGCAGCTGCTGGCGGGCTCCCAACCAGCCACGGGTGAGGGTGACGCTCCACGTAAAAACCACCACGGCACTGCGGCATGACTCCTTCTTCAAACTTAAAGATTGCAGCTTCCTTGACTGGTGCCAATCATGAGCCTCCACAATCCCACCTACCAGCAATCCAGCAGTTGAGGGCTCTGAGTTAGAGACATCCACTCGCATGACTCAGGCATACTCAAGCAAACCTATGTGCAACCCAGTACTACACTGCACGACACAATGCCGAGTTCCATGACGGGTTTTTTGCGTTGCGAGAGCCGACACCCGCACATCCACATACAAGGGTCGAAAGATGACGGCTTTTTCCTCATCAAAGGATGTCGCGAACATGCGTTAAGTGTGTCTGGAAACTCGCATGAACACACAAGCAAACCACAATATCCGACTTCTCGTCCCCTTTTTTCGTAATCCCCCACAGCTTATGTATTCCTTACTATCCGAGAAGCTGTGGCAGTTCGACCTGGCCCCTCCAAGGTCAACCTGGCAACCTTTTCCCCCTGTCCCTGTCCCGCCCAAGGCCGACCGCGTTGCCAATCTGCTTATAGAAGCCGTTGCCGCTGTCGATCTGGTAGCTCTCCGGAAATCCCATCCTACAAGGCTGGCATCTTGATTTCGGGCATCTGGAGAGGCATTCGTGGTTTGAGAAACTTCGGGGCGCCATGGATAGGCCGACAGGCCCATCCCAACTCAACCCAAACACGAGGAACCTTCAGCAACGCATGTCCCAAACTTCGAAGTGTCCACACAAAGTGCAAGCCAGGCTGCAAGCGGGCACACTCTCTCGGAGTGAAGAAACGCGGCAATCCGACTGTGGCCTCTGCAGATGTGCGCTGACATTAGGTTTGCATCGAAGGAACCGAAACTTGGAACAGAAGGCTGGGAAACTGGAACCATACCTTCCACGCAATTCAACCTGACCTAAGGGCCTAAGGATGCCTAAAGGGCCTCATCCCGGGTATGCTGAAGTTTCCGGGGCCAGGTCGCCACAAACTGCGAGGCCCGGCGCCAGTCGCAGCGGTAGGACGAGCGCAGGGCCCCTGCCCAGCCTGCCTCTGGTGTGAGCACCCGCCTGAATACAAAGCTTGCAATGTGGCTTGCCGAGTTCAAGGGTCTAGCCAAAGCCCTCCTAATTCCTTCTGGGTCAGTATCATGCTTTGGGCGTGGAGTTTGGCAGTTGCCACTAGGTCTTTCTAATCTGGTTTAGCAGTCGGCTCAGATCCAAGATCGCTGTCATTGAGCATGCGTCGGCATTAAGTGTCGCCTTCAAAGACTGCACTCTACGAATTGGAGAGCACTGCGGACCAGCGGCTTGCGAAGTGCGCACTCCTCACTTCCTTCTTCAGCTACGACCTGAATGTCAATGGACACACAAGCACAGAAATGGGTGGTTGTCAACCACATGTGCTCAGCACAACTTTAGATCCCGCTGCCCTGCAAATGTCATGCAGTCTCTGCTTCGCTGCGGCATGCTTCAAGACCCCCAAGACCCTGAGACTCGTCATGACCGTCGGACCTTCTCCCACTGAGCTTGCATCCTTAGATGGCGGCAGCAGGCGAGCTACTTCCACTTACTCACTTGTATTTACCTGGCAACGCTGTTGATTCTGCTACATTCTCTTCGGCGAACTCCCACATCGTGGCAGAACATGGCCGCACAAACCATCTTCCCACCACCCCGAAACCTTAAATTGCCGGCGGGTCAAAAATGGTCTAACCGCCACCCACATGCCTTGCAACCCGTTCCGCACACCTCAAGAATCCTCAAGATCTTGCACCACAACACCATCCCGCCATGTTGTCTTGTGACAGCTCGCGACCTCAAACCCCCAAGAGGGCTGCTGCCTTCACAGCACGAAAGGGGTCAAACGGTCAAACGCTGACGAGGCTCGTGATTACTCAATTGTCTAGCGACCGCAGAGCGAAAGGTTTTAACTTCAAACTCGTTGCTTCACTTTCAGACAGTCCTGGCAACCAACCTTCCACCAACTGACGATGCCCCTAATCCCAGCGCAGAAACAATTTTTCAAATGTGTGTATGGGAACTCAATTTCGTAAATGCACGAATGTTTGCCTGTGTTCACAACCATGGTTACCTGCAGTGTCAATTTAGCGGAAGCCAAGCTTCAGCGATGCACCTGCGTCAACATCCTCTTCCAGTATTTCGTGGAACTGCTTCCTGGGAAACACTGGGCCGTGTCAGAACAGGCATGAGCCTTTGAGTTCGTACTGCAGGGGCGGGGCTGTCCGCGGGGGCCAGGCGGGTAAGGCTCCTCAACTAGTTTGCCAGCACTGCGGCGTTTTGGAGGCTAGCTCCTGACTGGAAGAGGAGCAGAGCGGCAGCTTGATGGAAAAAGTTCAATTGATCTGAGGGATGGTTCAAAGCCGGGCGTCGGCTTTTGCCTTGCCGCGGCCGCCTCGAACTGTGCCCAATCCATCACCTGACTTGGAGCTTCGGGCCAGTCATGCCAGGAACATGTTGCAGCTCGCAGGGCACATCCTAACGACCCCTTCTGACCCGCCAAAAATGCACCTACGCTGCTGGCGCAGAGTTTCGGGTTGATTTTCGGCATCCGCTGTCGTTTTCCATAGCTGCAACCCGACCGTGCGAACTAGCGACTCCGAACTTCACCGAGCTTGGACCGTCGACATGCACCTCCCGTGGCTTTGGCCGGCCCGGCTGCCGAAGCGGCGCCCAGCGTTTACAATTACTCAGGTTGACGGCTAGGGGCTTAGGGCCAAGGTCTGCATTTTGTTGGCTCCAGCCTAGCTACTTAGCTGAGCGGAACTGTCTCAGTTGTCACGCTCTTTACAAGATCCAAGATGTCGGACTGTATCTGAATAAATGAGGTAAGATGCTTTGAAGCCCACGGTACTCAAAGCCCACTTTGCATCATGGCCGGGGAAAACAGCCGTTCACGAAAGATTTTTGCCACCGGCCTAGCAGCCTGGCACCACACCCCAAGTCACTAAAGGTTTTAAGTTCGGGGTGGAGTGCTCAGGGGCCAGGGATGATGTGAAAGTTGCACATCTGACTCGCCCAGGCACAGCATCCCCCATAGCTGTGGACTCGCCGCCTGCGGACACATGTCACCAAAGAGAAATCGGATGATCAAAATCTCATATCTCTACAGAAGGCTTGGCATGTAATGGGCTTCTGTAGCGACTTAAACTTATGCACCGCGTGCAGAGTGCACATGCTGCCGCGCCGAATCGCACATCTCCGGCATCTTCGGATGAAGGCGCAGAGAGACGTCTTGCCAAGAATGCATCGTGCAAGTCTTGGCGGATGCAAACCTCACAGAATGCAGGGAGTTTGCAGCTGCCTACCAATAAAGTGGTCGTAATGGGACAGCTGCAGATTGGCCATCCCGGCATGTGGTCTAACATTCATGGTGCCAGCCATCTGTAATTATTCCAAAAGAAAACACAGCTCCTCGTGCATGCACCCGCATTCGGCCAAGGCGCAATGTAAACTCGAAGCCTCTTCTGCGGCACCGTTCTGCGTGCATCGAGGCTGCGCCAGCCCACGGCGTATCCCACTGCACGCAGCTGCTCCAAGATGTCTGCAAAATCCTGGTCAGAGCCGAAAAATTTCGTCTTAGACTTCAAAAGCACCTCCAGATTCGTATAACGTCCCCAAACTCTCTAGCCATAATACTTGCAAGTAAGCAATAGGGAAATCCAAAGCTGGTTCACACCAGCACGCTGTCAATCATATGACCAACAGGTGACCAACAACAAGACAACGGATCGTCCGAAAGCGCGAAAAAATTGCAAAGTCAAGCATGAGCAGGGTCCTCTCCTCATCCTTATGATCATCATTAAATCCATTACCAAAGCCCGAGCACACCATTTGCTCGAGCTTCTACGTCACGACACAGCTTCCTCAACCATCTAAGTTGAGGCAGGTCTCTTTGCCAGAGTTGTGATTGACAAGTCCTTGTACATTCTCGAGCAAGGCGGCAGCCGGCCGACAGGAACTCCTGAAGTTGCCACTTGGCTACGAGTACCCCCAATTTCCCGGTAGTCCCTCCCTCAGCGATCCTGGTAGCTAGCTACCCTACCCACCATCTGGATCCGGGGAACATTCGCGAGTTCGGGCTTGGGAGGCGCGTCGAGAAACTTTGAACACGAACTACACTCATCATGCACCATAAGACTGTGTAAACCCCGCTTTACTCGCGGTCCTAAATGGTGACTCTCACCCCCTCCCTTGCATATTCGGCCAGAATTTGCGTGCGGTCCAGGCTCAGCAACCGTTTGACTTCCCACACAAGCTGTCCCTTTGCACAATCGAGTCCCGCTGCATCGGGATTGTAGCAGGTGTAGCTCCTGGGCAGGAGGCAAGATGTGTCTCATGCCACGATGTCCCCACACGAAAGCAAACGCTCCACTTCGCTTGCCCGGATTTGTGAGAGCCCTAACCCACGCGTCTGGGAGCTAGTGTGGAGACAAGAGGCTGGCAAGGGAAGCCAGCAGCCAGGAGATCAAAGGCAGGCAAGTCCTCAGCGGAGACGGATCGAACGTCCCCGAGCCTCGGAGCACGCACACACACACACACACACACACACACACACACACACACACACACACACACGCGGTTTCGTTGCTTGCTCCAGGACTTGCAGATCAGTGTACACACAAAATGGGTATACTAGCAGCAAAAGAACATGATCGCCTGCAGTTCCAAAGCTCCCCCCCACAAGCTCCGAAGCGGTTGAGGCTGGAACGGAGCCGCCTCCCCATCGGATGCGAAGTTTCGCCTCCAACAGCAGGACTTCAACAAGCCGAAGCACTGCATCTGTAACTAACCTACGGCTTACAGTGTGCCGTGCTAGAACGGAACTGTGACTTGACGGCCCCTGGCGTGATCCCAAACACTCTCGGGCAGGCCACATGTACGTCCGCCGCGCCGATGTCTTGATTTCGCAGGCGAAGACGCAGCGACCACCCGCTGCCTCCGCTTCCAAAACTAAGCCGCAAGCAGGTCCCTGGGCAGGTCCCTAGGCCCTAGGCATGTCCCTCTCTCCAGCTCGGGCTGAGTCCGGTTACCTGTCTTGCAAGAGCCCGGAACACTCGTGTCGAATGGGGTGAATACCCTCCTGCCCGGATGAGGGCTGCGAAATTTGCAAACAAAGTCAGGGTTTACAAACGTCAATCACGCTACAGCGATAAAATGACTCCTAAACTCTTGAGTCGTGTGATTTTGCTGTTGGTGTCGGCTTTAAGTGAGGTGCGAAGTTACTAGTCGGGATACCAGGTTGGTGCCCGCCCGAGTTTCAGGAGCATTCTTCCAGCGTGGGAACATGTACAGCGAAGGCCACAACACCTGAATCCTCGAACACTTGATAACTTGCCTCCTAAACTTCCACAAGTCCAGGTGCGAGGCCTCCAGACCGAGGCGGAAGCCGCCAATGCCCGCAAAAAGCTCGCAGAATGTAAACCTTTCAGGTTATGGATTTCGGGGTAAGGCTTCTTAGGCTTCCGGTTATAAAAGCAGCAACGGTGGCTGTAGCAGCGGCCCTGATGATAAAACGAACAGAGGACTGAAGAAACAGGAGGCACAACCTTCTTGTTGATTCGTTGATCGTACTACGAAGGGCCCGAAGGGGCAATCACAACGACCATGTCGCGAGACGACACATGATGCAATATGAGTAGTACGACCACTATATGGCAGTGTGTCAAAACCCCCTTTGTCGGGGTGGCCCGCGGTCCCTCTGTTGCAAACCTTTGTCGCGGAGGCCTTGTTTCATACCCTTTGTTGTGCAAATATTCGCATAAACCCCATTTCATGGTTAGCTGGCCGAAGCTTGTGCTAGAAGCTTTCTTCGCCTTAATGGGGCGGCAGAGAGAGGCCTTCCACATGCTGTAGGGTCTTAGAGCCGAAGCACGTTTGAATTCAAGGCTGGTTGCCGCGCCTTGTCGCCGGCTTTGTCGCAGAATGGCTGAGGAAATCCAGATTTTCAAGGTCTCGCTCAGGTGCACAACAAACACCTCAACCTCAAAGAATGTTAGATAAGTACGAAGGTCTTGTCACGGAGGGCTTGTCGCGAAACCGACCCTTCTGTTACAAGCTTGGTCGCGGGTTGGCCGCAGGAACCTGTTACAACCCAAACCGCAATATGAGCTTTCACCCTGACGACTGCGATCTGACGAATGAGGAATCACCAGAAGCCTTGGTGGCGGCGCCGCGGCACCTCGCCGATGCCAGGCCTCGCAGCCACTTGCATGTGATTTCTAGGGGGATCGGGATTTCAGTGATTCACAAAACCCGAAAAAAGATGAGCCCCTGGAACCGGCCTGCAAACTGGCCCCTCGCCAGCGTCGGCAACCTAGGGCGTGCCAGGTTCTCAAGTTTCGAAAGCAATCCCTAAACCATCTTCCAACCAATTGTTCACTAATTGCGAACCTTCAAAGCTAGAGCACCTTCACAGCACAGACAACATGGATTAGGGGTGATGATCGCCGTGACATTTCTCTTCATGCATGGGTTCCTTCATGGCATCTCAGATTCCATTGAGTCCATTGAAGTGAAAGGCAGCTGACCTACAGCCAAAAGGCCAGGCTACATGCTGCATTTCATCCCGCATCTTCTCTTGACCCTGCAACCCTGGAACGCTTTGCTTCGATTTCCAGATTCCGCATGTTGAAACAAAGCCACCTCAGATGGAACCTAGGAACAGGGCAGAGACGTTGTCCTGAGGTGGGGGAGCCATCGAATTGGACAGCATCCTCGCTCCTGAATGCCAGGCGCAATGAACAATTCTGCAAACCTAGCTGGTCCGTATAGTGGTTCTTCTTTTGCCCGCAATGCCAAGCTAATACAGATGTGGGAGACTTCAGCGCACCCCCTTCCAACCTTCCAATCCCTGTCCTTCTGCAGCTGGTTGCAGACCTGACGCAGTGCCTTCCAAGAAGTTGGGGTCGCTGGCTGTTGGGCTTTGTGCAGGCCTCTTCGAACACTGCCGGGCAAGAACATATCTAACTAACCGTTGGGCTGAAGGACGTAAAGTTGAAGGGCCCGTGTAGAATCACTTTCTTGGCAAGCGTGGCACTTGGGACTGTGAGTTTGTAGCTGCAGCCCAGGGCGGGGCACTTGGGCATTTTCATGGAAGCCAAACATCCTCAACATCTTCGAGAAGAAAGACAAGTGGGATCGTGGGAAGCCCTGCCCTGTCCTCCAAGGTCTCTCCAGCACATGGGTCCAATCCCTCCTCTCGCGAGGTGCAGGTGCACAACGTGCACCTCGCCAGGGGTGCTGAAGCTCCGGGGCGTCTGCTTTATTTATCAGCTCAAAGAGTGTACCCAGCTGCTCAGGAGTGTGCCTGATAGGATGATGTTAGGTTGGGGCTTGCTGGCTTGAAGGCTTCGTTCGTGGCAGCCTGCTGCCACAACAAACCCTGGGCATCTGGCATGAATTCTGGCATACCATGGATCTCAACCGACACGCACAAGGAACCATAAACGGAAGCATGGCGAAGCGGACAGCAACATTGCCGTAACTACAGTCAGGGCAAGTCTGGAAGCACACTTCGTGTCTAGATGCCGAAAGCGTGAAAGTCCGACACTTCCAACTTCACGATTCTCACCGACTTGTGCGGCAGTCCACAATTTAGACTCAAGACCTGGTCAGGCCACACATCCATCTCATCCATCGGGTCCAGCGAAGCAGAGAGCAACTGGAAGATGGCAGCGCCCTCCTCGGACCATGCCATGGACGGTCTATGGAATGCTTCGACACGGCCTCCGAAACTACGACCATCTGCTCATAGAAAATGGCTCAATGACATGAAGCTGGGGAAACGAGAGTTCTCTCCTGGCTCAAGTGGAGAGCATGGTGCAGCTCCTCAAGCGCTGGCAACGGCTCCTGGGTTTGAGAAAAGGGTTCAGAAACATACGACGAAATTCAAGCGCCAGACACAACACCTTAGAGCTTTGGAGGCCCTTAGGAGAGGTCTTGCAGTAGGGCCTGAGAGAGCAACATGCTCTTCGAATCAGGGGACAACACGAGCCAATGCAGCCCCCAGAGCATTCTTACTATCCAACGCGCTACTGGCTTAGAGCTCCTGGCAATCGCATCTAGAAACTCCTTTCGACTACAGAGTATGAAAAAACCGCGTCTCAAACAAGTGCGATTGAGGGCAGGAGACATAAAGCGTCAGCGATTGTCGCCCGCGGCACCACTTTCCAAGCGCCTGGATGTGGAGAATTTGGTGAATTCGGTTCCGAGCATGTCGCTTCCTATAGGGTGTGGGACAAAAAATGGGGCTCAACACCTTCCACACGCAGCATTTCATGAGGGAACGAGCCGCGTAGTCTCCGGGGCCTTACACGTTCAAGGACTGCAGCCTCAGGCAAACAGCCTTCCACGCGTTCCACACTCGCTCGCCAAGAAGGGTGAAGAGGTCTAAAGTCTAAAAGCTATCAGGCTTGCAGGTGATGTCAACGACTTTGGTCCCTCGAGGATTGGTCGCTGTCTACAGCTCACGCCAGCAAAGCTATTTTCTCAACCCCCCGCAGTGTCCTCACGGATCCTCGGGCTCCTGAGCAGCAAAACGTGCATGGCCGTGATTTCCACAATGTTCCGGCTACGGAAATATGTGGCAATGGCCGTCATTTGAGGGCACAGGATGGTTGTGGAACATGCTCGCCATGGTGAGGGTCTTTTCTGTGACGTTTGAACAGCTGCTGGGGAAGGATCCAGACAGATGACAAGACGGTCAAGCCTATACAAATCATGAACAGTAACACGAAAGGACAAATTTGTCACTGTGACGGGAAACCGCGACTGCGGAAAACCACGGGACGGTATGCCCGGGTATGACCGGGTATGCCCGGGTATGACCGGGTATGGCCAGGTATGATCGGGTGTGACCGGGTATGACCGGGTAATTATATGACCGGGTATATGACCGGGTATATGACCGGGTATGACCGGGTATGCCCGGGTGTTACCGGGTACGCCGGTACATGACCGCATATGACCGTGTGTGACCGTGACGGGGCCTGACCGGGTGCGACGGAGTATGCGCTCGCGCGTACTCGGGCGTAGTCCAGATTACACCTCACTCGATGCAGGGCTGGTGGTTTGAAAGCTAGGTGTGAGGTCGAAGGGATTGCGGCTGAAGTTTAGTAGAGAAGGCAGACAAAGTCCGCTCGCAGGCCATCGTCGCGGGAGATGAGGCTTCGAAGGGTCTACCCTCTCTCCTAAGCCCTAAAACTTAAATGCCAAGCACACAGGACTTACAGATACTTACAGCCCGCGGGGCTTTAGAGTGCTAACACTGTGTTTTCGGGCCAGCATCCCCCTATGAATTACCTGGAGCTGTTTCGCATTCAGCGAGAAAGCGAGCAGGGTTGAACCCTCTAGGGACCTGCACCCTCCTATACTCGGCGTACTCGGGCGTACTCGGGGGTACTCGGACATACTCGGGCGTACTCGAGCGTACTCGGGCGTACTCGGGCTTACTCGGGCGTACTCGGGCGGACTCGGGCTACGAGATTGAGTCTGGATTTCGATACGAGATTGAGTCTCGGGCGTACTCAGGCGCACTCTGGCGCACCTGGCGTATCGGGCTTACTCGGGCTTACTCGGGCGTACTCGGGCGTACTCGGGCTTACTCGGGCGTACTCGGGCTGCAGTCGCGGAACGCGGCCGCAATGAAATTTGTCAGCTCTTTCGAAATTCTGGCCAGGCTTCGTTGAGAGGAGGCAGGTTGGGGGAGTTCACTTGAAACAACTTCAGGTGCGAACGCTGTAGCTAGAGGGTCCTGCTTTTGAACCGCAGACTCTTGAGTACTTTACAGAGCAAGGCTCAAAGATGCAATTGTCTCAACAACGGGCGTGGCAAGGCCGATGTGTTTTGTTGCTCCGTCTTCCATCTTGAATGTTTTGCGCAACTTTTTTCTGTAAATCTCGAGCAACCTCGCATTGTGCTCTGTCTCGCACGCAGGAAAACAAGGGGGGTTTTGTTGGGCGCTAGGACGAACGAAGGTTTGCAGTCAAGGCTCAGAGAAGCAGGAGCGACAATGGCTCCGAAAGCCCCCGCATCGACGGCCCCGTCCTGCCAGGATGTATGACACTTCGTAAACATCCTTGGAGGATATGAAGCTGAACCCTTAGAGCCTCATGCAGGACCTCTCGAATCCTTGCAGCCCTTCTGGCCTGCTTATCAAGGCTGGGGCAGTCCTTGGCCATCAGCCACTCGGTTCAGGAAGGCGATCCATGAGGAGAACGGAGAACGGACATGTCGATAAACACTTTGGAAGCACTAAGCCTGCCCAGCTTAAGGCAAGACGACCCATAGAGCAAAATACACATTCTTTTTGCTCGGGTCGAGCGGTGTTGATTTGGCTGAACACAGGGATCCTTCGCTTCTAAAGCTGGATCCCAGGAGGAAGGCTCCGGTATGAGGAGAAACGCTGGAGATGACTCGCGGTAAAGAAACCTGCAGTGCAAACGAGTTGCTTTTTCGGCTGCTCTGTATCTCCATATCTTGGCTGTCCATGCCTGGGGAGTCGACTCGAGTAGACCCAGGAACCAGCAATAGTGTCCAAACGGCTCGGGTCAAGCATCATCAACATCCAAGTCCAGCATCTTCTGCAATGTCGCCCTGTTCGCCATAACCCAATCCAACACCCGCACATATTTCTCAGTGGCTTCTGCACAAACGAAGGATGGCAATGCTGCACCCTCTACTTCTGCAGAGCTCGCCCACAGCACCGGAACAAACAGCATGCGACATGCGACTTTGACAAACATGGTGTACCACATGTGCCGCACATCGGGCAAGCCATACAAGTCTGCAGTGGTAAGGTATGCAGCAACTGCAGCGCGCAGTCGTTCCTCATCCAAGAACGCGGCATCTTGAGTGCCGCCCGCTCCTGCGCTGCTAAGTGGGCCATAGAGAAAGGTCCAGTACAGCGTTACGGTGAAGGCATACAGGTGCGACTCCGTCGCGTATGGGGTGAAGTCAATAATGCACACGGTTGCGTTTTCGCTGGAGGGGGAAATCATCACATTCCCTAGACCCAGGTCGCCGTGCGTGAGCTGCTTAGGCAGCGATTTGTAAGCTTTCCGGTGCTCCACAAGCAGCGCTAAGGCACGGCTTGCGACCAGAACACCATGTTCCCCGGCTGCATCAACCAGGAAGCTCAAGTCTGACAGCATTGGGCGCACATGGTCCAGCAAGTAGTCCAAGTCGTCCGCCTCGTCCCAGTGGTTCTTGTGCTCCTTTACCCATTCTGGCACCTTCACCCTGTCAGCGACATCCTCGGGCGAGATGTCACTGCAGGGAAGGCATGAGCAGTCCTGCAGTGCTGCATTGAAAGCTGCAATTCCCGCGCAAGTCCCGGCAATCCAGTCGGCATGCTTCTGCTCCCAGTCGAAATCCACGAATCCCATGAGTCGACGCCAAACGCTGAGACCGTTTAGAGACTTCACACGCGGAGTCCGCGGAAGCATTTCGCAAACCGGACAACCACAACTCGCACATGTAGCAGCACCCGCACCGTCTGAAGCCACATCAACCATCAGGGAAGGTGAAATGGGCTCCGGCACAGTCACAAACACGGCGCCCGGACTCCAGGCCTTAATGTCACTAATGTCAGAAGTTCGAAGGCTCTGGTTGTAGATGGCAAGCTTTTTCGCCACGCGGGGCAGTAGGTCATGTCGAAGGCGGAGGTCCCTATCCTCTTCACCACTCCGGACGAAATAGTCCTGACAGCCAAGCCCGGTTTCTGCGCAGCCACATCCTGACTTAGTACGGATGTAGAAGTATTGGTTTGGCGGCCTTCCAGGGGCTGTTTCAATCCGGTCAATATCGCTGAACTCGGAATACTCGCAGCAGAGATGGGTCAGGGCTGCTTGGTGCGGGAATACGCATGGATCGCCCATGGATGTACAAAGCTTGAGGCTTTTACACTGGAAAGCTGCGACACTCAACCCCGAGCCATGAAGATTGGGGCCAAAAGGTGGCAAGACTGCACAAAACAAGCCTGAGCAGACGTCAACCAACTCTGCCGGACTCAGGCTTACTTGCGACTAGAGTAAGTCAAGCTGATTGCGAGGGCGCGTCATGGTCATGGGCGGCGGCAGGTAAAGGGATTCCCTTCCTTTATCATAAGCCATTCAATTGCAGTGTTACAGTGGTGTTGCCTGGCATCGTGTCCAAGCCATCACGCAAAGCAGAACTATAGACAACGTCCGAACCCAAATGATCCTGCAAGGACATTTCATCGTTCAGAGGAATCAACTAGCATGGTTTAAGGCTCGACCTTGTTTGTGCTGTAGCACTTCAGCAGCTCGGCCCAACGAGTGACACACAAGTACTGCCCAAAGCCGAGGCTTGTGCCGAAGGGCTGTGTGGGCCCATCTGCAAGGCCGCAGTAATGCCTCGGGGCGGAACCAGCATGTAAGCATGTGGCATACTTGGGGGTCCTATGTGTCCATGCCTGTAGATGCCTGTAGCCTGCCTCATTCTGTTTTCGTCCTTTGCAAGAGCAAAGCCCGCGGTCCCAATCCAGTACATAGCCTAAAAAGTGGGACCATCATGTTGGCGGGGGTTGGGGGGGGGGGGGGCGGCAGTTGGACATGAACTATTGAGAAATCAACCAGAGAAGGCCTCGAGGCCATCTGTGACCCACCAAGAGAATATATTCAACCACGACGCACAGCCTTGTAAGGAGCCAGCTTTGGTTCTTGCTTGGGGATGGCTGGGGTTTTTGGACACCGAATACGTATGCAGTCGCCGACGTATGTGCTTTACAGCGCAAGTCGTGAGTGCGCTGATGGCCCTATAGCAGCCTAGAACGAAATATTTCAAACCACCGGGGAGAAGCTCTAAGCCACCCCGCAGCGACGCCAAAGAGCCGTGCATTGCTCCAGTGAGGGGCCGCCGGAGCAGCGCGTCCTCTCCATGCCCGGCAACAAAGCGCAGGCCCTAGCAAAAGCAGAAGCACAGGAACTGACAGGAACTGAACCTGGCGAAGCCGAGTGTACGTGCGTGCGGCAAAATCCATCCATGAACGCTCTCAACCCGAAGCCGTCACACAACCTTTGTGGAAGCGAAGGCCTGAACTCGCTGATTCATTCAAAGCCCAATCCAATGTCAAGTCTGTCCATGATAGCCGCAATCGCTGCAGACACCACGACCTGTCTTGTGCTTTTTGCACGCCCATCTGGTTCGAGTGGGGCTTGCGCAACTGCAGGCTGCAGATTTCATGATCCTCAACTCTCAAAAACACCCATGCTGCACTCGTCGGTTTCGATAGGACTGCAATGCGACTACTTCCAGCCTTATATGGCCTTACTTTCCACTGTCGACAACTCGAAAAGAAACATTGCACCATGAATGGATCGTTCATTTGTGCAACGCCTGAAAAATAACACGAGAAGCACGCGATCATGCACAAAAAGTTTGGGACCAATGAGATCACACGTTTCTTCCTGGGGGTGCCTGAGAAGTTTAGGGGCCCATAGCTGTGTCAGAATATTTGAAATGTTTGTTGGCATAAATCTCGGCCCAAAGGATTTGATGAAGTTAGGGCGGACAGTCACAACAAACAGTTCAACTCCCTGACAAACGTGGCCACAACCACAAATCGTGCAGCCTGAGCTGTACACTTTGAGAGGCTTTGAAACTCATTGCGCACTTGTTTAGCATTATTCAGCGTGATCAAGCCCGGCCAGAGTACTCAACTCCCTATGCCATCACATTTGTTTGAGGGATCCTGCGGGCGTGTGCAAAATCACTACCAAAAACGGCCTCTGCGTTTCGAAGCTGTGCAGGGATTCGCTGGGTGAGGCTTTGGGGACCCGTCGTACTTCGCTCAAAATAAAAAAAACAAGTGAGGATTTCAGGGAAGTGAGTACCTGTTACTAATTGACTAGGATATGAAAATTGGAGCGGAAGAATGCGGGTCAGGTTTGGTGTTGAACGTCGGTAAGTTTTCGAAACCCGGTAAGGATTTGCAGACGACCAGTGCTGGTAGTCTGAGGGATGAGGGTCGGAACTTTAGCTTTACACGCCCCTGGAGAAACTGAACAAGGATAACTGGACATTCGTCACGATCAAGAAGACGTGATGAAAACCAGGAATTCTTCGCTGAAATCAACAACGAAGTCCAAAAAGCAAGAAACACAAAATCCACCTAGCTACTACCCTGAGCCCTCAGAACTCAGCCTTCCTCCAATACTACCCTAGCCTACCTGAACTGAACTTGCCTCCAACGTGGTCTAAAGCACTAACCAGGCAAACAGAGGGGCGGATTGCCTGCTAGCCTACGACCGGCTCAAAAAAGCCCATGACACAAGCCATGTCGAGCCACGCGTGCGCCATCTGTCTCCCGACTGGCCCGCAAAGCAAAGCAAACCGCGGCGAAGTGCCGCCTCGGCTCAAGGGTGTGTAGGTCTGATTCGAGGTCTGAGTATATGCCTGGTAGGTCCTGGTAGGTTCTGTTGCGTTTATGGGAGCACACCTGGAAAACATCTCTACAGGGACTGGGAGATGGTTTCTTGTGGTTCTTGCAGCTGGCTGTATCGGCCCCAGCTGCACCTTTGCCTGGTGCTGTCACATCAGCGCGATTGCATCTTCAACTTGCAGTAAGACCTCTGGCCAATCAATTCTGAAATCATCCGATTCTGCAACCCAGATTGTGCACATTTCTACACCCAAGTAGAAGGAGAGACCACGAGCAGAGCGCCCAGCGCGATCAGATATAGATGCCTCATCAGGTCTGCCTGGCACTCCAAAGGACACTCTGCTATGAAGCAAGAGCAATAACAACGCCGGCACGGTCGTGCCCACTCATCCATCCTGTCAGAACTAAAGGCATGCAAAATGAAATTGCAACACATTGGCCTTTGTCTCTTGCTTCATGTCTTGCATCCAGAAACAGCGCGTCTCCTGAAAGGGGAAGGTTTTCAGACATTTGGATGGTGAAGCTGGGATCCTCTCATATAGCTGGTTTTGAGCATGCCGACCCCCACAACTCGAGATCCAAGTCAAGCTGACGCTTCGCTGCTTCAGTATACCCAGAATTAAAGGTGCATGAGTTCATGTACTCGGCTGCGACTTCGAAGCTTCACCAAACGCAACCCCCGTCAATGTCACGATCGACTGCTCTTCTTCTCATCTTCCTGCCCAACCTATGAAACTCTCGCTTGAAGCCCTCAGCTGTGAATGCATTGTTCGCGCTGGTATCAAAATGGCAAGGAAAAATTGCAAAGCTTGACATCCCCACCCACCACTCAACGGCCTTCAGCGAGTGATCCAAAGGCAGGGGCATGGGCAGGATCTGTGTCCTTTGCAGTCACTCGATGTTTTGGCTATCAACTATGTTGCAAAGGATTGTTCAGTAACGGATGGGTGTTGCAATGAAGGATTGAAATAAGGCGCCGTCTTCATTGTTCCTGTCTTGCTCAAGCGTTTCTAGCATTGAGGCTGCCACACAAGACGCGCGATCAACGCAAATCTCGTCAACGCCTGGGCCGAAGCTCTTGCTAGGGTACTCAGATGTACAATAAGCCCAAAAACCCGATTAAGTAAGAAACGGCTTGGGACTCGACCCGCGGGGAACCCGTGCCAAGTAGTATTGGTCGAGAGCTGGGCCGGGGTGTATGATCTAGGCTTCAGTCTTTCGTGTTCAAATGTGTTCAAATGTGTTCGAAGTCTGGGCAGCTGTTTTGCAACCCGCCTCGCCGCGGAAAACATTGAGATCCGGAATTTGCATGTGCGGCTACTTTCTATACACAAGCATTGCTGTCCTCGCTTTCTCTTCTTCTTCACTTCTTGCACCCAATGGAAGGGAGCCGGCAGTTTTTTCGTGAGATCCTCGCTCTTCTGCTGGACTTGAAGGAGCCCTGACGGACCCCTCTGCGCACGAGCGCACCCGAGTCCTTCGTCACTCCATCTCTCCCTCTCTCCCTCTCTCCCTCTCTCCCTCGCTCTCTCTCTCTCTCTCTCTCTCTCTCTCTCTCCACACGCTAGGCCCCCCAGAGGGGAGCCGCCCCTCTCTCTCGCTCTCTCTCTCTCTCGCGCTCTCCCAGACTGAAGTGGCGCCTCTGTGGCGCCCTCTGTCTCTCGTCACCTCTCTAGGTCGACTCGACAGGCCACGTGTAAAATCAACGGCATACTTCAAAACAGAAAACTGCCAATTCGATACCTTCCTCAGAGTTGCCTGGTACAAGCCCAGCGGCAGGAGGCCACTGAGCAACTACTGGCACCCCAGCTGGCAACAGCAAAAATCTCTGCGTGCATCTTGCGATTTTTGCTAGTCGGCGTGCGCTACCCTCGCAGCATTTACTGGCGGAGCCGTATTTGTCGAAGTAGCACAGCCGGCCGGTGGCAGCGATTCCCCAAAACCGATCTTGGCTCTGGGGGAGTGGCTGATTGCGACATGTGCTCTGACTGGTTGCAGAGCAACGTCAACCTCAGGTGGAGTGGTGTTGGGACTTTTGGCTTCAAAACAGAGTTTGGTGTTCCATGAATTGCCAGAAGCACACCTATACTTCCTCAATGTTGTACTGATCAATGTAGACCCCGAGCCAGTCCATTAACCTGAAACCTGTGAACACATGAGGCAAAACAAGAAAGTCGAGTGCAGCAACGCTGCAGGTGCGATGCCAAACGGCAGCAGTCGGAAGCTTCAAAAGGATCACGAACTGCCTGGAGGGCAGTGGTTCTTAAAAGGCATCTGCATGACTCAGCCGCGATCCAGTGAATCTAGTTTCTTGAGTTGAGCATGTGTCTACGGCCAGCCCTCCTGCAATACTGCATGACTCGCGACAACCCTGCATGGCCAAAGTTGTCGGTGTGTGTGTGCGCAACTCATGTCACCAAAGGTTCGTGATTCGTCTGACGTTCTGCTGTGCGACGGTTGAGGGGGGAGTAATCCACCTTCCACGACTGGTCACCCAATGAAGCGGGTCTTGAATTGTGCGGATACGAAGACTTGGCCAATAGTCACGCACCTGCAGAATCTGAACGTGTTCGACGTGAGTGTCTGTGTGTGTGAGCGCGCTTTGCGGTATATGGCGTGCGGTGTTCCTGTGTGCCCGCTTGCGCTCTTTTGCGTGCGTGCGTGCGCGTCGTGTGGGGGCGTGCTCAATGCGAGAAATCTGGCAGCGCGGTGGTCGTTCTTCGTACTCAACTGCTAGAAATCGTGCGGCTGAGAACAATTTGTCGCACCGAGCCTTCTCGCCTCAATCACTCGATGGAACTCCGTTGTGCATCCGAGATCTTTCCAAGCAGGCCCCCTGAACCAAGGTCGCGGCCAGGGGCAGCTCGCTGGTAGGAACTGAAACGGAAACGCGCGGAGGATCCACCTCAACCGCGTCCCATGATGGTCGGGTGATGCAGTGAGTACAGTAGCCAGGGAAGCTGTACTCGGCAGTGAGAGGAGTGCGCCTTTGCAGCCCAAAATAAAAATCAATGACCTCAAACCAACCTCCAAGCTGGAAATAATCGACATCCGAGCTGTATGCCCGAGCAAGGCGGTCCTGGCCTGCCCTTTGAGGTGTTCGACATCCTCCTCCTCGCAGAGGGCTTTGGCCCTCTGGCAGATTCGTGTTGCTGGCCCTCGTTTAGAAACAATCTCACAAAGCCCAAATAACCCGATACGATCGATCTTCTGAGCCTGTTGCCCAAACTCGTGAACAGCCGGCTTGCTGCCGGATCTTGGTACGCATGAGGATTGTAATACTGCCTGCCACTGGGCAGGTTTATGGGCGCAAGGCCCCAACCAAAAGCCTTCTTTGGTGCCGAGTCCGATCACTACTGTACAAGACACTGCATGCCCCCTAACCCTACTAGTATCAGTCTGTGATTCATGTGTGCAAGCGAGGCATGAACATGTCTGGAACAGAGTGTCGGCGAGTCCAGCAGCCGCTCGAAATCGTTGAATAGCAGCTCGTTCGTGGGCCGCCCTCCTTCACACCATGAGCATTATCAATTGGGCAGGGATGGTACCCCTGCAAAGGAACATTTCCGCTTCGAGTTCCTACGCCTCCTCTTTTGCTCATGCCCACTCCGTGAACTCGATACAAGCAGCCGCAGGGTAATCCTACGACACTACTTAGGCCTCATGTACACCTTACTGCCTCGGACAGTAGCGTTGGTCCTGAGACCACCTCAATTGGGCAGACCGGCGGTAACACCTCAGACATCAGCAAGAATCTGCGCTACATCCATGGAGTCGATGGAAGGGGTCCGCAAGTGGAAAGTAGACTGAAGAAGTTAACGGAATCCGAAGTCTGGCTGCGGCTGCTCTGCTTCTTGTAGGCCCCGAGCAAAAAATCTCGAAAGACCTGGCTCGTCTGGCGGAGAACCTCTACTTTTGAGGCGGCAGCCGTGCGAGCATCGCGCTCGGAACTCTCTCGTCTCCAACACTCGTCCTGATGAAATTGCGGGTGAGGCTTCCACTCAAGGCAGTCGATGCCCCCACCGCTGCTACGTTGCTTCTTGTTCATCTTCAGCGGCATTGGCAGCAGCCGCAGCCACATTGAAGCCACCCTGCACCCAAAGTGCCAGGCCTGGACTTTCTGGACGAGCTGACGTATTGCATCTAACTCCCAGCTGCGGAACTTCTCGCCAAACCTGGCGGGGTGCATCATCTAGTTCAGGAATTGAGCTGGCACTTGTGTGCAGATGTGGCAGCTGCTGACGGAACCACCCACAGATTAAGCAACAGGGTGCGCATTCCCTTGAGCAAGCGCGCACGGAGTTTGGTGTGCCATCTATCTAGTCCGGTACCACACAGACTATGCAGGAAAGGAAATTGCAGATGCCCTCGTGTTGAAAACGAGAAGAATGATCACAACCTTCGAACGATGCAGCATCGCGCACGACATCTCGACGGCCCTCCGGCTGAAACAAACATGCAGCGCATCACTTGAAGAATCAATGCACCTAAAAACCCCTTGGCTTACAACGGAGTTGCTGCACACAAGCCCTCGTTTCAAGGCTGAACCATGTCGGAAGCTCCGGTCGACCTGGGCCGAATTCAACACTATGCAGCTATGAGGCGGATGCGCAGGGGGAGAGGCTGCAAGCTTGTCGCAGACCACACGATCTCTGGGGTTGCGGCATGGCGTGCGGCTGCACCTGCCAGGGCCATGGCTTCGACTGTTTTGGAATCTCAGGAGAAGGCACAACTCGAGTGTTCCACAAGCTCGAACTCTAAGGTCGGACCTGAAAATAACAAAAGAAGCCGCAGCTGGTTCCGAACAGGGGTGAAGTGAAGTTTGCTATGGGCAGTTTTCTAGCTCTGCTGCGGCTCAACGTTTCAAAATTTCAAAAAGCATCGAACCCGAATGGTAAGAAGGCCAGGTCGGCGGGCCACGGACACGCTCGCGCAGCGAGCCATGGCAAACTCCCCCGCCTGCCGAGCTAAAGGTGATTGACGAGTATTTGGCAGGAGGACTCAAGGCGGAAAGCAGTCCAAGACGACCTGACCCCAAGTTCAACAGTTCCACAGTGCAACGTTCCTACTTCGGCACTTAAAGGGGGGCAAGTGTTATGGTGTAAGGGCCTTGTCAGGGTGTCTTTCGGGTTGCAGGAGCAGAAAACCCTAGCCAATGTAATCAATCGTGTTCTCATATCCGCCGAGGCCTCAAGCCTAAGGCGTTTGGAGTAACAGAAGCCCCGCCAAAGTGCCCGCACCATGTTTTGGTGCGAGGCTCGGTCAGAGACTCATGGTCCCATCGCCTTCCCAGTTTAGGTAGCTGCAAGGTGCCTACCGGGGACCTCGATTCGCTTCTGAACTTTGAGTAACTAAACCTCGAAACGAGTTTTAAAGCAGCTTTCGAGCAGGTTTGAGCAGCTCTTAGCAGGGAGGTTTGCGAGCCCACTGTTACGAATATCCCATGGTTCTTCAATGACTGGGCCACGCGGCCCCGAGGCAGGTCGTCGATGCGCCAAGCGCGCGGCTGATGGCGGACAGCGCCTCGCTGCAAAGCAAATATGCTTCTTTTAGCCACCCGACTAGCTTGCTGTGTAGCACTGTTGGTGCTGCTCACAGGAGGTAGGCTGCATCGGAAGAAGTGTGCGCCAAAGGGCTCTTGTCATCGTATGCTGCCGTATGGAAGTTTACTAACCCTACAGTAGCCCTACTTCACCCTACAGTGGCTCGCTCTGGGCGTCATGACTTCCATCTGATATGAGCATCGCACTAGCTGGTGGGACCAAGGAGCATTTGTTGAAAATGCAACGGTTGGCATGGTGTTGGTAACCTCAAGATGCCCCTCATTCCTGTGGGAGTGGGCAGGATTTCGAGGTCGTTGCCATCCTTTATGCCAAGATCCCTCCTTAAGTCCTTATAAGTCATGGATGTCATGGTCTAAAGTAACCCTCGGTTCCAAGTTCTCTACTGTACAAGACACATCCTCTGACTGCCCTGATCCAAACTGACCGGAGCTGCATTTCTGAGTGCACCCCGCATCCCAGCCCCATCTCGTAAAGTAGCCCTGTGCCCTTCTGCATCGCCTCAAATTAACGCCCTCCAGTGCTCAAGCTAGCGCAGCTGTGGCCCCGGCATAACGCTGGCATTGCACCTGCATTTCCACAAGCCCAGACCCCCCAAAACACGGCTCAGTTCAGGATCATCTCGAGCTCGCAAAAAGGGGTATAATGCATGATCGGCAACTTTACACACATTGACGAAAGGCAATGACGATAAGTGATGATCCTTGGCCTGACAGCTGCGCACATTGGTTTGAGGTCAAAACTCAAGGCCTCTTCTGGGTTTGTTCGGATTCAAGGCCTCAGATGTCCTCAACCTTACAGACACCTCTCTTTGAACTCCTTAAGACCTTCTTGGACGGGAGGATGCCACCTGGCTCCAAGCTGCAGTCTCTTCTGTGGCGCCACACGCGCGCAAACAGAAGCGGACCTGGGAGGAGCGGGGCGAGGGGAGGGGGAGAGCGGGGGAGGGGTAAGCACTGCCCTGCGCCGCACCCGATGCCGAGAGCGAGCACTTCTGATTGCGCAGGGCTCTAACTCTAACCTCGATCCACGCCGTGGCCCGACCAAACCACACGAATTCACCTAAGCAGCATATACCCTCCCTTGCAAATGGGTACGGTACATAAAACGACTCTGAGACTGACTGCCAAGAAATCTTCGAGGATGGCGCCTCGAAAACCCGTGGAAGCAAGGAGTGTGCAGCTTGGCCTGAGGATCGCGCCGCCCTCAGCAAACAGAGCCTTAGCGGCGTAGCGGCGTAGCTTCTACACGATGTCCTTATCTACGGTGAGAGTACAAGGTGGTGTGGAGCTTGAGACACTTGGCAGAGTCTTCCTGAAGCGGATATCCAACTTCTCGAATGATGTCTACGTCTCTTGCAGATGGCGTACTCAACTCACCGGCGGTACACCATGAACATGACATGAGGCTGAGGACAATGCGATGCTAACGAAGCTAAGGCCTGGACATGAAAGACCCGTCTCCCGCGACAGGGACAGGGTAAAACTCCACCCAGCCTGACTTGACAGGAGATGTTAGGGCTCGTACTTATCGGACCCATCGCACTTCGGGGAGTTAGATTGAGTCTGAAGTCTGGGATTAGGTTAGGAGGGTCCTCAAAAGGGCCTGTGAAAACTTGAATGTCGAAGGAATTCTAAGAGCCTCAACTCCAATCCAACCTGCCAAGTCCTGATCCCCCCCAGACTTTGTCAATCATCATTCCCATAAGCCCATTGTTGAGATTCCTGCCATCCGGCTCGATTCCGAAATCCGCGACCAATGGCTGCTTCTTCAGCATCTGGGTTTCGGATGATGGTTTTGGTATCAACTACTACAACCCTTAGCTACACAACCTACTGTAGCTTGTCTCAGCCAAGGTTCATGAGACAACTCGCTTTGGTCATAACGGTATGGCTAGGGCTATGGGATTGTTTGGCCCAACCTCTGTATGCCCGCGATTCATGCTTGAATGTCCCACTCCACAGGTCAATAGAAGAGCTCAGGGACGAGCTGGCAGCAGCGTGCTGTACAAAAGCTGTGGGCCATTCGATGCCTGGGGCCGCACCTGGGTTCACCAAGGACTTACGATGTGCTGATTTCTTTTATTTCTACATTCAGCCAATGCCTTTCACCCAGCAGACTCGGGGGGTGGAGCTTCAGGATTCTGGAGGGCACTCGTGACTGTCACTCAACGAGCCCAGCCCAGAGCCAGACTTGTTCAAACTCAGGTGAGGACAAACTGCCGGAAGAGAAGATACCAAAACCTTCGCAAATTGCCAGCACCGGCAAGACTGTTTGTCGACCATCTCAACCACTACAAAGAGAGAAAGGTTTGCTAGTCAAGCGCCATCATTCTCTTTGCATGGTGGTGAAGCGGCAAGAATAGCCAACAGCTGACTCCTCAACGAGTTCTGGCCAAACAGCGCAGCAGCGTTTAAGAGGGCCAGAGCTTACCCCTCGTTTCGCGTAAACCTCCTCGTCCACAACTTGAGTCAACCGCGCAAGCTATCGGACGACATCGACTTCGTAGTGCCAGATCCCCTGTGCCAGATCCCCTGAACAGTTCCACTCCTGCGGAGTTCCGTTACATCTCTTTTGCCAGCCTACCTTTCGGCAACGTTTGGGCCACAAGGCGCCACGGCTCTCAATCATGAACTGGTTTTAATCGTAGTACTATCCATAGCTCGCGGCTACAACTTGTAACGGCGCAACTTCTTTCTCAATTTATCTCTGTGACTGAAAGCTACTTGTTTCGTGTGGTGGGCCCAAGGCTTGAAACATCGTGGCTGAGATTGGCCTAGCCAAGCCTCGCATTGCAACTGAAAAGTTTGCTCAGGCGGTTACTGACCCAAGCTAGGCAGGTACTGGGCCCATGGCGTCCCACAGGTGATCCGCTTTGCAGGGACATCTGTCAAGACCTAGGGGTTGGCTTCGGTTGCTTAAGCCCCAACCCTCCAACGTGTCAAAAGTCGAAACTGCCACTTTGTTGTTGGGTTCTCGTGTCTCTTCTGTGAAATTGGGGCTTCCGCGCTCACACTCGGTCAAGGCAGCGAGAAGCAACTGTCCGGAAGTGCAACCAGCGAGCATGCGCGTGTGAAGTTCGACTCCAGGTCCGAAACTCCAGAATAGCGAACACATTTAGAAAAATATAGAAGCCCCGGCTTCACGTTCCACCTGCAGCTCTTCAAAGCCAGGCTTTCGTGGCATTTCGTAGCTAAACCCTTTTCCACACTCTTTGAGTATGTCACAATATAGAAAAACCCATCCCAGCAAGGGTGACAGTTTATGCTCCAGAAGCGATCACCGCATCCAGAGCTGGTCGGCCTGTGTGTGCTCCGGCTGCTTCCATGATGCAGTCGCCAAAGAAACAGCCCAAGCCCAAACCCACGAAATCTTCCATGCATTGACTGCATCGAGCTTGTACATGTTCGCATGCAGCATGTAGTGAAGCTGGTTCTTGGGAATGAGGGGAAAGTCGACGTATCAAGTGGATGAATAGCGTTTGATGTGAAGATATTCACATGCCTCTCCTCCCATGCATGTTTCGCTTTGTGCTGCGTCCAGGACTGTACTCCCCATGCATTGTTCCATGTTGCACGAGTCGCAATGAATTCTACGTTGCTGACATGCTGACAATGCTCAACGATACTTTCAACGCTACAGGGCGTTGCTGCACAGAAGAACACTGAATACAGAAGCATGTTGCTGTGGTTCGTTTGTTACCCCTCGCAGCCCCCTGCTGACGTGAGCTTTTCATCGCATGATCAGCGATGTTTCTACTCATTCCAGTTGCTGCCACACTGTGTACTTGTGCATGCAAGACGGAGGGGCACTGTCTGTCAGGGTGGGCTGCTTGTGGGCCCATATTCAGCCCCAGCCTGCTCTCAAGAGCAAGAGGTATGAAGCAAAGTGTGCAAGAAGACCTGATACAGAGCTGATGCTCTCCAGCCCGTTCCTCACGAACTGGGCCCTCGACAAGCGGACACTGCCGTGTTGCAAGCTCTGGACTGGGGGCCTGACCATAGAAATCACTTCGGGTTACGTTTTTGGGGTCAGGATTTCCTGTAAGGATTCGGAGCTAGAAAGCTACTGTATGCAGGTTGTGGATTTAAGGATAGGGGCTCAGGCGACGGCTTTGGTCGAAGGAGACTGGTCCTCAAGGCTTTGCGATTTGGGACGAGTGTGCAGTCTGGGCTATTTAGGTTCAGGCCTAGCTCCCTGGACATCTCTCTCATCTGAAACATCAACCTCTAGAGAATCCAGGCTTCAGCTTCGCGCCTCTCAACTGTCAGGTGCCTTGTCACACTGCCCTTCCCTGTTGGAGAGCTTCTCTGAATACCGCGAATGGGGTGTTAAGGGGATTTGTTTTCCATCAAGGTCGAAGCCTGAAGCCTCTTACTTTTATGAGGCGAAGAAAGAGAAAGAAAAATAAAGACACACACTCTCTCGTTCATGTAGGTTTCGAGCCCCTCCGGTATCGAAGAGTTGCGCTGGGGCAATTTGGCAACCTGCTTGGAACTGCACACCCGCACACCCTTTGTCGGCCTTTATCATTTCCGAGACACAGGAAGCACAAGCCCTTGAGCCGATCAATAGGCTCCGTCTAAGCTGTTGAACCTCAAGCCGTAAGACTTTTTGCATTTCTGCAAAGCGTGTTAAAATCCGGAAGCCAGGCGACCAGCTACATACCTGCTCGTCACGAAACGCATGTGAAACCGATAACATCCGATCATTGATCAGCCGAGCATTACGATCAATACGACTGACAACTCTTAGGTCAGCTTGAAAAAGCTTCACAGGGCAAGGGCAACATCCAAACGCAGCCTTTCCCGACAAGTTGTCGGCGGCATTCAATGGCGTGTCCTCACTGGTCAGGGTTCCCTGCCAGAGTGAACGAACTGCGATTGTTTACCCTGTTAAAAACGATTCAAAGGGCCTGCATCGGGCCTGGATAAAGTATTCTAAGCGCTTGCAAAGTGACGAACACTGGTTTGTGCCAGTTTCTGAGCTACCGAGTCTATGCCCCCTTCACAGAGTTCTTTGTCTCAGGAAGACGTCCCCCTCCAAGCTGGCATCCTCTAGGCTAACCTTCAAACCAATGCCAGCCCCTGCAACTGGGGACCCAAAAACTGACGCTGACACATACGGTGTCTCATCAGTTTCATCAATGTCGCCCAACTTGCTGCATTGCCACGTCGTGCCCAGAGACCTCAAGCAGTGCCTCACTAGCGCACCATTGTAGATCATGTTCATCACAGACGCAGTGGCAGATGCAATCCACAGGCCGAGTGTCCCAAGGTGAGACTGAAACACCAGTAACCACGCGAAAGGCAGCTTCACCATCCACTGAAAGATGAGGATGCCCACCGATACGGATCCTTGTCGACCGAATGCGGCCAAAACACCACCGTACAGGCTGTTCAGCCCATCAGCCAAGATCTGTATGAGCACGCAGGGAATTGCACCTATGAAAGCCGCTTGAGTCACCAATTCATCACCCAGCAGACCTGAAGCCAGCAGACTACGCCCGAGCCAGCAACACACCACAATCATCCCGCAGATGGCAATCGTCACCTTGGTGCTTACCTGCAAGACACTGGAAACCTCGACCACGTTCTGCTGGCCAACAGCAGCTCCAGCCAAAGCTGTGGCAGCTTTAGAGGTGCCACGGAACAACAGGTATGTCCAGCCGTACACATTCGAAACGGCAACATGCGCGGCCAGCTCGGTCTGACTTTGTAACCGCCCAGCCAGGAGGGTCAAGAACTGCAAAGCCCAAGTGTCAAAACCAATCATGGCCACGCTCGGCACACCGATTCCTGCGTATGACGAGAGCCCTTTCCAGGTGAATGCTGATGACTGCCAAAGTCTCCACCAACCCGGACAGCTGGGCGTAGGATGAAACCAGCTCATGTAGCCTGCCAACAAGAACAAGGATACTCCCGATTTCACGGAGAAGGCGATGCCCATGGAGACCATGGGATCCAAGGAAGAGTACTCGAGAAGCAGAACGCACACACCCAAATGGCATGGAATCGCAACACAAAGTACCCAAAAAACTGGCGATGAGATCTGCTGATTCACCAGGAACTTTTTCAACGACCAATATTGGAACAGAAACCACATTCCAGGAATGCTTGCAAGTACATACCTGGAAGTATTTGCAGCGATCTCCTCATTTGCGCAACCGGTCCAGAGAAGAAGGCCCTCTGTTTGCAAGAGAAGCACGGAGCACACAGAAGCCAACAGCAACATCCAAACCTGGCAGCAATTTAGGTGGTCCCGGGCTTTGTCGGCGTCCTTGGCACCATGGGCTTGCGAAACCAGGGTGTCTTGGGCATCTGCCCAGCCTAGCGCAAAGGCGTAGCACAAGGACCCTAGCACCGAATCGCCGAGGCCAACGGCGGCAACTCTCCTGGTCGCCTCCTGGGCATGTGGACTACCCCCATGCGCAGCTGCCCAGATTGGCAACGCAAATGTCACTCCTTCCAGGGCATACGCTGCACTGATTGGACCTGCTATTCTCAGCAGTTGCCTCAGGATCCTGTTTCTGTCATCTTTTAATGTCACTTGTGCAGTACTGGCCATGAAGCAGCGGCTGGCAGTTGGAGATGCAACAAAGCAGCGCGCAGGAATTGCTATACCGCTGCCAGTACTAGAGCCGAGATGAATCTTGTAGTCATTTAAAAATTTGTTGTTGGCAAGGTTTCGGGCTTTGACCCCTGCGACAGAAAGGCAGCGTCAGCCTGGCCTCTCCACTGGCCCGAAGCGGATGGTACCTGGGCATTGGGCAAGGTCCTAGAAACTCACAATGCTTGCAGCAACTTTGCAGCCCTCAAGCAGAAGGGCCAACTTGGGGACTGACTGCAGGCCGTCGCCGGTATTCACCACTGCCACAGTGAAGTTCTCGTCGGTGAGGTGTCGGACCTCCAGAGTTGAGGAGACAGTGATGGGCGTCAACATGACCACTGCGTCAATCAGGCCCCAGCGAAACTCAACTCCCCAAATTAAGTCTTATAGTGGCTGTAGGGCTCTCACGAGAACCATGAGGATGCAATGGCCGCCGTCTTCGGCCTCTGCCTGGCATTGAAGACGAACGTTGAGGGGAGGTGGGCGAGCGGGGGTGGGTGGGGATTCGAACAAGAATCAAGCAAGTCACACAAGAAACCGAAACTAGACCAACAACTTTGCCTAGGTCCTGTGCGTCTTCTGCAGACCAAAATGTGCTCCCGCCAAGGTCTCGCACAAAATGTGGGTCGCGACAACGTGCTCTAGGAATTCACTTTCCGCCTTTAATTTGCACTCTTTGTCTTGGTTGCATCCTTTCGGATTTGCCTTTGTGGTGTTGCACATGGGGCTCTGCCTTTGGTCCCTTGCGAATGCTCTTCGTGAAGTGCAGTCTTTTGTTGCTGAATGGTCTTGGCGAATGGTCTTGGGATGCGCTTAGATTTCTCTTGGGGTGCTCTTGGAATGCTCTTGAAGTGGTCTCGCACATTCTGGGGGGCTCTACACTGGTATAGCACTTGAAGTGCGAACCATGTACGTAAAGGTCCTGGTCTACGCCTGACCTATGTTGGCTGAATGAATGAGAAGGCCCGTTTTACACCTGCTGCTTGTTGGAGAGTACGTGGGTTTTGGGGAGGCGTCCTTGGCCTGACTGGGACAAGTCCACGATGAAACATATGGCCTTTCTTTCTTCTGTTATGAAGTGAATCCTCCCTCTCAGCATCCTGACCCCTACCGCAACATCGACGGTCGATGCCAAACAAACAGCCCCAAACCTTGGAAAACACTCCATAATTCTGTTGTTTGTGGAAAAGTTGTTTTGTGGCAGACACCTTGGGAGACTTAGATCCCACCCCCAAGTTTTCCCGCCTTCTCAGCCCAAGAGGACCGCTTCCGCCACCCCGTGGGCCTCAGCATCCCCGAGATCCATGCAGGGGGCTTCGGGTGTGAAGGGTATACGAAGGACATTGACTTCTACTCAATCTGAACCGGTGAACATGCCCCAGAAGAGCCACCGCACCCCTTGTGGCACAAGCCCCCCCATATCAGATTTTTGGAAGTGTGCCACAACCATGGGGTCATGTACCATTTGAATTCCGGCTGCCCAGCATCAAAACGCCGTGCACCTTTGGATGGACAAGAACTCTTGTTCCTTGCTTTGGGGCCGCAGCACCCAGGCCAATCCACCTGGAGGAAGCTCCTGTGTAAGACTCAAGACATGTATCAGGTTGGGGACCAGGTTCGAAAGGTTCACTGTTCTCAAAATGAGCAGGGCCGGCCGAGAGCCCCATCAAACAAGAAAGGCCTTGAGCCGCCCCACCAAGTGCGCCAACAGAGGCACCATCCTGAGGGCGAAAAGTTCCAGACTCGGATTTCGGGTTTTGGTGGTGCAGAGAGAGGGATCTGTTTTAGACAAGGCTGCCCAAGGCTGTCTGCTCAACCCACTCGGTATGAGATTTTCATATCGAAAGTCAAAGAAACCTCTCTCGGCTCCCCGCTTTTGCTGCACTTCGCGCGGGTCCTGGCATGCTGAAGCGCAATCCTAAGGAGCAACTCACACCCCAATGAGGCCATTTCTAAGCATCAAGATAGTGAAACGGCGCAGGGCTGCAGGGCCCAGGTCGACAAAAATACTGTCTCCAAAAAGATGTGGACAGCATGCTGAAATATGCTGAACAAACGTTGTGGGTCCGTTTGTTTCGGGTTCTCTCTGCTTTGTCTTTGGTTCGCAAATTTGTTGGCTCTGCTTTGGCCTTGGTGTTTGCAGAGGCTTCCTCGAGTTTGGCTGTTTCATCTTGCCAAGTGCTTTGTTCGAGTCTCATGTCTTGTGAAATGGAATCGGATAGTTCAAGAACAAAACTTGGCTGCTCTGGCTTTGGCTGGGCTGACATTGCTTTAGCGGATGGGGGCGGGGGCTCTTTCTCTGGTCCCGCTCCGGTCTTGGCGAATTGCTGCCCCTAAACGTCAAACCGATGAATGCAGGCCTGTTGAGCAGGTTCCACCAATGCATCCGTGGTAATTAGTCGCACCGCTGTCGCCGCTATCGGGGACTGGCTTGCACACACTGGTCGGGTCGGTCGATGCTGAAATCGACCTTGCGAAAGCTTTTCGCAATGTTTCTGTTGGGATGCTGTTTCTGCCGCCCTTTCTCTGTTTCTGCTCCTTGCACGCGGTATTCCTCAGGGTGACCCACTAGGTGTTCATTAGCGACGGGTCCCGCCCGGGCAGCAATGTTCCTTCAGATTCCCTGCTGGATTTTCTGGTGGGCACTCCAGGAATACTCTGCAGGATTCCTGTGAAAATCTCGGTGGGATGATCTAAGGAGCTAGGTAAAACCTACAACGCCGCGCAGTAAGAACAACGCCTGATACAGAGCCGCGAACCGGAATGAGGACACGCGTCACATACACCGCGAAAATAACAAACGCAATGCGCGACTCGAACTCCGACTTCCTTCAATCTGATGGTCAGCGCGCGTTCTTGTCTAAGTTGTTCCTCATCTCTAATCTCCAGTTTTCTCTTTATAGTTCTTTTGTTCTTTCTCTTGTCATGTCGTCATTGGTCGACCCCCTGCCTAGAAACGACGCAATAATGGGCTGATTGTAAAACACCCCAGCCAAAGTGGGCTAAGTTGTGTTGGCCCCGGTGTAAGAACTCTCCACGTGCACAAGCACAACCAACTGCAAACACCACCACAAAAAACACCTACCAGCAACAGCACAAAACCGGAGCACAAACTGCAAATCAAGCCGCTGAAGAGAAGAATGTTGGCGCACATTCTACAAATCCTGGCCACAACAACAGCACAAAACGTGCGCAGAAAATCAGTTGACGAAAACAACTCCCGACTCTGCCACAAAAGGATCCCCCCAAAGTGACGACAGTTACGAGGATGGCGAACCCCGGGTGCCTCACCCTCGAAACTGTCGTAACTGTCAGCACTTTTGAAGCTCACAAAGCCCAACACGCCGCCTGGAAGCAGTGGGAACCCTTCTGCTGCGCTTTCGGTAAAAAGCAAGGAGTACTGTGCCCCAATTCTGAACAAACGAGGGTAAATGGTACAACAATGTACAACAAGTACCAACAGCACAAGCCTGCTAATTAAAAGTTCTGAAGCCAGAAGTCCATCCCCGATACAATCTTACAGTCGGCGGCAATCCTCCGAATCGTCGGGGGCACTGGCACTTCTCTCTGAATTTGGGCTTTGATTCGCTGAGGGGTCGCGAGAACTCGCTGCGGGTGTACAGGGTTTCAGGGTAGACCCAGAAACCAACCCTTCTCATCTTAAATGTAAACTGTTCTCGTGCAGGCAGCGACGGCAGCGATCTGCGGAGCCGGAACCGGAATCAACCCCTGCACCATCTTGCTAAGGTAAGGTGCAAGACCCTCCACTCATTTTCCACGTTCGCAACACCGCCAGATGCTCTCGGACGGAGCCTTTGTGCTTTCACCTCCGGACGTTCAGGAATCAGGAAGTTTTCTTGCGCCTGGCCTGGTCAGCCCCACCGTTCGCCGCCTCTGGATTCTGGGGTTGATGCTGGGGTGAAGGATGGTGAAGGGTTGCTGGGAGGTTGATGGGCACAGCTGCTCTGATTCGAGGCTCAGTCGATGTCCAAGCTCCGAGTGCTCCCCAGAGGACCCCATTTTGGGGGCGTGAGCCGCTTATAATATGTAGTTGTGCGCTGTGCACTTTAGGCCCTAAACCCTCAAGCCTCAAGCAGTAACCCTCAGCCCTAAACATCTACGCCCCAATCCCTAATCCTAAAACCCTGAACCCTCTTTCACCCTCAACCCCAAAGCCCTAAAACTCTAGCACCCTGAAGCCTTTGCCAAAACCTTAACCCTGAAAATCTGGTCGGCGTCGACTCAACAGGACTAAACCCGAAAATCCCGAAACGAAGGGAGGCAGGGCAGGTGGGGGGCGGTCTACCACTGGTAGGCTGCCCGGGCCCTCGGCCTACGCCAAACCCCATGCCAGGCTCCCATAAATCACTGAAGTGGCCTTCTTCGAGCAGCGCCGACAGCAACTAAGAAAGCACCTCTCAGCACAACAGGCGCCACTCTGATGAGGGAAATAGTCAGCCAAGTTTCTCTGCCAAAAAACATTAATCAGTAAATACCCTTCTTTTAGCGAAGGTTATATGAGAGATTCGACAAATGTAACAGCTGTGCATCAAGCCTGTTTCACTGACGTGACGAGCATCAGAGGCCGCAGACGAATCAGCACTATTGGGATGCTAGGAGCTTACTAGGCTTAGCCATTTTCTGTAGAACCTGTTCAACCCAATGTGCCGTTGCCGGTCGCCTGAGTAGCAGCAGCAGAACCATCAGTGCCAGTAAGATCAAGGGCCTGAGAAACAGGCGGCCCGAAATGGTTGCCGAGCCCCGCCATGCTCCCGCCATCTCTCTTCTGCAGTATTCTGCAGTCAAAGGTGCGCCAAGAGCTGCGGCAGCCACACTTGCAGAGGGTGCTGCTTGTCGACTTGGAGCGTCTTCAGTAATGCGCCAATACCTGGTTTGCAGTAGGCAGTCGGCCAACTTCGTTCAGACCGATCCCTTCGAGCTACCTCCTGATCACCCTCCCCCATCCCCGTTTTGATTTCTAGGTGGGGTTCACCCTTCAGCCTGAATTCTCAAAGGCAGAACAGCATGTACCAGTAACTGGTAGTGTGCAAAACCCTACCCTCAATTCTGTCTTGCATCATCCAGAGTGCGTATTGATGGCGAGGTGTTTTTCTGCATGGAGACGTGTTGTGCTTATGAACTGGCAACACCGCACAGTTGAAGGTTTGGACTCAGGGTCCAGCAGTTCAGGCTTCTTGCAGCCAGGTCGTTTTTTCCAAGCAACTCCTTGTCGAGGCCGAGGCACCGAATTTGTAGAGACCTCGATCGGAGGTTGCGGCTTTAGGACTTTAGGCACCAACGGTCTCTTTTCCGTACGACATAGGGTTTCGGGTCAGGTTTGGGCTGAAAGGTTTGGCGCCGAGGTCTGTAAGAGTGTCGGCAATGTTCGGTGACGGACTGCGTCTAGCATAAGCTATGGGGGGAGGCATCTTCTCAGAAAGTCTACATAGGATCTGGCTCGCCGGGCGGTCTATGTCGCACGAACGAGGAGTATACCTGTACAAGCTACAAGCACTGTCTGCGAAAGATTGATGCTTGTGAGCGAGCTGCCTTTTTGCATGGGCATGTCTCATGGCTAGGGTCACGCTAAGCATTCTCAGCAAGAATCCCGCAAGCATGGTAGGCAATGAAAGGACTTCCTGCTCGTGTCCAGATCTTCGTTCCGGCCCCTCACCCTGCTATTTCCAAGAGAATCCCAACGATAGCCCCATGGCTCTGGGGCGGACACTGCGCAGCCAGTAGTAGCTCCTGAACACGCTTCCAACCTTAGCTGCGCATCGAAGCCGATAAACACAATGCCACGCTGAGGATCGAGGGAAGGCCAGACTTCCCGAAGCTTGGTTCTCACTCTTTGCCATCTGTGCCCGTGAAGGCCGGATATAAATGTAGGCAATAAACACGCAGTGCTTGTGCGAGCCAGGCAACTGGAAGAACCATGGTGTCGAAGGTTCGCATGAAGTCAAACACATCATCGCGATCCCAGCCCCAGTGTCGGTATTGGAGCTGCCTGACAGGGAGCAGCTGCTGTGCGTGGTGGTGCTGGTGATACAGTACAACGCAGCAATCCGCTCCAAACCTTTCAGGACTTAAGCTTCGCATCCGAAAAGGACCCCGACACTCTCCTCCACAAGACTCCTCCCCAGATTCGCCACTAAATCAGAGCAATGTTGCCTTGGCCCCATCATGGAAATACTAAACGTTAAGTTCTCATAAGCAATGCTGTTAGGAACAGTGCAGAAACATGATAATATCAAGTAGAATAGCACAACATTTTGCCGGTACAGAACAGTAACCCCGCAAGCGCAAGCCTCTCCCTCCCCCCCCCCCCGGCCCCTGGCCCCCATTTTCAGGTTGAGGTGACTCACACTCGAAACCTATCGTCTAGCACTCAAGGCCCCCTTGTGATTCTAAGCTTCAGGACTGTGAGAATCATAAAGGCCTTGTTGAAGGCTTCAAACCATCAAGGCGGAGGGGGGATTACTAATCAGAAACCACGTTAGCTCCATTTCACCGGTTTTGGGGAGTAGCGCTCAGGGGCTGAGACCTTGTATTGGTGGAACAAAGGCCGTTGCAAGTTCAGTTCGTGGCATCATGCATGTGCTGCAAGGGGCTCTTGGTGGGTTGAATGTGCTCAAGAGTTTCACGGTTCTTCGGTTCAGAAGCTGGAATGCGTTGGCTTGAGCTGGGACCTCCCCCGTAAGTCCAAGCTGCCCGCGGTCAAAAACCATGAGGCATGGTATGAGCTTCGCCTCGAAGTCGTCCAGTAGCGGTTCCGCCCTTTGCGATGGGTTTGTGACGGGGATGGACGCTTGATCAAGCATTTCATTGGTTTGTGTCCTGTGCATGTACGCCGATCAAGCACGCGAGTTCAAAACCTGACCGAAGCCTTATTGGAGCCACTGAGCCACATTCCCTCCAAAACACCCCACAAAAATCTGAAAAAAAAAAACTATTTTTGGCATCGGCCTTGCCTCAGAGCCCGGCCTGAGCTTATGTCCTAAAACTAAACCCCCTTTTTTTGCATCTGGACTCTCACGGCTCTGCCAGAGAGTGCGCCCGACGAACATGAGCAGATACACACTTCTGAGAACCACAGACACTGTACAGAGGTCACAAACGAGATCGAGGAAACGCCAAGGCTAAGGGGTTATATCCCGTGCCAGTGCATTTATCATATTCTTGGCCTCCATCCCGCGCAACACATTCTCAAAAAGGCAAGCCCCTTTCCAAGGCTCAAGCATCTGTATCGTTTCCAAGGAAAATATGGGCACAAGGAAAATCCATGTTTGGGAGGGAACAGTGTGACTCGATGCGTTGATTGAGGCCCGAAACAGGTAATACTGGTAATTATGGTCTGACGAACCAGGAGTGATCGTGGATGCCAACATAGCCTGGTTCCATTCAGGACAAGTCGATTTGCAGCCGCAACTCCACTGAGAGCCTTTTCGTCACTGCGGAAACAGAAAAACAACCTTTAGAAAGTTCGCCGGAACTCCGCGTTCCTCCCAGATTTGACGACCAGGAGCAATAAATCGTTTTGTCGGAAGTGCCCGGCATTCTGCCGAAGCAGAGCACTTGATGATTAGGCCTCCGAGAACACGGAGATACACGGAGTCATCCCCGGATCAAGCTGCGTACTTGGCTCAGGGAGCCAGAAGTGGAAATGAAATAAATGAATGCGACAGCTATCGAAGTAGCGGAAATTGGAATTCTCAACAGGCTGCAGAGCCGGCGTCCAGGCTTGAAGCCCAACGCACTGCATCTTCGCATCGCTGCATGATGGATGGTCAAGGAGCTGGGTGCCAACATAGCATGTTATGTGGCTCCTTGCTATCCTGCTTGTCTCCGGAGCTTGACAATTCAATGCATCGAAAAAGTTGATCCTCATTTTGGGCACACCAAGCTCCTGCAACATGAGTTTCGGTTTGGAAGTAGCGGCCTTGCTTTTCCTGCCTCCTCCATTGCGATCAGCAAAGATGCTGCAGGAAATGCAAATTATAGCAACTTACACCTGCAGTTTGCTCACTGGAGCCTCGGATCCGTCAGACGCGAACAGCCTATGTTCAACCCAGACTCTTCTCCTAAACCCCGAACGCTAGCGCCAAAACCTTCAATCCTTAAAGCCAAAAAAAGGATCGTTTTCGTACGAGCCGTGGCTCTGGGTGGCTGCCAAGCGGACGCTGGAGCCCAGCGCCCGCAGCTCTTTGGCTGCACGCCTTAGGAGCCGAGCACGACTATTTCGGGGCTCGCTGGACGAGCCACTCCGCCGAACCACCATTTCTTGCCACTATCCATACACACTGCTACTATTCTCAAAACGCCCAAACATTGTGCGCTCAAAGAAACATCTGTTCGCGCTTTGGGTTGTCGGGCTTTTGAAGTTTAAGAAGCGTGACATGTGCACTTGTTGCCCCGGGCCCTGAACTCTTGTCAGGATCGGGTGACTAAGAACTCTAATCAAAATGTTGAATTGTCGATTTCCGCGGACGGCCTACTGCGCAGCTGATGCTGTAATGGCGTGCGCGCAAAGAAAAACTACTCAAAACGTTGGACATGGAGGGACCACAACTTTCCCCATCATATGCGAACGGCTCATGTCGTCGTCCGCTGGTTTTTTGCGTGGCGGCTGTGGACCCTTCCTTGTTAGCTGCAGGTCAACAGTTTGGGACAGAGGATGGTTGCGGCAATGCCGCAATGCCATATCATGTCATGGAGCAGCTAGCAGAGGGCTGCGCGGGCTGGTTTCCAAACATCTCTGTAGATTTGAGCATCTCCCATCCTTCATCCCCTGTTATCGACGAAGCGGCTCGTACTCCGGCTGAAGACGCTTGCCTCGGGGAGGTTCGGACTGCATCAAAGATCGATCTGCAAAGCTGTAAGTAACAATGATGACCTCAATCTCCCAACTGTATCGCAACTGCCGTCGTCTTGCCCAACATGGAAGATGTATCAACTTCCGGTCACTCCTGCATCTTCTAATCTTGCATTGTCTAACGGTCGAAGTGCTTCCAACCCGCCGGCAACGTGGAGACATCTGAAGGTTCTGTCCAAGATACAGTAGCCACACCAAGGCTTGTAGAACTCGACCATGACAATCTCAGCAAGTAGCAGGAGCGACCCTACCCTTCAACACGCGAAAGATCGTGCATTGGAGCTGCATCCATGTTTATGGACAAAGGAGGCGGGGCGGCCATTTAGTCAGCATTTTGCTCAAACACCTTGTCTTCTGCCCGCCACACTGGCCGACGTGTTGCCATGACAGTACTAAGTTATAGTGCGACCCTGAAGGAAAAGTTAAGAAAAGTTCAGTACACTGGGCAACAATGGGTAAGCTGACGATCTGCAAGCCAAGTGTCGCGGTGAGCTGACAATAATTCGTTCAGATCTGCGTGGTCCTTGAGCTCGACCACTGCAGTGGCGCTTGCATCTGGATCCTGGCAGGTCGAAGCTATTGCGAGCGTATCTCAGGAGTCGGGGAAATTCGGATCAGCGAAAGCTGATCCAAGCATCCCAAGCACCGTCCGCACACAGCCCGGACACACACCAAGCAGCAGTTCAGAATGTGTACACCATCACTGCTGTTCGCTGCTGCTTATCCCGACCGAGTCGGATGGCGCTACAAAGACCCTCCCAAGTAGGCGTACGCATGCCGTGCCTTGTCTGGATGCCACAGGCCCACAGGCCCAAGGCTTACTGCTTATTCGACTCTTTCAGGCTGCCTCGGCGGCCGCCAGGACGCCCAAGGAAAGACCCAGGCAAAGGATGCCGAGGCTGCGGTGCGCGGGCATGGCTGCGAGGGCAGGGGGCAGTGGCTCCGTAGGATGGTTCTGCGATGTTCTGTGCTTGCTTTGCTCCTGCGGCTGCGGCTAAGAGGTCTTGCAAGCTCTGCTGGTTCGACACTTCAGGAGTTGGGGCCGGAAACAGCCAGGCAACCTTCTCGATCTCTTCCGGAGCGACATACATGCTTGCACGTTGGGCATAGCAGCATGTCCCGTCCTGAGCACGAACTCATGAACCAAATATGTACCCCCCAGGAGATCCCAAGAAGCATCGCCACCTCTTCTGAGCAGATGTCGGCGAGGCTATGGCAGAAGGTCTGGCCTGAGCGCGCAGGCCCCACCAGGCTCCATAAGGCGGTGCAGCAGTGTGGGCTGCACGCTCTCTCACGACCTCCGCATTCTACTTCCATCCATACCACTGACCATACAATTATGATTGGTACCAAAGCCGATCAGCCATAGCACTGCCCTGCACAGCCGACTTAGCATCAGCTGTACGAACTGCGAATTAGATCCGGGATGCACAGCTGACCCCTGAAGAATAGGTTTTTTCTGCAGGGTTCAGAGTCCAGGGTGGAGTAGTTCAGGATTGCGGGCGCTCAGGGGTATATGGCTCTGCGGAAGCTCGAAGCACTCCTTTGGGTCACCAGCACTCGGCGGCCGCCGCGGCGACCAGAGGCACCTTGCCAGCTGGTTCCTGACCGAGCAATGGGGGACAAGAGAATGCAGGGCCTACTCTTCACATTGCTTATCGCAACTCTTGAAAAACGCAACGGTTTTGTAGAAACAACGCGGTGTTGCCAGAATGTTGTTTCGCATTCCGACATCTCCCTGAGCTCGTTCCATGGGATTCCACTCCGTCCCTCGTCTCTTGCTCGTGAGCAAGAACGGTGGAGTGCCCTGAGTCCGCGTTCGGTGTGCGAAGGTTCGAGCCCCCCCATCGCATGGGGATCAACCAGATCGACCCACGCAGTTCTCCGGAATAAGAAAGGCTTCCCTGGACAGTATGGCTTCTAGCAGCTCTATTCCCAGTAGCGCCGTTCTTGTCTTTGCTACGAAGAACTGAGGGAAGAAAGCCCTGTTATCTCGAGTTTCTTCTCTGCTCGGTCCCTCTGCTACAGCCGCTGCGCAAAAATCTGACGCTGCTTCTCGTTCCTGCACAGGCTGCACTTCCTGCTCATCGTCCTTTGGTGCTCCTGCTTCAGCTTACCTTCCTCCAAATCCACAGGGGAGAGGAGGGTGCTGGTTGGCCTGTCCTGCATTCTCCTTACTGTTCAGTGGGCCAGGACAACATGCATTCATTCCGGCGCGGGTCGCCGCCTCTCCGTTGGCTGTAGATTCGTCCGATGGCAGTCCAACCAATAGAAGACGTCCGGCGGCGCAGCATCAGTTTGGGGACTGCATGGCAGGGTCAGACACCGCTTCGTTCATTCAGGCGTGACATAAACGACTCATACTTGTAACGCAGCGATATGCAGAGTCAGCCTCCACCAATTGGCACATGAATGGCAAGCCAAGAAAGCTTAACAACCTGCCTCTGTGGCCCACCGAGAAAGAAGCGCGGACACCACGGCAAGTGCCTCCTGGAAATGGTGGGCAGTGAACAAAAACTGTATCTATCATCTGTCTACATATCTGGGCGTTACTCCGTGCTATCTCGGCGATCCTGATCCGATCTACTTTGCTTGCCTGTGTACATGACATTGTGCATGGTCGGTGACTTGGAAACAGCATCGGATCAGCACTCTCTCGTTTCTTCCGTCAGCCTCCTTGAACCTCTCTGCACCCCCTCCAGGCTGCGGCGGCGCATAATAATGCGCAGCGTTAAACAAAGCTATACGTAATGTTCTCCGTGGTCGTTGCCATCTGTCGCGCGCTGTGCCATCACCAAAGTACGCAACTGGCAGAACATGGCAGAACTCACCACGTGACGAGCCTAATGTTCACTGCTATTCTCAGGTCTGAAACTGCCAACATCCATCAACCCTGATGGCAAACAGAACTCCTCGAGCATTGCCAGTGTTGGGCATCCTGCGCCGATCACGCGTGGCCAACATGCGACACATGCAGCTGGAGTGTGCGCACATGCGCACGAATTTGGAGAGCACCCTCGCTTGCTAAGACTTGGGCTGACGTGAACATGCCACTTCAGCAGGGAAAGCATGATTCAAACCGAGATGCAGATTCTAGCATATGTTTATCTGGGCCGCGCGTGACTATGTATTGATCATGGACGCCTGAGAATCGAATGGTCAGCTGCATGGCTTGGGCAGCCGAACACTCGAAATCCCCCAAGTTTCCCAGAGCCTGAATAACAGCTGGGCCCACCCCAACGCCCGAAGGTTGCATCCCGGCTGGGGCACGTGCTGTCAGAGGAAGCTGTCCCAATGGCACCTCTTGGAGGGTTTAAGTGAAGGCGAGCGGCTAGCTTACTCAGTCATCACAACTCGGTAAGGCAGGCAAGGATTCGGACATGTCTTGGCGCTGGTTTGCCTTCCCCCCAAAGAACGCAGTCCACCCACGACCCCAAGAAGTCCAACCCAAGCAAACGCAACGCGAAGCAGCACATGCGATGTCCACCATGAACTAGTCTTAGTAGAAGCCCTTCCCACAAGGAACGACAAGTTTCATGTGGATGTTTGGAACTTCCACATGCTCCAAGAACATGTGAAGGCTTCATCTGTGACATCTTGATCTTGAAGGCCTCCACACCCGAGTTTCACGCACCGAGGGCTGATCTTCAAGCTTCCCACACCCGAGATTCACTCAACAAGCGTTCCTCTCCGAGCCTCCCACTCCCGAAAATGTGGTTCACGCAAGCAGTGTGCTGGCAGTGTGCCAGCAGCGGTCGCCGTAAGCACAGGCACCGTCGCACCCTGGATTTGCCAAGTGCAGCAATTAGGCCAGCACGCCCCGAGAACACTCGAAGACCAAGCGAACTCCAGCAGCATGTTCCCGAATTGCTTCCCTGCAATGTTTGGCCATCACACGAACGAACGAAAACACCAAGACAAATCATGGATGAGGAAAGTCGGTGACAATTTTCGGGCAAGAAACACCATGTAACGCAAGGCAAACATCGACGCATCTAGCCCTAGCAGTCTTGACAGCTTCTTTGGTCAGTGATGGCCAGTGCATTCACCCGCGATTGTTTTTACAATGTGACTGTTTCTGCTGTAACTTGTTTGACCGCGCTTTCTCCCGAGCCTCCTGCGAGACTCTAGACTCGAAAAGGGCTACGTGATCTCCAACATCATGTCCCCGAACTGCTTTCCCGCAATGTGTGGCAGCCAAACAAACGAATGAAAATGCCAAAGCGAAATCATGAATGAGGGGAACCAGTGCCAGCATGCGAACGCAAGGAAACATCAACGATCTAGCATGACTGGTATCTGTCAGTATCTGCGACTTCTTTGCATTTATCCATCCTTGCTATGGAATGTAATCATCCACCCCTCTACGCATGATGAGGATTACATCCACGGTGGTCTCCCCGAAGCAAACGCAAGCCGGAGCGTTTACTTCATCTTCCCCCCAGCGATTTCAAACATCCAAACAGACTGGGAGCGACCAGGGCCGTTCGGAGAAGCTAATGACTCGCCGGGGCCCTGAGAACATCAAGAATTTGCAATCGCTTTCATGCTTGCGAGAGGATGAGAAGGTGGCAGACCTGATTTTCTCGCCCGGTGTGGATGAGATAATATGGCTTCGTCCGCCGCGAATTGATATGTTTACCTGGGACCCTGACTGCTGGAAAACCGATGCCTTTAGCAAAACGTGCATCGGCAGTCCCGTCGGGTTGCTTTGAGTGGCGTCTCTAGCGATTTGTTGAGTTCCTGAACACCAAAGGCATGCTAGCGTAAGAACTTCTATTCACACACGAAGCAACATATCTATTGGAATCTAGTCATCAACAGTGCTTGGAATCATGGCGGTTGCCAGAGGCTTGCTTCCAGGTTGAGGCAGACTGCGGGGGACAAAGGAGGATCTTCGCAACACGTGTTCGACACCGTTGCATTAGCGGGGCCTTCAGCCAGCGGAGGCACCTGCACACGGCTGATGTGTAGTTGTCTGGGATGCTAAGACAAACGGTCGCCAGATTCGGAAGCAAGTCTCGCGTTCAGACGCCAAAATATTCGTGGACCAAGGAAATTCAGGAACCAAGTTCGCGACTTTCAGGAACCGTGAACGGACATTCGGGAATTGAAACGCGACAATTCGCGCGCACTCTCTCTCTCTCTCTCAGAACAACCTACTTAGAACGAAAGGAAGCACCTGAAAAAACCCTCATCTGAAACCCTGACGCCTAAACAAAACCCTTTTTTGAGGAGGAACTGCAGTGCGATTTACCCTGACCCAGCACAGTTACTTGCTGAGACATCGGATCTGGCGGCCGGGCGGAGTGCGGGAGGGGGGCTGGGCAATGTCAAACAACTGTAAAGAAGGCTGCTACAGCCTACCGAGTAATTCAGTGAAAGCTTGCGGCACAGCCGGACCCAAACAAGTACAGCCGCAACCACGTATGCATCCTGGAAGAAGGTGCTGGCCTGTCTTTCGTCCTTCTCGCCCAGCAGATCCAGTGCCGCCTGCAGCGCCTTCATGCCGGGCAACTGCGAGGTGAGACTCTCACAAGACGACGGCCATCGATGAGCGCGGCCTTCGTCGGCAAACGAGAGGCACGGCCCCCGAAACGTCCCTGCCTCGGATGTGTAAGCCGACTCATGGTCCAACCCGGACAGCTGCTGAGGGCATGAAACCACGCTGTTGAGTGAAGCTCAGATGCGATGCGTATGGGAAGCAATGTGTCAATGAACCGTGTTCGGAAGCTTGACCCGCTTTTTCTTGTGCCTTCTTTGGGCACTGGTTCACCAGTTCACCCCTTCACTCGGTCTACAGGAAGGCCGACCTGGTTCTACTTTCGCTTCGGAAACAACGCGTGACTCCTGCGAATCTCCCCATGTTCTCAGTAGTCGCTCCAGGACCTCAGGTCGAACTGGTCGCCAGAAATCCACTTCGACAGCCTTGGCTGTGCAGCTCAGTAGTAGCTTGCGGTTCTGCATCTTTAGTTTGCTCTGCGAATGCTCAAGCAAGAAGTCAGAGCGAACACTTAGCTCACACCTTTTGTCCAGTTCTGCTTGCGCAGCTTCAAAAGTGATCTTGGCCATGGCCGAGTCACATCCGCGCTCTGGCGGCCCGCTTCCGCTTACACATGCGTAGCCTCCATATACGAACTACACTCTCGATGCACGTACTGCACGGGAATAATTGTGTGTATGTCTTTATGTTCAAGGCTGATACACAGAGACGGCGCCACAGGGGTGGTCGTCGAGTTAGCCGGCTCCGGTCTTCCTCGACCAAAGGCACGGCATGCTTCGACTTCTCTTCTTCTTCTCCTCCTCGTCTACGGACATGAAGTAGCAGGCGCCGTCGGCAGGAGGCACCCCGCAATGCCACCACGACACAGCACCTGGCGTCAGCTGCGTAGTTGGTCTGCGATCCCAGAGCTTGGTTGGCCGATGTTTACGTCTTCTTGGCCGCAGTTGGTTCCTCTGTGTGTTTATCGGGTCTGCTGCCTTTCCTAGGACCTCGTTTGCCGACTTTGTTGTGCATCGGGAAAGTGTCGCGCCTGGTGTCAATGTCCGAAGCACGAAGACCTTCTTGGCCAGCTTCTTGATCTCGGCTGCCGATCCCAGGAGGCCGTCGGCGCGACGCTGCCGCCGTCTTGATGCCGCATTGGCCGCAATAGCTTCATCACCCGCCAAAACTCCAGACCACGGCCAACTTGCTGACTTGCCGCCGTTTTTCCGATCTTGGGGTAGAGTCGGCCAGAGGAAATAAGCACCGGCCGGGTCCGAATAGGCCACGCTCTTCACTGCGCCAGGCCGCACTTTGCTTTGCATCGGCTGTGACAGCGTGGAAGGCACGGGGGATGCAAGCGACACGAATCATTCCTTACCTGGAGGGCAGGAAAACGAGGCGTGCAAATGAAAGCCGTGATTGCTTGAGCCGCAGCATGCCGCCTTCTCTAAGCTGGCAAGGGCTTTGGGAAGCAGAGTCTTTGCTGGAGCTTTGCTGCAATTGTTCTGGGAATCCTCAACAATCTTGTTCGTACGTAACAAGAATTAGAAGCATCAGCCGCAACTCCTTCTACCGCAGACCCCGTAAGTGGCCCGTAAGCTAGCACCACCGTCGGACAAGTCACCGAGCCTTTGCCTCTCTTAACCGTCACCCATGATCACTAAACCTCCAAGACGCTAAGCTGCGACACCTGCATCCGAAAAGGTGCAGCCTGGCATTAGAGCAGCACATCGTTATAGCTGGCCCTGGCTTTTCGTTTGAAACCAATGCCAGGCAACTCGCGAGAGGAGCTCTGACTCAAAGGCGAAAGTAGCCTCATTGAATTGCACAGGTCAGCAGGTTTACTCGTGCCGGAACAGATGACTATTGTGGAGCATGCCGAAATAGATACTATGGCATACGGGCATTTACCTCCTTTCATGATTTTAACCTTAACCTTTGTTTCCTAAACCCACAAGTGCTCAACCCTCTAAGCCCTCAGACAAGCCCTGAAGGTGTATCCTGAACTGGGGACCCTTTGCAGGGCTTGCCTCAACGATTCCCTCATGGGCGGTGGGAGCGGCAAGCGGCACTGATGAGCCTCCCAGACTCTCACAATATGACCCCATCTTGAGCGCAAGGCTTGGGAGTGGCAAATACTTGTACAAGGGGCGAAGCAGCTTTTGACATGATTGAATTGAGAGTATACAGCTGGAATGAAAACCCATACCACACAACACGCGTAGGCCCGTCGTAGGCTATGCCTGCATCATGACTATGGATGCAAGGATATCTACAAGCTGCTAAGCTGCCACACCCGGTCCCCGAACCTCCGATTCGTCATGCAGCTGCTGTGAAGGTGCCCAGAAGGTCAGGCGATAGCGGTGAAGGAAGGTGCCTCCGCAGGACTTCGTTGCGAGGTTTGGAAATTTCTTCGCACAGCAACTCGTCGGAAGACGTTCAGAGTTTTTTCGCGACGTATCGGCTACTTCTCACGATTCTGTTTCTGTGTGCATCGGATTTTCTTTCATTGTCCGGCATTTCCCACATGAGTGATAGTCTTCGAGGTCCCTACGAGCTGAATCACGCGGAAAGCAGAACCAACCGCTTCAAACTAGTATCTCGGTTCTTGGCATCGGTGAATCGGAGAACTACGCCCAAAACACCCACTCCGTGTGTATGTGTGTGAGCATGCCAGGCGATGCACTTTTGGTATATTCCTGAGCAGCTGCGTCGGGATGGTTCTGAGCTCCATCGCTTGGATGAGTAGCGGGGCTGCTTTAAGGAACTTGATCGCGACTTTTGTTTTGCGAGTCTTTGCCTTGTCGCCTGGGACTCTAAGTAGGTTCATCAGTTCAGCCTGTGGGATACATGAAGGGCTTAGGATGTTGGGTGGGGAGCCCCTTATGAATCCAAGCTGCTGCGACACCAGCTTTGATCCTCGGAGAATGTAGCCAGACCTGAGCAGCTGTGTCATATGAGCGGAATGTGCACAGTCATTCACTTCACGCGTCTTCGTGCGCTGCAGGGGCCCACGTGTTCGGGCGAAGCTATGTACACAATGTGCACAATGATTCGTCGATTCTTCAGGCTTGCGGTTCAAGCATGCGTGCGGCTTGTCCTGAGCAAGCCTGAGGCCAATCTACACCCAACACTTTTGCAGAGGTTGACGTGCGTGTATGTATGCGCATACCTACATACACGCATCGATACATCCTACAATGTTGGCCAAAAGCTTGAACTTCGATGTGCGGCTGTTTAAAGGTCCAGATCAAACCAAAAGGGCGCTTCACTTCCGGGGCTTGCATGCTGTCCTGCTGCAACCAGGACGCTATTTCTGATTTCTAAACAGTGCCACAGAATCGGGACAGAGACACTATGTCACCAAGACCCGGGCAGGAATACTTGCTGTCCGCAGCGACCGCGTGGCCGAGGTGCGCTGCGTGGAGGCGAATCTGGTGCCTCAACACACAGGATTTAGGGCTGCAGAGCTTGCGGTGCTAGGGGTTTGGACCTGGAGCATCAAGCCTATAGAACCAAAGCGTGAAGAGTCCCTCTACCTACTTTCTTCATGACGTGGCAGTCTCCTCCTGCCCTTCTCCGCGGGAACATGGGTTCGTAAGACCCTGCAGTGGCATCATCGTTTCTGGTAGGACTGGCAACAATCCGAAGAACAAGAAACCCTCGGAAACCCCTCAACTTGACTCAACTCATATCTGCCTCCTGCCGGTTCCAATGCTGGCGACTGCCAGGCTCAGGAGCCGGGCTCCGAACGCCGCGCGTGCCAGGAGTTTGAACCTCCAACTTAGGTGGAGTCGAGCCCTCTCCGAACACGAGTGACACTAGTGATCCGCGACTGCGAGAGAACTTTAACCTGGCTCGTCCGCCAGAATCTATCACTAGAGTCACTAGAGATTCTGCAACATTGCCCCTCGAGATTCCTGGTTGTATTTGTGAATAAACAAGCGCAGAAGAAGAGGAAAACTATTTAGCAGTACAATGAACACTCACGCAAAGTTATACCCTAATGCGAAACGCTTTAAGTTGAAACAAAAGCAAACTCTCACTGAAAAAAGCCTGCCCTAGTATGGCCTAAGTTATGGATTATATCAGCCGGGCTCTTTGATCAGGTGCTTTGGCTTCGGCTAATTTCGCAGGTTGGGGTCGGAGAATGGCACGAGCCTGGTATCTGCTGGCTTCCCAAAAGGTGCCACCAAACCTGACTCAGGTTAGACACTTCTGTGGCCGCGCAAGGCATGGAACCGAGTTTACCAACTTCTGTGCAATGTCCCATTGGGTGGGATGGTGTCGGGACTAGGTCTGTCAAAGTGCTGCCGGCTCGCTTGGTGCATCACGTCCACGCATGCCCCAGTGAACGCGAGCACCAACACGCTTTCCGGGCGGCATGCTGCCATGACAAACCATGACCTCCAGCAAAAAACACACTTTGGAACAAGCAGTGTACTCCAAACCAAGACACCTACTCAAGCTCTTTAATGCCAGCACATCTGAATAGTCTCTCGCAAGAACAGAAAAATTGACCCAAGCAACAAATCAGCACAAACAGAAGAGCAGAAAGGACCTTTAAGGAAGGACTGTGGATGTACTCAGGGATGCTAGGCCGATAGATATTTAGACGGACCTCTTCTTGATCCAGCTGGACAAGCGCGCAGAATCAGCTACGGTACCAGTAGGTGCCTGCAACGCACAGAAAAAGCAAAGCTGTCTATCAGCCAAGCAAGGTAGATAATCGCACCGGACCAGTAGTCACGATACCGATGACTGCATGGTCACCTCCGTAGCTACTTCACCTGGGAATTGCATCCTAGCCTGCTGCATGCCCAACTTGATAAGGTCTGCCACGGCCCCCGTCTCGCTTGCCCAGACTCCCAGACAGCCCTCAAAGATTTTTTGGCCGAGATGCATACTCTCTGGCCTCGGCAATGCACAACAATCAAAGATACTCTATGCACTCTGCCCATCAGAGCCCATTGCCCGTAGTTTCTCGGAGGGAACTTCGAGAAGGAGAGATAATAGAGTCAAGGTTGTGAAGGTCACGAATGTCACGAGTGTCGTCTGTGCTTCAAATGCATTTGTTGGCACGAGGCTCTGGGTGCCTCGCTAATTTGCCGGCTGCCATCTGCAGCCGCAGATCCTCGATGTCATCTGAAATCTGTTAACAAACTAGGGCTGGAGTGCGCGGGTTCAGAAGTGTGTCGGCTGAAGGCTGAAGACTGCTGAGAAGCTCAGCTGCAAGGCAAGGAGCAAATCCCTGCTTGGGGCCCGGGTCTTCATACAGGATTGTGTAAACATAGCAACGAGCGGAATGATGCAAGTTACAGCGTGCTGCGAATGGACCAATCATCAATGTACAGGCGACCGGAAAACAAGACACAAAGGATATGAGATGCGCTACCCCATGTAACCGGAATTCCCACTAGAATGTATCTGACCCGGCACAAGAGCAAGAAGCTCAGGCGGAGGCCAAGTAAGCCTCAGATGCAGAAACGCGTCTTCAGATGTAATTACATGTAATTAATTACTGTTTTTTCCACGGACTCTGGCACCTGAACACATGGTTGAGGCTGTGAAGGGCTGTGAAGGGATGTCCAACTACCTGCAACGCATCCACTCAATGTCTTGTTACGTTGAACGTGAGCGTGCTCCCCTTCCTCTTCGCAGGGAGCTCGCGCGGTTGCATCCCTGTCCGGTGTTTCAGGTGCAGGTTCTGTGGCTCGCTGCATGGTTTACAGTCCGGCAAGAAGACAGCACTGCTTGTGATTGATCCAAAATTACAAGATACGATTGGTCAACCTTTCAAAAAGTCCGCTCTGCTACAGACATGGGGCACTCAGCGTTTTCGCCACAAGGATGAGCCCAGAGGTGGGTATGTCCTGGCAGTTTCACGGCTCAAGGTCCTCTGATGCAACGAGGTTCAATCCATGGGTGAAAGCTTCTGGATTCTCGCATGTTCTCGCCCTTGGGGGCTTTCTGTGGCCTTTGCAAGGTGTCAAGGCATGGCAGGCCGTCAGGCTTGATCCGATGACGGGTTCTCCCACCCCCACTGAAGTACAAGGCTCAATTTGACACCGTTGGTCCAAACTTGGACGCCTTACAGGTCTTATTCGGCAGAGCACTGTGTGCCCATCCAAATTCGGTTCCCAATACATAAAACCTTGTGCCTTGCCCCAAGCATGATGAAATTTCAATACCAAGTCCTGAATCAATAAAGCTCCATCCCTGACCCGCCCAAAATACATTTCAAAGGATGCGCTCACGCCTTGAAGCAGCCCAAACTACCTCTTTTTTCAACCCGCTCCAGCCGATGAAGGAAGCCGCGTTGGTAGGCCACCTGCAGGTCCCAACCGCGCCAAGGCTTCTCTCGGCATGGAATCACATAACCGCTTCAAACCGGTCGGGTTGAGGGTGTTAGGTTCAATTTCTGGGCCTCGTTCTTAAAGATGAGCTGAGCGTTCTTCTGACAGGCCGGGGAGCTAACTAATACCAGCTCTGCACTCGAAAGTTCCATGGCAAGTGGTCTAGCCTGGCGGAATATGGGGAACTCCTCAGCCGAGAAGCGAGATTGGACGAACGCCCCGAGCCTGGTTGGTCAGGACTACAATTGGTAAAGGCATTCTTGCAATGATGTAGAGATATGTAGAGACTAAAATTGGTAAAGGCATTCTTGCAATGATGTACAGAGGCGCGTTTTCAATACCCCCACACACACACACACTCACTCACTCACTCACTCACTCACTCACTCACACACACACACACACACACACACACACACACACACACACACACACACACACACACACACACACACACACGCCAAATCAGACAAGAACCTTTGTGGTAGCCTCCTGGGCTACCTACCCCACGGTGCTAAAGGCCCAGTGCCTGCCACGGACTACCTGATCTGAAGGTGGGTCGTCACTTCCGTCATCCACCTTTCCCAGGATGAATCGGCTGTGGGGGCAGGGATGCGGGCCTGGGGCAACGTAGCCCGGCACTGACATCGCCAAAAAGCTTGAACCACCCGCTGCTGTTTTTGCTCCGCTCGCACACCTGTACTGTGCCCCACGAGGTTCGGTGGCACTCGGTGACTACAGAGGACAAGGCTTCCTGGACCCTTGACTAGCTCCAGGGAGACATTGGTGGATTCATGAGTTCATGCGGGTCCACGTTAAATATCTGCCAGGGACATGCCGATTGGAGTCTCTGTCTATAGTTGCTGCCGCACTTCTCTTTTGAGACTGGCTATGCAGCAACAGTGAGACCGGCTGCCCGCCTTTCCCTTGTGGCCATGATGCATGAGCAATGTGACAAGCTCAAGTTTTTTTAAGTATGAAACCATTGGCTCTTCAAGTCTAGATCTGGGACATGCCCCAAGAGTCAGGTGCATGCCGTCTTGGCTTGCGGACGCCTGAGCTTCTTGGGGCAAACCCTTCTGGCCAACAGAACTTCACAGCGCAGGAGGCGTCACTCTGCAAGCTCGCGACCCTGTCGATGCCCGTAGTGCCCGTAGGGTTGCAGTTGTGCCGAATGCCGCATGCCGTGCATGCCGAGAAACTGCCTTGTCAGAAGTACGAGGTTTGGGTGGTTGAGAGAGAGGAGGCGCCACCGAGCTCATCCCGCACCAGGTGATAGGCGATGTAGCGCCTGGTTCTGGATGATAACATGGGGTGGGGAGGGGCGGGGCAGAGGCGGGGAGCGGGGGGGGGGGGGACGGTGACCCGCACATGTACTGCACACAAAACACCTTGGGCTTACTTTCTTGCAACTGTCCTTCATACACTCTTCCGCTGTGATCGTCTCGGCATCTGGGCCCCTGACTTCCGTTCCTCATCGATTTCCTCCCTCATCTGCTCCAACGACATCTGGCAAATGATCGGCCCTAAGCTTCAACCCTAAACCCTGAAGGCGCACTCATGACTTCTTACGTTCCTCTGGGGCAGCGTTACCACAGGGCTCAAGGCTCAAGCTGTATGTATTCTGGGTACAGACGAAATGAAGACAATATCTATCGCTGCATTGATGGGTTGCTTCTCTTCATATACGTGTGTTTGAATCACCCGAGCACGCAAGCTTTGGCACGGCTCCACCACTGTCATCCGGCGCGGTCCAGTTGGACAACGATACAGTAGGGCCACAGCAGTTCAAATGGGACACCGTTTGGAAAAGAGCGTCGAATCTAGATTTAACTTCCTTTACCCTCGCAGTGAGTGACCCAAAATCGAGCCGCTGCCAAACAACGCCGGGCCCCACCTCCCGACGTCCCATGGCCGCTGGTCCCCGGTCAGGAGGCAACGGCGAGGACTCGTAGAGATCCGCCCGGGCCTCCGACTTGTGCAAGGTGGTTCAAGCCGCTGTCTTCTGCCGGTTCTTCTTTCACTTTCGAAGCATGGCTCCTTATCTTAGGCCCAAGGTCTGCATGAGAGGTTCCCCAACAGCCCCAACGGCTGCTCCCACAAGCCTTTCGGCACAAAAGAGAATCTCCATCAATCTCCAACCCTGGAGGGCATGAGTTCGTCAGTTCACGAAACAAGATTTAAACGTCAGTGGCTCAGATTCCCCAACCGCGGAAGCCCACCCCTCAAGAAGTAATGCAAGCCGTTGCGTCCTGCTGTGCTGGTTGCAGTGGCGGCTCCTAGGGCATGGCGTCGCGCAGGTGCGGCTTGGGGCTCATGGCAGGTCTATGCTCACCTGCGAACCGTGCCATGGGAAAGCGAGCTTATGACTGGAAAACAAACGAGATGGTGAAACCGAACATTCCATGCAACTTACCGTGCCCATGACCTGCGAGAGCAAACCTGCCACACAAACTCAAAATGCTTCAGCCCAAACCCAAAGAACTCTCCGGCTGGGCCTCCACAAGCTCCCTGATATCGTCCGTTTCCGATCGTGCAGAGAGGGGAGGCAGCGCACTGCGCTTCGGATTCCTATCGAGGCTTGAGGTTCAAAATGAATCGCTCAGCTTTGTCGACCACGTGATACTTCTCAGAGACTTCATAAGGAGTCTTATGGCCTAAGACTGAAGGCATCCAGGGATCTGCGGCCGGTGGCGCACAATGCTTTGCAGAGTGGAGCCGTGGTCGTTCCTCGGCTTTGGGGCCGGGCTCCCGAAGTTTGGGAACCATAAGATGCTGAGCCCAGAGGTTTGGACGAAGCTCTCAACGTCGGTCACGGCTTAACCGCGACATTGCACGCTCTGCCCCAGTAACTTCAACCAGAAGCTCTTAACGTCCCGTACAAACTATGGCTCTTGTGCATCCCTAGTTCTTGGCCCCAAGCCCGGAGCCCATTTTCCAACAGATGCCGTAAACCAGGCAAGATGCCTGAGTTTTCTCAGCTCCCACCTGCTCTTGGGGTCTCTTGGGGTCTAGATGTGCCCAAAACCACGATAGATCTCTGCCCTTGACACATCAGAGTCATCAGAATCATCAGAGCGATGGGGCGAGCACCCGGGGGGTCTTCAACTCTTGAAGGGACGGAAGTTATCGAAGCCTCAAGATGCCTCAAGAGCACAGGCAAAAATACCGAACACACCGGAAAGCTCTGGAAAACTGATGAAAACTGCAGCCCGTGGTTCTTCGCCACGGCCTCTGTGACACAGCGCAGGAGTTCCTGTGTCCACAGGTTCAAGAAGAGTTCCATTCCCGTCAAAGTTCCACTGTAGCGAACGGATAGATCAGGCAGCCATCCCATGGACCCAGAATGACTCCAAAAGACTCCCCACGACCCCAGGTTGGCTACACGCCTACAACCCCTGACCCTCTGACAGCGGCCTGGAAAAAGTGAAGGCGACCTTGGAGATCACTCAGGCCATCCATGTTCCTTGGCTTTGGGGTAGAAAGAGTGTGAAGCCATGAAGCGACCTCGCACGATGACGGCTAGAAATCACTACCTACAACATGCGCCTGGTGGGCACCCAGGATTGCCATGCCCAAATGCCCAAGCTGCGGGGCAGTGCCCTGTGCTATCAGGGTTTGCTGACTCCGGTCCAGGGCCGTGCCCTCCTCCTTGATGGCCTCCAAAGTTGCCTCAACGGACACAAAATCTCGCTTCTCCGCTGCTCGACCCCGATGGAGCTTTTGAGATGGGATGCTAGCCCTGCCTCGCTGCCCATACGCAGCCAACGTAGTTTACGCAGTGTCCAGGAGCAATTCTTCACCCCACGCAGCCCGACTTCCGCTCTCTGCGCTCTAGCGGCTCGCTGTTCTGTTGAAGTGCTTGGGTTGCAAGGGCGAAAGCATGTACAGAACCTATGTAACCCCGGTAAAGCCCGACCATCTCTGAACCCGCACTCAGAAAACACAGCCAAACACCTCCACATACTCTTGGCTTCCAGCGCCTCCAGGTGTGCAGGTGCGTAGTCTGGGTCAGTGCGCGGGTCGCCCATGTGGCCCTCGACCGCCTGCTGGGTCAGCCTTTGGCAGAGTTTAGGTCCTTATGGACTAAAGGTTGTTTTCCGAACCTCACCAGCTTCTTGAATTCGCTGGACTCAAACACGCACAATACAAAATGTCCACACATTCGTCCAGCCCACGACGCGTTTGCGCTGCATGAGTTGGCATGACCATGCATGACCTCCTCTAACCAATGGAATGATTTTGATGAGTATTTAGAAACGCAGAGCGGCTCATCCAGCTGCCGGTGCACTGTTTGGACCGAACTCTGGAGCCGCGACACGCCGCAATGCATCCTGGTATGTTCTTGAGGCATGAAGGGGCGTGCATGTCAAGGACCGCACCTGTGCGCCTATCTGTTGACAGGCAGCTTGTGATCTGACATACTTTCCCAGGCAAGTGAGGCCTGGTTGCAGCCTTCACGAGTTTGCAAAAGGCAGACTTACAGTAAGCGGGATCTTCAGACCTGACTCAGATCCCTCGACTACCACAAGACTAGGGCACCTCATCCCGGAATTTCCATGAAGCTACGTCACCTACTGCACCCAGGCTGCATCTGCATCCGCAAAACCTTGCAGCCCAAGAAGGGAATCAAAACGTAAACGAACCCCTCTGGCAAGCCAAGCAGCTTGGAGCGCTCTCCGGCCTTCAACACCTTGATTTCGACAGAAGCTGATGACTTATCATGTTGAACGACGTGGGTTCCCTGGGCAATGCCTCAAAGTCGCCGCAAGTGAATTTCACCACTGCCGGACCCAGGCAGGTGAGACTGTGCCAATTAGTAGACGAACGCAGGAAAACCCCAAGATTGAATCATGTGGTCCTTGGCAATCAATGGTCGACAATGCTTGGTTCTAGACGCTTCTCTGAAAGATCCGGACGTTTGCACTCTCACCATTGCCTGGCCTGCCTGCCCCTCTTGGCCTATTTGCCCACTTGCCCCGTTCACCCATCACGCGCTTGCCGTGGCTCCAAAACACAACCAAACTCCACGCACCCACCCACCAAAAAGGTGCAGCCTTGCCCAATGCTCAACATGTGATGTGCTTCCAAACCCAGAGCCCTAAGCCCCTCGCAACGGATCGACCAGCCTTTCGCAGACTGAAACCTCCTGGGCCTTTTGGCCACCTAACTTCAATGTCCCAAAAACATGGCACGTGCGGCAAGTGCGGCAACTGGGGGGAGCTTTGCTTTACCGCCCCCTCCGAACGCGATCAAATGCTAGAAAGAGGTACAATTGGATAAGAGCATTAAAAGGAAGAGAGCTACAATACGACTCAATCGGATGCCGTCATTCTAGATTCCACAGGAGCAGGGGCGGAATGACCCACCGCCCCAACACGCCGATTTCACGTTCCGCCAAAACGTTTGAGAACACTCGAACCAAGACGATGCTTGACAACCGTCAGGCTCCTCCTCACCAGACAAAACTGATTGAGATTAGCTGCTGACATTAGCTCGATGTAGTGACATTAGTGAAAGTCAAATACAGAGCTACAACGTTATCAAGATTTTGCGCAACATCACTGGAAGTTAAAGTTAGTTAGTTCAGAAAACATGAACAATCTTGAGAAACATGAACTTAACAATGATGTAAAGTAGAAATTAAGGCTAATATTAGCGAAAATCACCCGAACAAATACAACTACAACGGTAGACTTGAAGCGAAATTGAGGTAACTGAAGATACGCAAAGGTAGCAAATTGACTTACAATCAAATGAGTCATGAAAGCTACATTAAAATGTTGAAATTGCAGCTGCTACATATTCTAAATTAGTCATTCAGCGTCAAACTGTTTGAACGCCTAGGCCCTACCCCCGCCAAAGATGCAGCAAAGGAACTGTTTCCCAGCTTGCTGCCATTTGCTCCACGTGGGCAACCTGTGCCTCGAGACTGCTTTCCGTCCCCCCAAGACCTCCCCACTCCCACAGCTGCAAAACAGAGGAAAGCATTCTGCCAATGCTGCACCGCCAGGTTTGTTCAGACCTTGCTTACTTGGGCTTTTGCATGAAACCTGCCAGTCACACAACCCTCCGCTCTGGCCTGCAGGAAGTACACGCGCTTCTGCAAGTCCTCGACCCTGGTGCTTGTGGGCTTCTCGTCTCGATCCATGCGCCGGAGGTTCGACAACTCCTGTCCCGAGAAAGCTGTTGAGTCGCAAGTTACAAGCAAGTTGCGCTACCGATGGTTCACGCAGCAACGCGTGTGCATGCATCCTTTTACGTAATCACGAGGTCTGAGAAATGGGTTCAGATGTCTAAGTGGTCAATGGTGCGTCTCCGCCACAGGAAGATATCTTCAAACGCTGCCCTCGCGGTTGCCAGCACATCAATAAGAACACAGTACTGGCAATCTGCACCACTCGCCCGCGCGGCAAACGGTTCTTAGCTTTGCTTGGTGCAGCATGAACTCAACCCATTTCGTCCTCCATTGACTCAGATTAAGTTCAAGTTGATTGGGTTTCACCTTTTGCTTCATCACTCGTGCATGCCTTTGTGTGCCAGGCAGGCTTTATTGCTTTGTTTGGACATCCTGCAATTTCCAGTGCTCAGCCGCAATCCAATAGCTTGCATAACACAGAGACTGTTCTTTGCCCTGGAGAGGGGCATAGGCAACGCAAGCTGAAGGGTTGCAAAGCAGGTTCCTGTCTGACAAGAGTGGCTTGAGCTAACCGCCTTGAGCGGACACGGACGAAACTCATCGGGGGTTTTGGTCGTGTCTGGTCCTCGCCCAGCAGCGCCAAGTGGGTATCCAGCTTGGCCATGTGCAAAGACACCTGCTTGTGCTCTTGACGAAAAGTCACAGCACAGCACCATCAGTCACATCTCAGGGCGGGATCTCCTTGTGCGTGTGTGTTGTATATATATATATATATATGTGTGTGTGTGTGTGTGTGTTGTATATGTGTGTGTGTGTGTGAGAGTCTGTGTGTGCGTGTGTGTGTTGTGTTTTTGTGTTGTATGTGTGTGTGTGTGTGTGTGGGTGCGTGCGTGCGTGCGTGCGTGCGTGCGTGCGTGCGCGTGCGTGCGTGCGCGTGCGTGCGTGTGTGTGTGCGTGTGTGTCTGTGTGCGTGCGTGCGTGCGTGCGTGCGTGCGCGTGCGTGCGTGCGCGTGGTG
>CAJNDS010001291.1:277500-278710 GCA_905221605.1 Symbiodinium natans | reverse complement strand
GTGTTCGGTGTTTACGGGTTCCGTGTTCCGTGTCTGTGTTCTGTGTGTGTGTTGTGTGTTTGGGTTCTGTGTCTGTGTTACTGATGAGTATGACCCAATCTGTGTTCTGTGTTCTGTGTTCTGTGTTCTGTGTTCTGTGTTCTGTGTTCTGTGTTCTGTGTTCTGTGTTCTGTGTTCTGTGTTCTGTGTTCTGTGTTCTGTGTTCTGTGTTCTGTGTTCTGTGTCGTGCGTTGTGCATTGTGCGTTGCGTGCTGTGTGTTGCGTGCTGTACGTTGCGTGATGTGCGTTGCGTGTTGCGTGTTGCATGTTGCGTGTTGCGTGTTGCGTGTTGCGTGTTGCGAGCTGCATGTTTCCTGTTGCGTGTTGCGTGTTGCGTGTTGCGTGTTGCGTGTTGCGCGTTGCGTGTTGCGTGTTGCGCGTTGCGTGTTGCGTGTTGCGTGTTGCGTGTTGCGAGTTGCGAGTTGCGTGTTGCGTGTTGTGTGTTGCGTGTTGCGTGTTGCGTGTTGCGTGTTGTGTGTTGTGTGTTGGTTGTTGTTTGTTGCGTGTTGCGTGTTGCGTGTTGTTTGTTGTTTGTTGCGTGTTGCGTGTTGCGTGCTGCGTGCTGCGTGCTGCGTCTTGCGTGCTGCGTGCTGCGTGCTGCGAGCTGCGAGCTGCGTGCTGCGTGCTGCGTGCTGCGTGTTGCGTGTTGCGTGTTGCGTGTTGCGTGGTGCGTGGTGCGTGTTGCGTGTTGCGTGTTGTGTGTTGCGTGTTGCGTGTTGCGTGTTGCGTGTTGCGTGTTGTGTCGTGTGTTGTGTGTTGTGCTGTGTGTTGTGTGCTGCGTGTTGTGTGCTGTGTGTTGTGTTGTGTGTTGTGTGTGTGTGTTCTTTTTGATTTGGTCTTCGGCGGTGTAGGGTTTATGGTTTTGGGTTACAGGCCTGTAGCAAACAACTGGAGCAGGGGATAGGTTTCTGTTAAGGTTTTGCTTGCCATGTTTTTGTTCTTCGTTTAGCTCCCTAACATCTTTTCCAAAGGCTTCGCATGCTTTGCCAAGCAAGTCCTCTTCCTGGCCTACACCCTGCGGTTGTCTAAGTGCTCCCTTGTAGGGGCTACTTGTGACAATTCCACCTGCTAAATTTACGACCCCATGAGCAATTTGAAATACAAGGGCTACAGTACCCCAACCCTAAACCCCCTAATTTAGGGGTTTACGGTTTAGGGTTGTGGGTGTAGG
>CAJNDS010001291.1:260000-272500 GCA_905221605.1 Symbiodinium natans | reverse complement strand
GCCTTCTTCATGCTTGCCCACCCGCGCACCTTCAGAGGGTTCTTGGGGTTTAGGGTTTAGGGATTATATTGGGTTAGGGTTTCGGGGTTTCGGGGTTTAGGGGTTTAGGGGTTAGGGTTTAGGAGGGTTTAGGGTTTAGGGTTTCGTGTTCTTGGGATTCAGGGTAGGGCTTGGGATTGAACCCTAGACCCTTGACTCTATACCCTGAAACCCTGAACCCTCGATCCCTCAGCTGGAAACCCTGGCCCCTAAACCCTGAAACCCTGAAACCCTGAACCCTCAGGGGCGGTTGCGCTTTTTGGTCTTTAGGGCTTTTTGTGATCGTCTTTACGGTTTTTAGGGCTTTCCATTCCCACTACCAAACCCGCGGTTTTGGGTTTCTCGGGCTTGTAGGGCTTAGGGGGTGTCCGCTTTCCATCCCCCCCCCCCAAGTATCGCACTTTCATCTACAGACTGTAACATCTAACCCGAGGCCGAAACATCTAAGCCTGAGTGAGCCCAAATCTCTAAGCCCTCACCGTGACCAAAACACCCTAAACCCTGAACCCTACAACCCTGTACCTAAACCCGAAACCCCAGACCCCCAAACCCTAACCCTACAAACCCCCGGTTGTTGCACCACCTCCGCTTCTTAACTCTAAACCCTAAAACCTAAATCCCTCAACCCTAAACCCCTAAACCCCTAAACCCTCTCTTACTACATAATTTAACCCCTAATGGGAGTCGTCGGCATATTGTTCTTTTCTGGGCCCTAAACCCTGACGCCCTTTGTCGGCATATTGTTTGTTTTTTCTTGGGCCCTGGACCATAATCTGAAAGATGAAGGGGTCATTTCTGCCATGTAAATTCTATTTCAAACTCAGCTGGAATTGGCCACTTTTGGCCGAATCCTGGGGGTCCCCCCCCGACAGGGGCTCCCGCTTAGGGTCCTGAAGGGCATAGGGTTTGGGGCCCTAAACCCTGATGCACTTCGTCGGCACATTGTTTTTTCCCCTGGTGGGCCCTAAACCCTGACGCACTTCGTCGGCATGTGCTTTTTCCTGTGCCATGAACCATAATCTGAAGTTTAGGGTTTAGGGTTTAGGGTTTAGGGTTTAGGGTTTAGGGTTTAGGGTTTAGGGTTTAGGGTTTAGGGTTTAGGGTTTAGGGTTTAGGGTTTAGGGTTTAGGGTTTAGGGTTTAGCCATATAGATTCTATTCGTTTGCCGGATCCTGGGGTCCCCACAGGGGCCTAGGAGCATAGGGTTTAGGCCCTAGGGTTTGGGGCATAGGGTTTAGGACCCAGCCACAGAGTTTAAGGCCCCAAGATTTGGGGCAGAGGGCTTAGGGCCCGTTTGGGGAATAGGGTTTAGGGTCCTGAGCGTGGGCCAACTAGACTTTGAGCGTTAAGCCTACTGGGAATGTATTGACTGAACTTCATATTTTCTCTATGTGATGGTGGGTGGTTTTTTTCCAACGCTTGACAAGCTGCTTGACTAGTGAATGCTTGGACTTGAGATGCTGAACCCTAAATCCTAAACCCTAAACCCTAAACCCCTAAAACCCCTAAAACCCCTAAAACCCCTAAAACCCCTAAACCCTAAACCCCTAAACCCTAAACCCCAAACCCTCAATCCCTAAACCCCTAAACCCCTCTAAGCCCTAAGCCAGGTGGCCACTTGCGTCTCGGGCTCGCCAGGGCCGAAATGGCTCACCTTTCGGCGCGCTTTTAAGGGGCTTCGAGGTTTTTTTCAGGGGTTTAGGGTTCAGGGTTTCAGGGGTTTAGGGTTTAGGGGTTTGGGGGCTTAGGGTTTAGGGGTTTGGGGTTTAGGGGTTTGGATCGTCCAATAAATCTATTAATTGTGTTTTAAGGGTTTAGGGGTTTAGGGTTTAGGGGTTTAGGGGTTTAGGGTTTCAGGGGTTTAGGGTTCAGAGTCTGGAGTTTAGGGCTTAGGGTTCTGCAAATGCGTTTAAATTGCCGAAAACCCGGGTTTTTTTGCTAGAAGGCCCGGGTTTTTCGGGAATTCTAAGGATGCTCACCCCAAACCTTAAACTCTCAACCCTAAACTCCCACGTCCCAAACCGCACGAAGCCCTAAACCCCAAGCCCTAAACCCCAAGCCCTAAACCCTAAGCCCTATTGAGCCCTAAACCCTAAGCCCTATTGAGCCATAAACCCTAAACCCCAAGCCCTATTGAGCCCTAAACTTTGGTCGAGGGTGCAAGCAAGCCACCGCTGGCTCGAGGATCCTCGAGACGATGCGAACATCGCTGACGAAGGCCATGATCATCTTCCAGATGTCTCCTAAGTGGGTTTGGGTGCAATGAAGGATACTCACTTCTCTACTTATGTCTGCTTGTGAGGGTTAACCCCAAACCCTGAATCCACTTGAAGGCAGTTCTATGTAGGGCCATAGTACTTTGGAACTGCAGGTAACGTACTGATACCTGTGTAATCTGTCCATGAACCGTGGAACCAAAAAACCCTGTAGATAGGAAGACGTGGAATTGGCTTCCCAGCGCCCAAAGATAGGAGTTTCTTGTTTGTTCGGCCACCACACAGTCACAGGGTTTAGGGCATACAAGGGTTCTAGGACCCCAACCCCTACACCCTAAATACTAAACCCTAAACCCCGGCTGTATGGGACGCGGCCTGACCTGTGAGGCTCATGGCTCTTCCTTTTGGAACTCACGGCGTGACGTGGGAGCTTTGACAGCTAAGGTTTAGGGCTTCAGGGTTTGTGGGCCTAAACCCTAAACCCTGATCCCTAAACCCTAAACCCCTAGACCCTAAACCCTAAACCCCAAACCCCGAACCCTAAACCCTAACCCTGTAGGGTTCAGGGTCTCGGGTTTAGGGAGGGAATGTCAGCGGAAAAAAGGCAGGCACAGAAGGCTACATGCGACGCTGGCCGAGTCTCTGGGAAGCTTCCGCGCAGCGTGGCGTCTCAGCAAGCACATCGTCTGCACCTGACCCCACCACCCGAAACCCAAACCCCCAACCACACCGAAACCTAGGTGCCCTACTAAGCCCTACTGGTACTAAACCCGAAAACCCTGCACCCTAAAACCCGAAAACCCGAACAAAACTCCCAACCCCTGCATGCAACCTTCCTTGACATCCTCCAACCCTCCAAAAAAGTCCACAAGCACCAAGCATGCGACCCATATTTCGGGCTTAGGGTATTAGGGATTCGGGTTTTGGGTTTAGGGTTTGGGGTTTAGGGTTTTGGGGTTTGGGGTTTAGGGTTTAGGGTTTGGGGTTTAGGGTTTAGGGTTTAGGGTTTAGAGTTTAGGGCTTCGGGTCTAGGGCTGAGGGTTTAGTGCTCAGGTTAGGGCTCCGGGGCGGTTTGGGGTCTCAGCGCCGAGGGCTCGGGAGGTATATTTCTTGAGGCTGAGGCATTGGGGGTCTACTCTTGAGGGGGGATATTTCGGGTTGGGTTTGGGGTTTACTTACCAACACCCTAAACCCTAAACCCCAAACCCCAAACCCTAAACCCTAAATCCTAAACCCAAACCCTACTTGAGGTGAACATTTGGGGTTTAGGGTATCTTAAGCCCCGGCGCCGTGCTCGACGGAGTGCACAGCGCATCTAGCAGCCGCAACCCGCACTGCACCACAATGGTGCAGTCGTCCCGGCCGGCTCGCAATTCAGCGAGCCACCTGGTAATGTTCGGATTTTTTGGGTTGAGGGTTTAGGGCTTAGGGTTTCGGGTTTGGGGGGCTTGCAACTGAAATCCTGGTGGTTTAGGGTTCAGGGTCTATGCATCTCAAAGCCAGGGTCTACGTGCATTCAATCGGTGAATCGTTTTAGTATATACATATGTATATATATATATATATAGATATATATGTATATATACATATATATTTGTTTTTTTAATTAATTTATATTTATTTACCCCCCCCCCCCCATGATCCGCAATGCGCGGTCGTGTGGAAGGGGGGGAGTTATTAAATTAAGTGTGTGGCACACAAGCCGCTCACCATCTCCTTGATTTGGTAGCTTGTGTTCTCACATCGTTCTGTCCTCGTAGCTGCAGAGATTATCAAAGCATTGATTGTGGATTTCCATTGGCAGAACCAAAAAACCAAAAAATCGATCGGACGCCCCAAACATCTCCTCCCAGGATTGGTTTTCTGGTGTTTTGGTTTTGCATCGTGTTTTTTGTATCTCAGCTGCAAAACCAAAAACCCTCGAGTTCTGGTTGGTTTTTACTACCACCGGAGGGCGAAAACCAACCAAAACTCGAGGTGCTTTTGGTTTTCCAGCTGAAATACACAAAAACACGAGAATAAAACCAAAAGAAACAAAAACAAGCACCGGCACCCAAAGCATCTCCTCCCAGGACTGGTTTTTTGGTCTTTTGATCTGGGTGCGTTTGTTCTGTGGGGTCACGCTAACAACTCACAGGTACCATAGAGGGTTTGAAGCTGAGCACCAGACACGCAGAGTCGATGCCCAGGCATCAGAATTGGCTTCGAAAATACGATAAATACCCTAAAAATGCATCCGAAACGAGGGTATACGGAGCATGGGGGGGGGGGGGGGGGGGGGGGGGGTGCACCATTTATGTATGTGTGTTTATGTATATATTTATTTAAAAGTACATATATATATATAAAGGATAATATATATATATATATGTATGTATGTGTATGTATGTATGTATGTATGTAGATACAGATATAGATATAGATATAGATATAGATATAGATATAGACATAGACATAGACATAGACATAGACGTTCACATAGACATAGACATAGACATAGACATAGACATAGACATAGACATAGACATAGACATTCACATAGACGTTCACATAGACATAGACAGAGACATAGACATAGACATAGACATAGACATAGATATAGATATAGATAGTAATATAGATGTAGATATAGATATATATATATACATACATATATATATATATATGTGTGTGTATCAAAATGCCGATGATTGATACACCCTGAAAACCCAACAGTACCGCAGTTACGCTCGACGCCCTGCATCCATGCACACCCTGCACCAAACACCCAAGCCACTCCGACCCTCCAACCCTCAACCTTGAACCTGAACCCCCTGACCCCTAAACCCTAAACCCTGACCCCTAAACCCGAAACCCTGACCCCTAAACCCTGACCCCTAAACCCCCTGAACCCTGAACCCTAAACCCTAAACAATAAACCCTAAACGCTAAACCCTAAACCGTGAACCCTAAACCCTGAACCCTAAACCCTGAACCCAAAACGACCCGCAACAAGCACATTCAGCCACAGCCGCTCCCGGCGCTGGCCCAGGAAGGGCGCGCTCAGCCGCTCCGTGCGCGTCGCCGCCTCAAAGGCCTCCAATGCGTTGGCCAGGCCTGGTAGGGGTTCAGGGTTCAGGGTTCAGGGTTTAGGGTTTAGGGTTTAGGGTTTAGGGTTTAGGGTTTAGGGTTTAGGGTTTAGGGTCTAGGGTTTAGGGTTTAGGGTTTAGGAACCCCACAGCCAGCTTGGAAGAAGCCTAAAACTATCCTTGAAACCTCGCCCCCTAAAACCCTACCATTCTAAACCCTAAACCCCTGCCTCAACCCTAAAGCCCTGATGCCCCAAACCCCTAAAAGCCTTCAAGCACTCAAGCTTCGGGCCCTAAACCCCCAAGCCTAAACCCTAAACCCTAAACCCAAAACCCTAAGCCCTAAGCCCTAAACCCTAAGCCCTAAACCCTAAACCCTAAACCCTAAACCCTAAACCTTAAGCCGCCTTGTGGACTCTCCCAGCCCAGAGGCGGCAGAGCGGCCGCGGACTCCGGGGAGCCAAGGTGGGAGATGAGGGCCCCCTTCCTAGGTCTTAGGAGGGGTTTAGGGTTTAGGGTTTAGGGTTTAGGGTTTAGGGTTTCGGGTTTAGGGTTTAGGGTTTAGGGTTTGGGGTTTGGGGTTTAGGGTTTAGGGTTTAGGGTTTAGGGTTTAGGGTTTAGGGCTTAGGGCTTAGGGCTTAGGGCTTAGGGCTTAGGGCTTAGGGCTTAGGGGACTTTAAGGGCTTTCGGGGTTTGGGGCTTGTTTTTAGGGTTTTGGGGTGCTGGGGTTTATTTACGGTGCTCGGGGTTCAGGGTTCAGGGTTTCAGTTCAGGATTCCTCAACCCAAAACTCTTTGCTGCTCAGGGCTGGGGCAAACTACCCGAAAACAGGGGGCCTACTGTGAGTCCCAGATTCTGGTGGAGGCGCTGGACGAGATCCTGGCAGGGCTGAAGGTTTAGGGTTTATGGTTTAGGGTTTAGGGTTTAGGGTTTAAGGTTAGAGTTTAGGGCTTAGGGTTTTAAGGCCACTTTCGCCCCGGCCTCCGAAACCCCACTCCACAACGCTACCGTAAGCCTCCACTGCGAAGTTCCGCAGATCTCTCGTGCCCTAGACACTAACCCCTAACGGAACTGTCCTTTAGGATTTAGGCAGGGGGGAGGGCGGGGGGGTGGCGAAACTAGGATCCCTTCGTAGGTTTCAGGGTTTAGGGTTTTGGGTTTCGGGACAGTTTAGAGAATTACCGTCTGGGGCTTAGGATCTCAGGATGATAAGGCTTCAAACCGCTCCTCCATCATCTTCGGCACGCCTGCCTCCGCCATGGCCCGCTGCTGTCGATGCCAGGCCAGCCGATCTGCAACGGCCATGCCGACCACGGACAGGAGCACCAGGGTGCCGTAACCTGGAAGCTTTTGGGGGCTAAACCCCTTTAGAGTTGCGGGACGACAAGCCCCAAAGTACTACAAACAAAGCCCCTGCTTTGAAGGGTTCGAAGCTCCCAGCCCCTAAGCGGCCAACAGCCCAGACCCCACGATCCTCTCCTAAGCCCTATCCGCCCGAGGGCCTCTATGGAAGGCCTGGGACCGCCCCCCCCTCAACAAACCTCCTACATGTCATACCCAAAGGTGATGAACAACACTTACCATCAACTTGCCTTTAGGCATAAAACTCTACAAGGAGGCGGTTACGAGTTGAGGGGTTTAGGGTTTAGGGTCTCGAAGCTTGAGTGGTCTTGAGGCGTTTAGGGGTTTTCAGGGGGTTTGGGGCTTTAGGGTTTTGTTAGGAAACCCTAAACCCTGAACCCTGAACTAAAAACCCTAAACCCTAAGCCGCCTTAGACGGCGTAGGGCTTGATGGCCCTCCACAGTCAAAGCTACTCTCGATTTAAGCCTTCCCAGCTTCTGCTTCAAATTAAACACCCTCCCTAAACCCTAAACCCTAACCTTCAATCCTTAACCTTTATCAAAACCCGAAACCCTAAATCCAGAACCCTAAACCCCAAACCCTAAACTTCAAGCGCTTAGTTCGCGAACCCCAGAACCCTAAACCTCAAACCCTAAACCCTAAACCCTAAACCGGGCGGCCTGCCAGCTGCGCCGAGTGCGGCATTCCCAGTGCTTGCGCCAGCTGTGACCAAACCTGGCTTCGGGGCTTCAAGGTGCAAGGCTTAGGGTTTAGGGTTTAGGGCAAGGGTTTAGGGCTTAGGGTTTCGGGTTTGGGGTTTGGGGTTTGCGGTTTAGTGTTTCGGGTTTAAGGTTTAGGGTTTAGGGCTTCGGGTTTAGGGTTTGTGGCTTGGAGTTTAGGGTTTAGGGTGTAGGGTTTAGGGTGTCAGCATCGCTGCTTCTTCTTTGATAAGGGGGTCTAAGCGCCTGGGGCTCAGGCCTGAAGATTCACCGGTTCCGCAGAGCGCGCGTGCGGCAAGAAGGAAGCTTACCTACCAGCCAAACAGTCCTGATATTCCGTTCAGGGTTTAGGATTTAGGGTTTAGGGTTCAGGGTTCAGGGTTCAGGGTTCAGGGTTCAGGGTTTAGGGTTTAGGGTTCCAGACTACACAAAACAGAACAGACTGAACCCTAAACCCTAAATCCTAAACCCTATAACCTACAGAAAGGGACGCTGTGGACGCTTGTTTTGTGTAGGGCTTTTCGAGGAGCTTAGCCCACAGCATCTCTCTCTCCGTTCCCAAAACCAAAACAGGTCACACCCTAAACCCTAAACCCTAAACCGAAAAAACCCTAAACCCTAAACCCTAGCTCACAAAACCCTTAAGAAAAAGCCGAGGGGCTGGGGCGGCGCTCGCCCCCAGCTGCATGGGGAACAGCCAGAGGGGCCCCCCCACTCCCTGGCAGCTTCCGGGAGGTTAGGGGGGGTTTAGGGGGGTTTAGGGAGGGTTTAGGGGGGTTTAGGGGGGTTTAGGGGGGGGTTTAGGGGGTTTAGGGGGGTTTAGGGGGGTTTAGGGGGGTTTAGGGTTTAAGGTTTAGGGCTCAGGGTTCAGGATTTAAGGAGCTCTAGGTGAAAAGGGGCTCTTTAGGCTTTTAGGGATTTAGGGTTAAGTTCTGGAGTTTAAAGTTCGCACCTGTTGCACCAAGATCGGGAATAGTTACAATTGATGCACGCCGGGAGGCGGAGGCAGGGCAGGGGGGGGGGTAATGTTAGGGGAGGTTTTTGCTGTTGCTGGAGACTCAGGCTTGCAACTTGGTATAAGAATGCGTTGGAGGTTGCCAAGCCATGCCGAAATCCTAAAGCCCTAAAGCCTACGAACTGCAAACTCCTAAGAACCCACATCCTAAAGCCCACCCCAGGCCTGCAAAGAAACGTAGCTGGACGCCCCTAAGCCCTAAACCCACCTAAAACCCAAAACCCAAAACCCTGAACCCTGAACCCTAAACCCTAAACCCAAAACCCTAAACCCTAAAACCCTAAACCCTAAAACCCTAAACCCCTAAACCCTAAACCCAAAACCCTAAACCCTAAAACCCTAAAACCCTAAACCCCTAAACCCCCCGGCCCCCTGGAGGGCTGCAGCCGACGACCTGGATGCACTGAAAGCTGACGACCCAGGCGGGCAGAAGCGCAGATACCAGCAGCCACCACCACGGGCCCAAGGACTCCACGTAGAGGACCTGCATATGATAGGGTCTAGGGTTTGGGGTTTAGGGTTTAGGGCTTAAGCCTGATTTAGGGTTCAGGGTTTGGGGTTTGGGGTTTGGGGTTTGAGGGTTTCCTGTCTGGGGGCTGCAGGAACTCAACCAGACATGCACACGAAGGGCTCGATTCCCTAAACCCTAAACCCTATTTGGATTCATGGTCCACATCTAGTTCGCAGATCCTGGATCCAGCCACAGCCTTTCTGACTTTAGCTCACCAGGTTCAGCAGGAGAACGACGTGAAAACATGCACACTTCTGGGCGGTCGCTTGCAAAGAGCAACCCTAAACCCTAGCTTTCAGGCACAAATCCCCAACCCCAAACCCTCAAACCCTCAAACCCTAAAGCCCTAAAACCCTCAAACCCTCAAACCCTCAAAGCCCTAAAACCCTAAAGCCCGAAAAACTAAACCAGAGAACCTTGAGCTGGGAGCCCTAGACCCCAAAACTTGAGCCCCGAAGCCCAACTAAAGTGCCTCAGAACCTGAACCTGAAAGTTCACACCGTCAACAAGCCCCCTCAACCCTAAACTTTTCGGGAACCCCTGAACCTTAAACCCTAGACCCTAAACCCTAAAACCCTAAAACCCTAAACCCTAAACTCTAAACCCTAAACCTAAACCCCAAAGCCCAAGTCCTCAACCCTAAACCCTAAACCCTAAAACCCTTAAAAACCCTAAAACCCTAAAAACCCTAAAAACCCTAAAAACCCTAAAAACCCTAAAATCCCTTAAAAACCCTAAAACCCTAAAACCCCAAACCCCCTAAGACGCCTGCGCCACGAAGAGGAGCTGCGCGAGGATCAGCCCGGCCAAGAAGGCCGGGGGCTGCAGGGCGTCGAGGCCCAGGCCGCGGGGAAGGAGGCCCTGGAAGTGGGCGTGCATGTCCTGAAAGGGGTTTAGGGTTTAGGGTTTAGGGTTTAGGGTTTTAGGGTTTTAGGGTTTCAGGGTTTAGGGTTTAGGGCTGGCATACAGCAGGGTTTGCAGGGGCTGCGGCTTTGGATTTAGGGGCTGCCCATACTCTCAGCTAAGCCCGAAAACCCCACATATCCTAAACCCTAAAACCCTAAAACCCTAAAACCCTAAAACCCTAAAACCCTACAACCCTAAAACCCTAAAACCCTAAAACCCTAAAACCCTAAAACCCTAAAACCCTAAACCCGAAGCCCGAAGCCCTAAACCCTAAATCCCAAACCCTAAGCCTTAACTCCTAAACCCTAAAAACCCTCAATCCCAAATCCTACATCCTGAATGGGAAGCGTCGAGAGTTCGCATGGCGGATGGAGGGGGCAAAGGTGAACCCTAAACCCTAAACCCTAAACCCGAAACCTAAACCCTAAACCCTGAACCCGAAACCCTAAACCCTAAGGTTTGCATGGTGCAGGGTTGTAGATGTTGTAGCACTTGGGTGCAGTGCTCAGGGCTTTCTTTGCTGTTTAGGGTGTTCAACTTCTATACCCCGTAACCCCCAACGGGCAGATCAGGGTTGAAAACAGCGGGTGTGTGGTCATGGCTCTTACTCTGATGTAAGTTAGAGTTGAGTGTTTGGGGCTTAGAGTTTTGGGTTTAGGGTTTAGAGTTTAGGTTTTAGAGGTGTCGGGTTATCATGGTTTCTTGCGATCGTAACTCTCGGATGCCTTATGGGATCTGGCTGAAAGCTTGCTCTCAAGGGCTTGCGGGTTGAGCTGTCGGGTGCAGCGCTCGCTTCTTTCATGCTTGGAGCCCGGGAGCCCAACCGAAAACCTCAACCCGGCCCCCCCTCCCGGTTTAGGGTGTAGAGTTTAGGGTTGAGGGTTGAGGGTTGAGGGCCCCAGAACCCTCGTTTTGAAGGTATCCTAAGCCCGAGTGGCTGTGCCCAGGGCTGTAGTGAAAGCCAGGAAGGCCAGCAGCATGCTGCTCCTGCGCTTGCGCAGTTTTGGCGTTTTGGGGTTTCAGGGTTTAAGGTTTGGGTTTGGGGTTTGGGGGTTTTGTGGTTTTGGGGGTTTAGGGTTTTGGTTGGGGATTTGGGGGTTGGGGTTTTGGGGTTTTGGGTTTAGGGGGGTTTTCGGGGGTTTTAGGGTTCTAGAGTTTTGGCACTCAGGGTTTAGGCTTTGCGGGTTTGGGTTTTTGGGGCTTTTGGGCTTTTGGGTGGACCTTTGAGGGCTGTAGAGCTCTGAACCCTAGACCCTAAACGCAACATCCCTCCAATCCATGTTCAGAAGACTCACATTTAGGTTTGAGGCCTTTGGGCCGTCAGGACTGACCCTGGGAGGAGTTCCTAAACCGTAAACCCTCCCCTGTTGAGAAGACTTTGAAGAAGAGACTAAGTCCGAAACCCTAAACCCTCAACCCTAAACCCTAAACCCTAAACCCCTAAACCCCTAAACCCCTAAACCCCTAAAACCCTAAACCCTAAAACCCTAAAACCCTAAAACCCTGAACCGCAGCTCAGACTGCCGAGCCCCGTGCCAGCGACTGAGGGGACCGCCGCAGTGCACGAGCAGCACCTGATCTCTGAGGGGGTGGCTTGTAGGGGCTTGTAGGACTTTCTTCGGGCATTTAGGGTTTTTTAACGTTAAAAAACCCTAAACCCTAAACCCTAAATGGTTTTTTAACGTTAAGAAACCTAATTGGGATTTAGATGGATTTAGAGGTATAAGGCTTAGATGGATTGTAGGATTTTGATTGTAGGGTGTGTAGGGTTTAAAGGGCTTGTAGGGTGTGGAGGGCCTCGATAAAACCCGAAACCCTAACCCCTAAACCCTAAACCCGAAACCCTAAACCCGAAACCCTAAACCCCCCAAAGCACCACGGCCGCCGGCAGCGCACCAGCGCGCCGCAGAAGCTGCAAGCCCATGTGGAACTTCGCGGAGCTCAGGACGCCCAGACTTTGGCTGGCCCCCTGTGGACATCTGGGTTTGGGGGCTTGAGGGGGCTTGGGGGGCTTAGGGGTTTGGGCGGTTTAAGGTTTAGGGGTTTGAGGGAGTTTGAGGGAGTTTGAGGGAGTTTGAGGGAGTTTGAGGGAGTTTGGGGGTTTAGGGTCTAGGTTCTACAGCTTCCAATAGAACAGGCTACGCAATCCCCTGACAGCCCTGTCCGATGATGATCAAGCCAAAGGCACCACCTTTACCAACCTTTTCAACCCCCCTTTGCCCTCACTTTTAGCCCCTAACCCACGTTTTGGCCTTTAGGGTCTAGTTGCTCGGGCTTAGTATTGAATGTTTGGGGCGAGCTGAGCTCTTGCAATCCCTATAAACCCTACGTGAAGCAGCCAATCACTCCTCTGAATCCTCAGATGCCGGTTCAGGCCCTACAGACCCAACAAACCCTGAAGGAAATCCGTCAATATGTCCCTCAAGACTCTGCTGATTCCCAAACTCCTCGAGAATCTCTACGGACCCCACCGAAACCCTATTTTCAACCCTAAACCCCAAACCCTCAACCGCCCCCAACAACACCGATGCCCTCCTGGTCACTGGCGAGGCCCTCCGGCTGCGTGTGCGGCAGAGCGATCAACAGGAGCCAAAGGCCCACGACGACGGCAGCGGCCGAAAAGTAGCCCTCCTGTGTATTCGTGCTACTCAATTACGATTGTTCGAACCTTTCTTTGGCATCTC
>CAJNDS010001291.1:165000-255000 GCA_905221605.1 Symbiodinium natans | reverse complement strand
ATGGCGGGATTATGGGGGTGAGGATTTAGGGATTGAGTGATTTAAGGTTTACGGTTTAAGGTGGGTTCAGAATTTAGGGTTTAGGGTTGAGAGTCTCGGGCGTAAGGTTCAGGATCTTGAGATTTTTCATTGCAGCGCTTTCCCGCATGTGTGTTTTTTGTTGAGGGGGAGCCAAGGCTGAAGGTTTAAGGTTAAGATTAAGGGGACATTGTCTTTAATTTCCTAAGCCCGAAAACCTAAACCCCAGACCCTAAACCCTCAACCCTAACCCTAAACCCCAAACCCCAAACCCCAAACCCCAAACCCCAAACCCCAAACCCCAAACCCCAAACCCCAAACCCCAAACCCCAAACCCCAAACCCCAAACCCCAAACCCCAAACCCCAAACCCCAAACCCCAAACCCCAACCCCCAAACCCCAAACCCCAAACCCCAAACCCCAAACCCCAAACCCCAAACCCCAAACCCCAAACCCCAAACCCCAAACCCCAAACCCCAAACCCCAAACCCCAAACCCCAAACCCCAAACCCCAAAACCCGAGGCGAGGCGCCAGGGTGACCAGCGCCAGGATGCTGGCCCCAACCGTGGTGAGCAGCATCCACATGTCCCAGAGCAGCAGCCGCACCTTCGCCGTTTAGGGTTTCGGGTTAAGGTTTAGGGTTTAGGGTTTAGGGTTTAGGGTTTAGGGTTTAGGGTTTAGGGTTTAGGGTTTAGGGTTTAGGGTTTAGGGTTTAGGGTTTAGGGTTCAGGTTTTAGGGCTTAGGGCTTAGGGCTTAGGGCTCAGGGCTCAGGGCTCAGGGTGGGGGATGTTCTTACTGTTGGTTTGTAGAGAAGTGGGGAATGAGGTACCCTATGGTACCCTATATAATTCCTTAAAGGGTGTACCTAGTATTTCTTAAACTTTGCAAACTCTAAAACACTGACATTGCGAGATGCCCTCAAAACACAAGAATCAGGTCAGCCATTGCTTGACCCACTGAGCCTTCTCCGTTTTCCCGCTTAAGAAGCTCAGGTTGCCGGGTTTGAGGATAAGGGTTTAGGGTCTAGGGGTTTGGGAATAGAGTTTAGGTTTAGGGTTTAGGGTTTAGAGTTGTCTGTAAGGGCCGGGCCTTTCAAGCTCCTGCGGCTACAGCTGAAAATCATGAGCAAACTTCGTCTCTTCTGCAAGTGACTAAGCAAGAACTTGCAAGTCATTGTCTCTACATATCAGAAACATGTGCATATGGAGATATATATATACACACAGACAGATCGTATGTATATATGTATAGACATATGAAAAAAAGGATCACGTTCGAACTGAGCTTGGATGAAGTCCCTTTTCGCTGGCTGAAGGAGCCGATCCGGCGAGACTCTGCGCCTCTGCGGCCTTGATGTGGGCGTTTCCAAAAAAAGGGGATACCCTTAATATACCCCCAAACTAGTAGGATCCTTATTGCCGGAACCCCCAAAAGGGTACCCCCTATTTTCGGAAACCCCCTGACATGGCAGACGCGCCAACAGCCGCCATGGAATGCCTCGCCCAAAACACGTTCAGGTCGAGCTGGCGGAGAGCTTCCGGAACTCCACTTCGAAGAGCTGCTGATATCTCTGAAATCTGAAACTGCCAGGGTTGAGAAGCACGTTCCGAGCTTCTTCCTCTTCTCTATAGCGGTGGTACCAGGCTGCACGAGCTGCGTCATCTTCATCATAGACCCGGCGCCATTGCTGCCACTCATGGGTCCACTCCTCCCACTCGCGGTTGCGCCTTAGCTCCACCCAGGAACTGAAATCAACAAGCCGACCGTCGGAGTTGACTTGGAAGTCCTCGGGAATTTCTGTATTGTGCCAAAGCCAGCCATCGCCCAACCACCGGGCATTTCCATCCCATCTGTCACGATCTTCCTCAGAAATAGCGAGCTGGCTGCAAGGCTCTCTCCCCGAAAACTAACTTCGAAAGGGCTGCATCAGGCTTACAATTCTCGGCGATGGCTGGCCATAGTTCTGGAGCAGCCTCTCGATCCGACTTCGGCCCTACCGCAGATCTGGAAACACTTGCATCTGTGACGGAGTCTTGCTGTCGCAAAGCCCTGTACACCTTGTCGTCATGAACTCCGAAGACCTCGTAAGCATATGGATAGTCTTGGCCATTGTTCTGTGCACTCACTCCATGGACATGAGAGGGCGCTACTCGGTTCACGAGGGGTTCCCTCAATAGCGCGTTGGATGTCCCTGATCTCACAGCGAACACTCATGGGCATGATGGGGCGACAACACCTCCCACAGCCAACAGCGGCACACAGTGCCTCTACCACAACCGCCAAAAATGCTGAGGGCAGTCGCTCACACCGTGAGTATACACTCCCTGAATGACCCGCAGAGTCCAACAGAGTCCAGGGAGAGGAGGGCGGGGTAAACGATTCTCGCCCAGGCACACTGGGCAGACTCTGGCACACAGAGTCTTACATTTTGGCTCGAGCACACTTAGCCAACAGAACAACATACATGTTTCCACACCTGCTCATTGTAGTGGCACAAGAACGAAGGGCTGTTCACCTAGCCTGCCCGAAGCACGAAACAGCGACTGAATACCTGCATCATTGTCCACCATCCAAAGCTCCTCCCTCATTGATGTGGCTTTTACCGCAGAGGACAGACTCTCCGACAAGCGCATCAAAACTCCACCTTCGCATGTGGTGCCTGGTGCTGTCAAGCGCTGCCATAGCTCCATTGAGATCAGATCCCCCTTGTTGAAGCCGATGAGCACTCGCGCCACTGCAACGCCAAGGGAAGGCACCGGAAAGCCCTGCACAGCTTCAGCTGCAAGTATCTCCGCTCCCCCGTGCAGCGGGTGATCAACATCCAACTGCACCTCTGTGGGTTTTCCAAGGGATCCGAGTCTTCCAGGGTCCGATCTCCTATGACAATCTGCTGCGTTGCAGTCGGCGGACCTACTTTCTGCTCGATCTTCAACTTAAGATCTACACAGCGTGACCCGGAATTCAGGAGGAACTTGCCAATCTGTTGTCCCGGCCCGCACACCGCAAACTCAATGTCCTGCGCCATGAGGAGCCGAAAGCACAAAAGGCTCAAAAAGGCTGGTTATAGCGACGGACAGTGCGCTACTCGTGTGGCCCTTACAGGATGGAGTGTCTCACAAGCGCTGAACCCTGGATTCCGAGATCCATTCAGCTTCGCTGAAGCAGCTGCGCAGACAAAAGACTCACCTTAATGGACCGCCCTCAAATCACAGAAGAAATTCCTCTCCCTTGCTCGTTTCGGTTTTTTGGGTTTAGGGTTTAGGGGCTTCGGGTTTAGGGTTACTTAGGTCCTTGCACCTTGCAAACATCCGTACCAAACCCTGAGTCCTGATCCCAAGCCCTAAACCCTAAACCCCCAGCCCTAAACCCTAAACCCTAAACCCGAAACCCGAAACCCTAAACCCTAAACCCCCCAGGCCCCTTAAAACAAAACCCCCGGGGCAGCGTGCGCCTCGCAGTTCAGGACTGCCCTGACGCGGTGCTTCAGCTCCGACTGGCGATCCTTTCGTGATGCCACTTTCGGGGGGGTTTAGGGTTTAGGGTTTTTTGGTTTAGGGTTTAGGGTTTAGGGTTTCGGGTTTCGGGTTTGAGGGCCTGGAACTTAGACTGGATTTTGAAGTAACCACCGGTCAAAAAACAACAAAAGTACTAAAGTATGGCACTCCAAACCCCGGATTGGTTTCGGGTTCAGGGTTGAGGGTTTACCGGGTGCACTCACGGGTTGAGAGGAGATACCACGTGGGGGTGGGGGGGGGGGGGTGTTTCAGGGTTTCCGGTGTTTTCTTTCGAAGCACAACAAGAAGATCTTGTTGAGTCTTCAACCCTGGCTTTGTTTTCTTGGGCTACTTAGGTATCTAGGGACGACATAAGGTCTTTATAGGGGTTCTGTAGGGGGAATAAGATGAGGGGTCCCTTCTAGGGTTCCTCCTACCCCTTAAGATTCAGGGCTAGAGAAGGCTTGATTGAAAAGAGGCCCTAAGCCCTGAACCCTGAAGCCTAAACCCTAAACCCTAGGGGCTTCTTTGGGGTGTATAGGATCTCAAGAGTGGCTCTCTGAACACCAAAACCCGCAAACGCCTAAACCCCCTCAACCCTAAAAGCAGAGCGGGCTTGGATCCACAACACGAACAAGGGGCAACCTTCTGCTCATGTTTTGGGGAGCAGGGCCCGAGGCCAGAAAGCCCAAAGCCTAAACCTTGGCCCTGAAGCCGAGGCGGCGAACTTTACGCCCCCAAAACCCCCAAACTCTAAACCCTAAACTCCTGCTTCGGGTTGTAGGGGTTAGGGTTTAAGCTTTATGGTGTAGGGATATGGGTTTCGGGGTTGAGGGCCTTATGAAGTTGGAAAACCTGGAAAAAACACACATCTGCCATGGCTCGTGGCGGATGCCGCGAAGGACGTTCGGCATGCGGTAAACAGACACCCTTGGTGTTGGTTGAACACTGAAGACCGAGATCATGACATCAGAAAAAGGCTTTACAGGGCTTGATCAGGGTTGGCAAAGGTATCGGGTACATGGAATCTAGAGATGTTTTCAAACCCCAGCTGCGGAATGCCACGTTTGTCACGGCTTGTAAGCATTCAAACAAGGACGGTCTAACTCTAAGGGTAGTTCTATGGTCCCTTAGCTTCTTTAACGGGTTCTGAAGTATGGTCACTTGGGCTTATCGGGAAAGGGTATATAAGGGGTGGCCATAATCAGGGGCCATGCAACTACCCTTAGACTAACATCGCACCACAAGTCCTATCCCAAAAAGCGCGCGAGCGTCTTCGGCCATTGTGGAGGTGTTGATCGTTTCGCATCAGACAAGACGACGGCAAACCAACAGAAAGGCAGAACTGTGGCAGCAGAATGACAAAAACGCGTGATAGATGACCGGTAAATAGAGGGAATGGCGGAAACGAAGTCGACCACGGCCGATAGACCTCGGACCCTGCTGCGCAGCGCAACATCAGGGGCAATATTTGGGGTTTAGGGCTCCTGCAGCTGCACAAGATGCCGCGATGGGAGTGGTGCCAAGTAGCAGCAAGAGCACGGCAAGCACCACGGTCAAGTAGTCCTTGGCACCTCACACTTGGACATGAAGCTGAGGGTCAAATAGAGGAGCCTTAATGATTAGAACAAGTTTTGGGGGCCATTTAAGTATGAATAGTAAGAGACTCTAAGGGAGTACTATTAGTGATTATTCCGACCCCTTTCTAGGGCCTTGGCCACCGACTTCGAAACGCTTCCCGCAACTTAAACCCCGAAGACCCTAAAACGTAAACCATGCCCCTAAACCCCTAAACCCTTAAACCCCTAAACCCCTAAACCCCTAAACCCCTAAACCCCTAAACCCCTAAACCCCTAAACCCCTAAACCCCTATAAACCCTAAACTCTAAACCCCTATAAACCCCAAACCCCTAAACCCCTAAACCCCTACACTCTAAACCCCTAAACCTGGACCCGAAATTACCTGACAACCAGCCGCCACCTTCCAGGGCGAAGATCTGCACGAAGCGCCGCAGCTCTGGGCAAGACTTGCTGAGGAGGCTGCACCTACAGGCTTCGCCCTCGAAGCTTGGGGCGATTGCGATGTAGGTGTTGCAGGGTTTAGGGGTAAGGGCTTACAGGGAATCGTTTGGGTTTAGGGCTTGCGTCCGAGGTTAGGTTTGGGGCTGGGAGCTGAGGAAGTAAGCCGATAGCTCAGTTAGATTTAGAGTCTTGCGTCTAGGGCCAGGGGGCTCAGTGCATTCAGGTAGTTTGGCTTCTGGTTTAGGCTTTAGAGGTTTCTCCCTCGGCGCTGCGGACCATCCAACTCGCAAGACTCCTAAGCTTTTATGCCGCAAAGCCTGAACCTTTAAAAACCTCTAAACCCGAAACTCAACAGACCCTCAACCCTAAACTCACAACCCCCTACACCCGAAACCCAAAAACCCACTCAGCCGGAACACCTCCCAAAGCCCCAAACCCTAAAGCCCTAAACCCTAAAACCCTAAACCGAAACCCCCCCCCTAAACCACAAAACCCAAAACAACCTGCAAAACCCCAAGAACCCTAAAAACCCTAAAAACCCTACAAACCCTACAACCCTAAAAACCCCTAAACCCCTCAACCCCTCAACCCCCAAAACTCAAAACCCTAAACCCTAAACCGTGAAACCCAACAAAAAACCCTAAGACCAGCACCTGCATGGCTCTGCGGCGGCCGCGTCTCGCAGCGCGGCACTCTCCGCCTCCAGGCGGGGGAACTACTTGACGGTGCCAGGGCACTAGCCAGAGAAGTACGGGTTAGGGTTTAGGGTTTAGGGTTTAGGGTTTAGGGTGTAGGGTTTAGGGTTTAGGAATTAGGGTTTAGGGATTAGGGTTTAGGGTTTTGCCGAATTTCTAAAATGTTCGTGTGGTTTTGAGTGTTTCTGTTGGCGGCTTCTGGGGTTCGCGCTCGGGGTTTCGGTAGTTGCTTCTGAGTGTAGAAGTACTTCAAAGGTTTAGGGTTTAGGGGTTTAGGGTTTAGGTTTAGGGTTTCGGAGGTTATAGTTGAAGTTGCCCCTTCGTACGTACTTACCCCCTAACCTCCCAACATGACCCAGGAGTTCAACAATCCGGCAGCAAGCCTGCTTAATCCACACCTGTTCAGTTTAGGGTTTAGGGTTTAGGGTTTAGGGTTTAGGGTTTAGGGTTTAGGGTTTAGGGTTTTATAGGGTTTAGGGTTTAGGGTCCTCCCTTCTATATGTAGTACGGTCCACGGAGGTGATTTGGAAGGCCCGGGGGTGCGATGCCCACAGGGTTGAGGGTCTTTTGGAGTTTAGGGTTCAAGGGTTTAGGGTTATAGGGTTTAGGGTTCTAGGGTTTAGGGTTCTAGGGTTTAGGGTTTGGGGTTTTAGGTTTAGGGTTCAGAGTTCACGCCCTTGTGCCAAGCGCCTGCAGCTTGTCCATCGACTTTGCCGACAGTTGATCTGCAGTGGACCTGGGGACCCACCCTACCCAACATGGACATGAGGTCCGAATAACCCTAAACCCTAAACCCTAAACCCCAGCCCTAGAATGTGGGGTTCGTGAGGGAACCTATAACCCCGAAGCCCTAAACCCCAAACCCTACACCCTAAACCCCAAACCCTAAACCCTGTGAAGGCTACCTCGCCTTAAGCAAAAGTCCTGGAATTCAGGGAAAGGCAAAGTAGGAAAATGGAAAAAGTGGTCCCAATAGAGCACATCGAAGAGGAGCTCCAAAATAGGTACCCTTGTTCGGGAAACCTCCCAAAATACTATGTTGGCCCTTAAAACCCTCTGAAAGGGAGAATAGGAAAATGTCCCCAAGGGCCTACACAGAACCCTGAACAAATGCGCAGGACCAGGGGACTGCGCTTCCGAGACCATCAGCAGGGCCAGCGCATGCTCCTCCGATTCACAAGGGATGGAGCGGCAGGACTTGCGTCCCTAAACCCTAAACCCTCATCCCTAAACCCTAAATCCCAAAAACCCTGAACAGCTGGCTGCTGTCCAGGGCTGTGGGGCTTAGATGGGCCGAGGGTTGGGTCCCAAAACCCTCAAGCCGGAACCCTAAACCCGAAACCCTACCAAACCGTAAGCCCTAAACGCTAAACCCTTAACTCTAAACCTTATCAAACCCTAAGCCCACCTAAACCCCACCACCACTAGTCAAGGCTTTCGAAGCCAAGGTTGCAAGGCCTCTGAAAAGGGCTGACAAGGGTTGAGGCTGTAACCCAAAGACCCCCCAAACCCTTCAACCCTAAGTCCAAAACCCAAGACCCAAACATAAAACCCTACACCCTAAACCCTAAACCCTACACCCTCAACCCTAAACCCTAAACCCTCAACCCTGAACCCTAAACCCTAAACTTAAAGACGCTGAAGCCCCAAAAGACCAGAAAAAACCAAAGTCTCCACCCGCCTCCGGCTCAAAGGCTTGGACGGCCAGCTGAAGATTCGCGCCCAGGGTCAGAGAAGGCCAGTAGCCTTAAGGGTTTGGGGGTTTAGGGTGTTGGGTTCAGGGTTTAAGGTTGAGGGTTGAGGGTGTAAGGTTTAGGCCCGAGAGTAAGCTAGGAAGAAAAGCGGCTCCCGTTTTGTTCGGCGGTATTCAGGGAACCGAAGCCCCCCCAAAGGCAAAGAATATGGGCCTACTTCACCCTCGGAAAAATACCCCCAAAACAAAACCCCAAACCCTAAACCCTAACCCCTGAACCCCTGAACCAACCCCTGAACCCCTGAACCCCTGAACCCCTGAACCCCTGAACCCCTGAACCCCTGAACCCCTGAACCCCTGAACCCCTGAACCCCTGAACCCCTGAACCCCTGAACCCCTGAACCCCTGAACCCCTGAACCCCTGAACCCCTGAACCCGTGAACCCGTGAACCCCTGAACCCTCTGTGGAGGGCTTGGGTGAGTAGCTGGCCGCAGCGTCTTGCAGGGAGGAATGCAGCTTTAGCTGCTCGATGAAGCCGGCGGACCTCAGGTTTTTAGGGCTTTTGGGGGTTTAGGGTTTGAGGGTTTTGGGGTGTTGGGGTTTATGGGTTTTAGGGAGTTTTGGGGGTTTAGGGTTTGAGGGTTTGAGGGTTTTGGGGTTTATAGTGTCTTAGGGTTTGAGGGTTTTAGGGTCTTGTGGGTTTAATGTCTTAGGGTCTTAGGGTTTTTGTTTTTTGGGGTTTTTGGGTCTTAGGGTTTGAGGGTTGTAGGGTTGTAGGGTTGTAGGGTTTTTAGGGTTTCAGCCAGTTTTAGGGTCTTAGGGTTTTAGGGTCTTAGAGCTTTAGAGTTCTGGGGTTTTAGGGTTTTAGGGTAGCGTCTTCTGTCTGACTGGAGCACAGAGAAGCGAATACAAGATCAGGGGACACCTCGTTAGCCATGAGCAACATGAGAAAGCGAGGTTTGTTCTGTTCTTTGGCACATGGGCTCCCCCACTGAAGCAGTACCGTTCACACAGGCACCAAGAGGGTGTAGAGTCTCTTTGCAAGATACAAGGGAAGTCTGGACAAGGAGGTGATCCGATGAGAGTCACTACAGCCGGGCACCTTGATCCTAGCCTCTGCGAAACCCCTAAATTGGGATGTTCCCCCCCTTCTACTGTTAAGGACTGTTTGTACAAGGGCGAACATCCCAAACGAAACCCCTACACCCTCAATCGCTTTCTGAACCCTGAACAGCTCAGGAGCAGAGCCGAAGTGCCCTTTAAGAGCTTGTCTGTCCACGGACTTCTTGATTGGCTTCTTGAAGCCCTCAAGCCCAAAGCTCTCACCCTGAGCCGCACACGCCTTGCGGATCCTCAAACCACCCCCAAGCATAGGCCCTAAGCCTTTTCAAAGCCCTTTCAGCTATAAGCCCCAATCCCCAAACACCCCAACAAACAAAAGACAATTGGGCTCAAAGGGGCTGCGGCCCAAACTTCTCCAGCTCCGACACCAGCGCCTGCTGCGCGCGGCCCTTGGGCAGCGGCGTGCGAGCCTGCTCCCGCGCGACCACCTCGGAGTCGGAGAAGCAGAAAAGGGGGGTGGGGCTTCCTCAGACAAGGCGATAGGGCTTATAGGGTCTTGGCGGTTTACAGGGCTTCGGTCTAAGGGATTCTGCGGGTTCAGGGCTTAGGACGGTTGAGGGAGCCGCCGTAAGACGGTCCCGAGAAATGCCCCTAAACCCAGGGAACCCGGAAGTTGCCCCTTGCGCATGAGCCCTCAACCCTAAAACACCCGAACACCCATGGTTGCTCTTCCCGGACAAAAAGCAACAAATCACAGCTGCCAACCGAGCAACGACAGTATCGTTCCTAGATATCTGAAGCCCAAACCCGCCTGCCTGAACACCCTAAGCCCTGAGCCTAAACCCAGAAGCCCCAAAAGGCCTCTTCGGTGCCCCTCATCCCTAAACCCAAACCCTCCTCAACCCTCAACCCCGAATCCAAACCTCCTCAACCCTAAACCCGACACCTCCTAAACCCACCCTAAACCCCAAACCCTAAACCCTAAACCCAAAAACCCTAACCCTAAACCCTAAACCCTAAACCCTAAACCCTAAACCCTAAACCCTAACTCAAACCTCGAGCCCCCGGGCCTGGCACAGCTTCTCCCGGGTCCGCTGCGCAGGATCCTTGGCGGCAGCGTTGAGAGCCGGCTCCAGGCCTTCGTATGGGAAGGGCTTGGGGGGGTGCTTCAGTTTAGGGTTTAGGGTTTAGGGTTTAGGGTTTAGGGTTTAGGGTTTAGGGCTTAGGGTTTCGGGTTTAGGGTTTAGGGTTTAGGGTTTGGGTTTTAGGGTTTGAGGTTTAGGGTCTTGGGGTTTATCGGCCTTTCACCTGTTGCTTTGCTGAAGTGCTTGACAGACTGGGGCACGCCTTGTTTGGGGTTTCTTGCGTTGTGGCAGCTGTGCAGCTTTCTGTTGCGAAGCTCGCACAAGCTCCACAAACCTTATAAGCCCTACAAACCCTAGAAGCCACCACAAACACTGTGAGCCTCCAAACCCTCGAAGTCCTATAAGCCCTACAAACCCGGCCTCTGCGATACTGTCGAAGCATCGCGCCCCTGAGCCGCATGAGGCTAACCGCCTGCAGGGCGGCTCTCGGCTTCGTGAATCTGGGCTTCTGCTTTAAGTGGAGGTTCCATGGGCATTTTTAGTAACCATAGCTATAACCTTCCTTATGTAGGGTCTAGGGTATCTAGGGTTGCGGGTTTTAGGGCTTCATGGGCCCTTGTTAGATTGGTCTCGGTGGAGCAGGCACCAAACAAGGGCCCAGAACTTACATCGACACCCTCAACCGAAAACCCGCGACCCTAAGACCCTAAACCTCAAACTGGTTTCCCAAGAAGGCCCAGAATTGACAGATCAACCCCCCCTCCCCTTCATTCCTCGACGGCTTCAACCCAGAGCTTCGTGCTCCCAGGACGCGGGGACCCCACCTGCGACGTCAGCGCCGCCAGCCACTTTGCCGAAGGGGCGCAGGTGAAGTAGGCGCAGGCGACCATGCGCCAGGGGGCCTCTGCAGCTTGAGAGTGTTTAGGGCGTAGGGTTTTGGGAAATGCTTCGGGGAAGCCCTGGCCCTGCAGGGGCCCCCCAGACAGCCCAAGCCGGCAGGCTAGGCCAAAGAGGTGAGGCGCAAACACTAGGGTGTAAACTTGGCACACCAGGGTCTGCAGGGATCCCAAAGAAAACAAGCCGCCCCCAACCTTCCCCGTCAAAGGAAGCCCCCCTGTCAAAGCCCTAAGCTGCAGAGACTCCACGACCAGGAGGGCAAAGAGCAGAAGATGCAAGACCTTCGCTGCTGTCGGGTTTGTTCCTTATCGTGTCTTATAGGGGTTCTCTATGGGGCTCTTATGGGGCTCTTATAGGGATTTTTAATAGGGCTCTTTCATAGGGCTCTTATAGGGTTGTTGTAGGGTTGTTGTTTTAGGGTTGTTATAGCGTTTAGGGTTTGCAGGGTTTTGGGGTCTAGGGGTTTAAGCTTCGGGTCCTGGATTCAGGGGTTTCGGGGCTGGGCTTGTAACCCTCGAACCCGAAGCGAACCGTCAACCCTAAAAACTAAACCCTAAACCCTAAACCCTCAACCCTCAACCCCAATGTTGAAGAACAATGTTCCTGAGAGCGGTCACGATTCATCCAGGCACAGCTGCCAGAGCTCCTGGAAGGCGCACAGCCAAAGCGCGTTGCGGATGCCTGCAAGACCCCAAGGTTGGGTTTAGGGTTTAGGGTTTAGGGCTTAAGGCTTTGGGTTTAGGGTTCAGGGTTTAGGGTTTAGGATTTAGGATTTAGGGGTTTAGGGTGTAGGGTGTAGGGTTTAGGGTTTAGGGTTTCGGGTTCAGGGTTTAAGGTTTAGGGTTTAGGGTTTAGGGTTTTGGGTTTTGGGGATTCAGACAGAATTGGGTACCTGTGGAATCGGGGGAAAACCTGCCCTTAAAGCCTAAACCCCTCAACACCTTTGGGAAATGCCTATGTAGCATGTGGCCTGCCCCAGCCAGCAGAGGCCCGCAAACCTTGCTTCTTGCTTCAATAGGGTTTGAGGGTTGGGTTTGGGGGTTTGGGTTTAGGGTTTCGGCTTTGCTGCGAAAGGGCGCAGAAGCAGACTCGCTTCGAAAGCTTCGTGAAATGCGAAGAGCAGCCATGGCCCGATAGCGGAGGGGCATCCAACACTTTCATCCCACCCCACGCCGTCGGCGGCAAAACCCAAACCTATTCCTTTTAGGGTTTGGGCCCAAACTCAAGTCAACAGCCCACTTCCAAAACGTCTTCCGTTGCAGGGAGTCTCGTGTCAGGGGTTGTAAGAGGGTCTCAGGGTCCCAGAACTTGGCTGACTTCTGAACCCCTCCGAAAACTTTAACTTTTAGGCCACTTCTCTCATCCTATTCACGTACCACCGCTGGAGAATATGGGAGATGAAGTGACTGATGATGGGGCCGTTGATCGCATGTTAGGTTCATAGACAGGTTTTCGTTCTCACTGCGGTAACGTCATGTGTGCTGCGTTCGTTGTTCATTCACTCATTCTCTTCATTCAGTCCCCCATTCACTTCTCACACCTTTATTGTTATTATTATTCACGCGTGTACTTCTTTCACTAGCCACCGAAAAAGCCGGGCAGGTTCTTGAGAATTTTTATGTTCTCTTGAGTTTGCTAAAACCCTCCAAACCCTAAACTCTAACCCTAAACCCTAAACCGCCCAAGACACAACTTCTGGCGAGGCGGTGAGCATCTCCTCTGCTACCTCCACCGTCTCTCCTGGCGATCAAGAGCAGACTGCCACCAAAGCCTTGAGCCAACGAGCCCTAAACCCTGAACCCATAAGCCCTAAAGCCTAAAACCTAAAATTCTAAGCCCCCAGCAAGCCGTAAACATAGACTCATGAGGGCACTGGAAGGGGAATTCCACCTGCCCCGAATTGGGTGTCCTAGCTGAGGGCTTCTGAAGCCCTTACCCGCTGAATCGGCACAGCCACACAAGTCGAACAAAGAAACACCCTAAACCCTAAACCCTAAACCTTAAACCCTGAACCCGAACGAAACCCCAATACCTGAACCTCGCCAAAAGTGGTCCCGATTCGTTGTAGGGTTTACGTTTAGGGTTTACCAAGCTCACATACTTAGGGTTTAAGGTTTAGGGTTTAGGGTTTAGGGTTTAGGGTTTAGGGTTTAGGGTTCGAGCAATGTAGGAGTTGCAGCGAGCATTAGGGTTTAGGGTTGAGGGCTGATCCAATATGGACCCTTTGGGGGGGGGGCCGTGCTCAGCACATTCCTTTTTGTTCAGCCGAAGAAAGGGCCTGTTCATGCACATCAACCACACCCACCTTTGCTAACCCTCAACCCTAATAAAAGCCCTACACCAACCCAAAAACAAAACAGTAACGAAACCCACCTCCCCAAACCCGAACCTAAGGCCTCAGACCTAACCCTGAAACCCCAGAACCTCGAATCCCAGCTCAGAACCGCTGCACGGGCATTCATCGGGGATAGGATTAGGGGGACCCTTGGGGATATAGACCCTCTGAATAGGGCCCCTGTTTACGAGGGCTAAGACGGGTTCCCTTTTAAGGGTCCCTTTATCCTACCTAGGAATTTAGAGTCAAAGTTTTAAAAGGCCCCTCCTGGACGCCGAACCGCCTGCTGCAAGGGCTGCATGGGAATGGGCAGCCGAGCCATCACCTAAAACTGCAGCGAATGCAGGGAGCTTTTCTTGGGTGTACGGGCTTCCGAATTGAGGGGCTTAACCCTGAACCCTAAGCCCTAAACCCGCAAGCCAAAACCCTGAACCCAATGCCCTAAACCCTGTCAGAGACCAGCCTAAACCTACACAGATTCATGGGCCTCCACCGCTCCATTGGGATCCTTGTGCTCGATCTGCACGCACATGGCCATGTTCCTGGTTGAGGGTCTTGAGGGGTTTGGGCTTTTGGGCTCAGGGTTTTTAGGGTGTAGGGGTTTGGGGTTTAGGCTTGCAACCATCGGGAAACATTAAACAGGCAAAACGGGTTCAGTGGTTCGGGTTGACTACGCTTTGATTGTGTAAGTTGCTGATCAGGGAGTTTGGAACACGGGTTTTCATCGCAGGTGCGGCGACCCCCTCTGGGATGTTCCCCCTTATCCGAACAGTCCTTACTAAGGAATCTAATAGGGGGTCCTATAATCCCGATTAAGGATAAGGGGGAGCATCCCTACCCAAACCCAGGGAAGGTTGCCAGAAGCCTCCCAAAGGGCCTCAGAGGCTGGCTCAACCTACATCAGCCCTCCACGCCTCAGTACCTAAATACATTTAGATAACCTCACCCCGCTCCCACAACCTAAACAAGCCCTAAACCCAGAAACCTAGCAACCCTCCAACTCTAAGGCCCGAGCTTCAGAAAACATACAAAACACCTGAAAGCCCTGTCGCCCTCCAAATCTTTCAACTCGCCTAAGCAACCCCTGCAACAATGTGAGCAAGGCACTCATCCAGCTGAAGCAACTTCGCCTTCATGTCCTTCCCGCCCAGGCGCAGCTCCTGAAACTCCATCGGACCCTAAACCTTACCCCCAATCAGCTTGGGGAGCTCCCCAAAATGGGCTCCCTGGCACTTTTCGGGGTCTTGGGATGTGGGGCTTTGAAAGTTTAAAGGTCTTAGGGCTTTCAAGCTCTACATACATACACATACATACATACATACATACATACATACATACATACATACATACATACATACATACATACATACATACATACATATATGTATATATGTCTATATGTATATATATAGTTGTCATGGAAGCTTTGGGTTCTTGAGGTGCTTCGCCGTTTTTTGTCGATATACAGTAAGTTTGTCTAAGTTGAATCCAAGTAGGGCATTGGGGGGAAGTAGGGCGTTGAGATTGACAGCTTGGGGCTCGGTCCGTTGAACCCACTGGCACATGTTCCTAAATCAGATCCTGTTGGGTTCAGGGTTTAGCGGTATCTCACAGGCCTAGAGACGTCAGTGGTGGACTAAGAGCAGAGCTGTCAAGGGAAGCTTGGGCATAGAGTTTCAAAGTTCGCCGGAGGCCGCTGCATGTAGACACGCAACACATGAAGGCTTCTTGAGGGAGACCGTGCCACGGTTTAGGGTTTAGGGTTTAGAATTTAGGGTTTAGGATTTAGGGGGGGGAGTGGCGCTTTTGTGAAAGGTACTTATCGAAGACCAGGTGAGGTGCAATGGAGGCAGAAGCAGGCAGAAAGCCATTGTAGTCCAGGTGTTTCCCATCCACCTTGGGCGTAGAAAGACCACACCCCACGAACCCTACACCCTCATCCCAAGCACCCTAACCCCTGAACCCTTAACACCCTTAACCCTAAACTCAGAACCCTAAACGCCCTGAACCCTCAACCCGAAACACCCTGCACGATGCTGTCTGCTTAAGGAGACCCTCTACCAAAACCAAACCCGCAACCCTGAACCCTATGCGGAGATGTGGTTCGGATATTGGAAAGAGGGTTAAAACAACCCTTGCCATGTTTGGCTCAAGACACGACCACTAGAAAAGGTCGTCTTGGCAAAAGGGGTTTGCCCGCGCGGTTGAGGGTTGGTGGTGTTGGGGTTGGAACCCTCAGCTTAGGCAGGGTGAACCCGAGCAGGACCCCCCCTCTTCCCTGTGGGACCCTGTTCTGGGTCTGCTTGGTGGGTTTGCGAAACTTCTGAACATTCTGCAAAACCTTAAGGGGTGATACTCTTCGGCTTCTTCTCCTCTTTCGGTTGCCCCCGTACCCTAAACCCGAAACCCGAAACCCAAAACCTTTCCGAGGAACCAGAGTGTAGGGCAGCAGTGCCCTGCCCAAGCTCGCCACACCTGCGTTTGGGAAGGGGTTAGGGTTTGAGGATTTGAGGGTTTGAGGGTTTGAGGGTTTGAGGGTTTGAGGGCTTATGTGGGTTTGAGGGTTTGAGGGTTTGAGGGTTTGAGGGTTTGAGGGTTTGAGGGTTTGAGGGTTTATGTGGGTTTTGAGGGTGCATGTAGGACTTGAGGGTTGAGGGTTTACTGGGAAGGCTTGTAAGCGTTGAGGGCTGAGGCTTGTTGGGGTTTGAGGGTTTCCCAGGTTTCTGCTGGATTTAGGGTTTAGGGTTGAGGGTGGAGGGTTGAGGGTTGAGGGTTTAGGGTTGAGGGTTGAGGGGTTCCTGGTTCCAGCCGCGAGGCAGGCCCAACGGCGCGCAGCCAGCTAGCTCAGGCAGACGAAATGCTAAAACTGCAAATTAACCCAAAATACCCTCAAACCTTAAGCACCCTCAAAAGCCTTAAAGAGCCTTGAAAGCCCCCAGGCCACCTGAGCCGAGTAGACGCCCAATCTCATCCCAAAACCTGCTGGAGATGACCTGGAGAGTCTCAGGGGCAAAAGCGGCGGTTTTTTTAGGGGGCTGAGGGTGTATGGTTCTTACTCTTGGGGAGGGTTTTAGGCTTTCAGGCTTTTAGGAGCTTTAGGGTTTCGGGGTGTAAGGGGGGCCCTGAACCCGACTGGCCACGTTGATGCGGATGGAGCCGATCTCGCATCGCTCCCGAGACCCCTCCTGGAGGCCTCCGCCCAGGTCTTGCTTCTGCGTTTGGGGCGGTCTGGGGAGTCTAGGGCTTGAAGGGCTCTTGGGGTTTGGGGTTTAGGGTTTGGGGTTTATAGGGCTTAGGGTTTAGGGTTTAGGGTTTAGGGTTTAGGGTTTAGGGTTTTGCCGTTCTTTGGGCAGGTATTGAAGGCTTTTGGGGCAGGGCTTTTGGGTTTAGGGGCTTAGGGGTGTACGGGGTTCAGGTTTACAGGTATTGGGGCTGCTTTGGGGAGCATTTCCAATCTACTGGAGGTTCAATCAGTTGGGGTTGGAGGGTTTCTAGTTTTAAGGCTTAGGGTTCAGGGTTTAGGGGTGGATTTCTTGTGCAAGGGGGGAGTCTGGATTGATGGTTCCGGTCTAGGATCTAGGCCGCATCCTGTTCACACTTTGGGGGCTAACAATAAACTTTGGGAGTGGGGAAGGCCGCAAGGCCCCCTACCCCCCCACCTTCCGCGTGAATCACGAGGCGGCGATCGGTGGCGCTGTCTGCAGGGCAGCGCAGCCGGACGCTGGTCAGCCGCAGCCGCGGCTGGCCAGTCACCGGCTGCGCGCGCTGCGCGCAGATGTCCAGCAGCACCTTCACCAGCTCTCTCCGAGTTACGGTCCCCTTTTGGGGGGTTCCCTCTGCTCTACTACGGAGCCTGAAGTCATCAGGGTGCCCACAAAAGGGGCTTTAGTTTGTGGGGCTTTCATAGCTTTTGGGTGGAAATATATGGGAGCCTCTACCAAGCGCTTTCTCAGGTCGATAGGCAGAACGACGACACTGAGCCCTAAAGACATGCGGAGGTTTCAAACCCAGCCCTAACCCGCCCCCTTCGCCTTGGGCAATCTGACCAGCGTGGCCGCCAGGACCAGCAAGGCCAGCCATCCCAAACCTTCTACTCGGTCTTAGAACCTAAAGAGGAAGCCCTCTACAGGGATTACTTTCGGGGATCCCCTAAGCCCTGATCCCTAAGCCCTTGAATCTTAAAGCAGGAAGCCGTCGCGGAGGAGCTCCAAGAACTCCCAAAGCACGGCGCGCCTCGGCAGGGACCAAAGCGCCAAACCCTTCAGATAATCAGGGACGACGGCTTATAGGGCTTACTAACCCTAAACCCTAAACCCTAAACCCTAAACCCTAAACCCTAAACCCTAGAGGTTTCGGGCTTAGGGCTTAGGGTCTTTCAGAGTCCTTGGCGCCTTCGATCGCAATTGCTCTCCGCCTTCAGCATCTTCGAGGTGACCAGGTCCGCCCGCCAGAGGGTGCACAGGAGGATCAAGTACCTGGCAAGTTTTTTGGGGTTTAGGGTTTAGGGTTTTGGGTTTATCTTTTAGGGTTTAGGGTTTAGGGTTTAGGGTTTAGGGTTTAGGGTTTAGGGTTTAGGGTTAGCCCTGGCTTGTTTTTTTTAGGGCTGCCCTGAACCCTAAAGCCCAACCCACTCAACCACTCAACCCTAAAACCCTAAACCCTGAAGCCTAAACCCAAACTTCAAACCACTGAACCATTCAACCCCTCAACTCTGAAACCCCAACCCTGAAGCCTCTTAGGTTGTACCCTTGGGTTTTGGGGTCCCTTTTCAAGGATCCCTACAAAAAATCTGGCCATAATTGGGAGCATATCAAGGGGAACCTTTAGGGGCACAACCTTAGGGGTACGAGTCTTCATCCCTTGACGAAAACCCTCAACCCTCAACCCCAAGCTACTAAACCCTGAACCCCTGAACCCCGTGGTCTGGGGTTGAGACTTCAGGGTTGAGGGGTTCAGGGGTTCAGGGTTTAGTAGCTTGGGGTTGAGGGTTGAGGGTTTCCGTCAAGGGATGAAGACTCGTACCCCTAAGGTTGTGCCCCTCTCAACCCTGAAGTCTCAACCCCAGACCACGAAACCACTACTCAACCATAAGCTTCACCCCTTACCCTCTCACCCCCAGTCCCACTCAACCATACCTAGTTGTCCAGTAACCTGGCGGAATAAACCCTGAATCCTAAACCCTAAACCCTAAACCCTAAACGATCATAAGGGGATTATACTACCCCAAAAAGGTTAAAGGCTACCTACTCTACTACTAGACATAAGCTTCTGACGGAGGCGCAGGGGCAGGAGGGGCAGATCGAGGAGCAGGTGCCCCATCTCCTGCCACAGCCTCACCCTGGGCTCCTCTCAGAGGGGAGTGATGAACTTAGGGTTTAGGGTTTGGGGTTTGGGGTTTGGGGTTTCGGGTTTGGGGTTTGGGGTTTCGGGTCTAGGGTTTGGGGTTTAGGGTTTGGGTTTAGGGTTTAGGGTTCAGAGGGCAGAGGGTTTAGGGTTTAGGGTTCAGAGGGCAGAGGGTTTAGGGTTTAGGGTTTAGGGTTTAGGGTTTAGGGTTTAGGGTTTAGGGTTTAGGGTTTAGGGTTTAGGGTTTAGGGTTTAGGGCTTTAGCTTCGGGACTGGGAGAGTGGAATTGTTCGGGTCTTATGAAGCCATACTTCACCACAAACCCCAAAGCCCCAAAACCGAAACCCCAAAACCCTCAAATATCTCCAAAGCCTCCAACGGCAAAGGCTTTGAGGTTCGAATCACAGGGGTATGCCTGGATTCTGCCATTTTTGGGGGGCTCTCCAGGGTTGACCCTCGCAATTTTGGGGGGCTTTTTGTGGGTGTAGGACCCCCTGAAGTGCCAAAAGACCCTAAACATTAAGCCCGAAACCCGAAACCCTACAAACCCTAAACCCTAAACCGTGAACCCTAAACCCTAAACCTAAACCCTAAACTCTAAACCCTTGGGGTTTTCAACCCTAAGGGATCTTTCTCCTCCCCCCTCAGAGCCCTGGACGCCGCCGGTATCCGGTACACCGTCACCAGGAGGCTGAGGCTGCAAATGAGGAGCACCACATCCTCCAACGGAGGTCTTATAGGGCTTTAGGGGTTTGGAGTTTTGAGGCTCAGGGTTGAATTTGGGTGGGGTTGGGGCTTTTGAAAGAGGGTTTTGGGTTTAGGGTTTAGGGGTTCAGGGTTTAGGGTTTAGGGGTTTAGGGGTTTAGGGGTTTAGGGGTTTAGGGGTTTAGGGTTTCGGGTTCAGAGTTTAGAGTTTAGAGTTAGAGTTTACAGTTTAGAGTTTAGGGTTTAGAGTTTAGAGTTTTGCGATTAGAGTTTAGGGCTTTACCCTACCCGTAGCCCACAAGCCAGGGTCATGCAAGATCACGCAGGAGTTCGCGACCACCGCCGCGTGGTACGCCACGGCCGAGGCACTGGCCCAGCGCTCCCGCACTTTCTGCATGTGCGCGGGTAGGTGCCTGGTTCTGGCACTAGTGCCTGGTTTACTGTTTAAGGTTTAGGACGCTTTCAGGTTCATAAGTGACGAGGGTTTCATAGGTTGTGGTGCGAGACCCCAGAAGATTACCAAAGAGGTCTTCAAGACCCTCAACACCCAAACCACATCAACCTCTAAACCCATTCGCCCTTAAACAACCTACAACCCTCAAACCCCCAAACTCCCCCAACACCCTGAAACCCTTCAACCACCAAAACCCCTTCAGCCCTCTAACACCCACCCAAAAGCCACCGACAACCCCTCATAAACACCCCAAGTGCCTCCGCAAAACTCCTCAAAAGCGCCTCAAACCAAGCCCCCCCGCCAAGATCTCCAAGCTGCTTCCACCGGTACCAGGTTGCCAGGACCAAGCAGCTGCTTGGCAGGGACAGGAGGTCCATGACAATCCTGGGGTCTTGAGGGCTCTTTTGGGGCCCCGTTTTAGCTTTTAGGGGCCTTCTGTGTCGGCGTTAAACCCCAAAAACTCTCTCTGTAAAAGGGAGGACAGAAGGTGCATAGGCCTAATTCCCGGTGAAGGCTTGAGGAGATGTCAAGGTCTCGGACCTTGAGGGTATTACGAGTAGGGTTCTGATCTGGGTGCTAGAGAGAGTTTTCGGGTGTAGTTGACGAGCATTTATAAGTTGAAGAAACATGTTGATGGGACCAAACGAGGGTTTAAGGTTTAGGGGTGATAGGCTTTGTAGCGTATAAGTTCCAGCCATCCCCAAGACGACGTATGAGACGACGTATGGTGAACTTCTTTCAAAGTTGAGCATTTTCAAAGCCCCCCAAAGCCCCCCAAAAAAGAACCCTAGACCCCTCCACCAAGTACACGCATGAAGAGCCCGTGAGCTGCCACCTGGATTCAGCGCAAACTGCTGGAAAGCTGCCCTGTGAAGCCTGGCTGCGCATCTCTGGAGTCTCTGTTGGGGAGAGAGCGCGGGTGCTCGAAGCATTGCGTTAGGGCTTACATGGAGCTTACAAAGGCTTAGAGCTTCAGCAGCAGTTCTTCAACTCACATGCCCAGGGGCGGGGAGAAAGGTAGGTCTGCCAGCTGCCCTCCCGTGTTTCTGCTGGACAGGGACGCGGAAGCCGAAGCTTCTGGCGCACCTGGCGGCTTTCTCTCCGAGCTTGTCGTGTAGGGCTTTTCGGACTTTAGGTCTTGTGGTTTAGGGTGAGTTTAAGGGGCTTAGGGTTTAGGGTTTAGGGTTTAGGGTTTAGGGTTCAGGGTCCAGGGTTTGGGGTTTGGGGTTTAGGGTTGAGCGCGAGTCGGCGCCCAACCTTCGTGATCCTGGGCAGCGGACGGCCAGAGCTGTGCCAGCAGCGGACTGGCCCTGTACAGCGTCGCGCACACCACGAGGCTGAGGGGCAGGACCAGCACGTCCATCAAGGAGCAGAGGCCAATGAGCACCGCCCTCCGCCGCAACTCCGCATTCCAGCACACGGCCTTCTGAAACTGCCTGGACAGGCCCAGCGCCCCATCTTCACCTTCGTCGCGCCAGCAGCTCGACAGCAGCCGCAGCGTCCGTGCACTCCGCAGGGGGTTGATGAGCCCGACAAAGGCCAGGCACCCTGCGATCACGTCCGCCACAGCGAGGAAGGGAAGCACCAGCAAGTACCCCCGAGCTTCGCAGTCATCTTCCCGATTCTGAAACCCATCTCTGGTGATCAACACCGACAGGAATGCGGGCAGGCGAGTGGGGACGACAACTGATGCAAGGCCCATGGCCACAGAGGGTAGGTCCACGATCGCGCTGAAGCCGTTCCACCCCGCCCAGTTCCGAACTGCGGACAGCCGCTCTGACCAAGTTTCTTCCTGCAGCGCCCATCGCAAGCCCTTCGTCTGGATGGGAGTCCACCGCCACAAAGCCACCATCGCGACGCAGGCCAGAGGCAGCATCAGCAAGTCCGCATAGCTCGAGGCGGCGTTGACGGACAGGTCCCCCCTGAGCTGCAAGGAGTAGTCCTTCTCGTGAAAGTCGCCCCTATCGTCGCTGGACCTCCAAGACCGACAGATCAGCTGGGCGGCGCCTGGGAAGCCAAGGGCAAGGTCAACCCAGATTATCCTTCGTGATAGGGTCTCTTGACATCTGTGTCGTCCTCTATGCAGGGAGCCCCACATGAATCCTAAACCCTCGGGCTTCGGGTTTAGGGTTGAAGGTTTGAGGAAAACCCTCGAAACTACCCAGCCCATGGCTTTTGGCAGCTTGGGGCAACTTGGGGCAACTTAGGGCAATTTAGGCTAAATTAGGGTGCCGGGTTTAGGGCTCAGATGGGTTTAGGGTGCGGGGCTTCAGGATTTAAAGGACTAGAAAAGCCCCTCCGAACGCCAGGGAACGGTGCCAGCGCAGGGGCCACACCAGGGAGGGCACCACGAAGGCCAGAACCAGGAGGTCCAGCAGGGAAAGGAGGAACCTCGGCTCAGGGTTTAGGGTTTAGGGCTGAGGTTTAGGGTTTGGGGTTTAAGGTTTAGGGGAGGCCGCTTGTCGTATCCCCTCAAAAATTCAGCGTTAGGGGCTAGGGTTTCGGCTTCCGGAGTTTTTTTCGGTTCTGTTCGCGCTAAACCCTCAACCCCTGAAACAACGGCCGAATTTTAGAATTTTACAGGGAGGGCTTCAGTCTGTTCAGGAAGTATACGGGCTTAGTGGGTTCAGGGGATCAGGGTTTGGGGTTTAAGGTTTAGTTTTAGGTTTGGGGTTTAAGTTGTAGGGAATTAGGGCTCGAGGCTTTGAGAGATACTTTGTATAAGATGACTTTAGGTTCGGGGTTTTAGGGCGCGAGCCCGAAAGCAAGTTTCCAAGGCACTGCCCGGCTGCAAATTCTTGATATTCCTGGAGTTTGTCGAACTTCGCCCTCTGCCTAAGTCCATAAAGGTCATCGGTCATCTTACATCCAGAGCTGCTCAAACACCGATTCAGATTCTTAGACTTCCTATGCTCAGAAAAAGATTTCTACATCTTCCACACAGAAAGGAACAGAGACCGAGAGAGAGAGAGAGAGAGAGAGAGAGAACAATCAAAAAACAAATGAATAAAATAGAGAGAGAGAGAGAAAGAGAGAGCGAGCGAGCATTCTTCAACTGGCGCAGCCTGGCATCCAACAAGGATCGAGTTGCAAGCTGCGCGCCACGAAGGGCATCCGCCAGGGCACAAGCATCCCCGCCAGCATCAAGCAAGTGCAAAGCACCGTCAACGTGGCGTCCAGAACGAACTTCGCGATTCTCCATAGGGTTGCGCTGAACTCGGCCAAAGTGTTTGGCATGGCCTTCTGGCAAGGTCCTAACAAAGGCTGAGACGACTCGAGCATACTGGCAGACACTGGCATGCAAGAGCCCGAGCAAACTCCGACTTCAACTTCGTTTCTCAGAGCACCAAGGGGTCCCGCCGCCAGGGCACCAGAATCCCTGCTAGTTAGCTGTAGGTTGTTTAGGTCCAGGATGCGGTGACTGCTCTGGCTCACCATATGCATTCGGCCTGGCCCCACACGTCCGGCTGCTACCAATTCATGGAGTGTTTGTTGGTTGGGTCAACCACGTCACTTATGTAGCCAAACTTTGGTGGTTCCAGGGTGTTGAAGTTGCATGATGAAACCAGCGCTTTCGCTCCGTAATGTCTATGAAATATTGGGCACGTCGGACCCCCCGGGTTCGAGGCGATCTACTTCCAAACCCTAAAACCTAAACCCCCCAACTTGGAACAATCCCTACGCTGGCGAACCCGAAGCCCATAATCCTGTAGGGCACACTAGCTTTCGTGAGAACTTCAAGTGGAGATTTCGGTGGGCTCATTGTTCTCATTGGGTTCGATCTATGAATCTATGCTTTGGGGATCTGGGAGCATGACGAAACCAAAGTGTCACGATGTTTTCTGCTGGTGCATCAAATGGCTCCAGCCCTTCGTAGGTCCAGCATGGACGGGGCGAAAGCTTCCATCAGGTGTGTCTGCTAAATCACGCGGCCTGCGACTGAGATCCTTGGGAGTGGGACATCATGGGTCAGCCGTGGTGACGCTTTGAGCCGTGTGACTGAGCTGTTCGAATCCGTTGAGCAGCTGGACCTTGGGTGCGAAGGCTGGAATCAGATCTACCTGCTACACAATCTCCACATTTCCAGCGTGTCGCCCAGGGGTCTCGTGACCGGCATCTCATGTACAAAAGTACAGGCAACACTCCTACTCAATGCTCACGGTCAAACTTGGGGGCTCTGCATGGCACCTGCCCCAATGCCAACAACCCAGGAACTTCTATTGATTTTCAGTCCCTAGCAAAAGGCTTAGAGGTCCCCAAACCTTCCGGACCTTCCCTAGGCCGTTTCGGGGCCGATGGCATGATCACCCGAGAAAGGAAGGACGGACCAATCATCTTCAGAGCTATTGCCAAGAGATCTTCTCTGAGTTTGGCATGAAGCCGGAGGTACCGTCCACACCGACGCCACCGTCTCTGAGAGATGTGCATGACAAAGAAGAGGAGTCTTTGAACAGATCTCTCACAACAGAAGCAGCAAAGAGATTCAGATCTACCCTTGGAAAATTGTCTTGGCTGAGCATGACCCGAATTGATGTTCAGTATTACGTCTCCATGCTTGCGAGAGGACAGGCAGAACCGTTGGAGAAGCATGAAAGGGCCATGAGGATGGTTCTTCGGTGCTTGAAACACATCAGTGGGTTCAAGCAAGTCATGCCTAAGATGGAAACCAGGATTTGCAGCTCAGATGCTTCGTGGACGCATCATGGGGCTCAGAGCGCAGTGTGAACAGAAGATCCATTAGCGGAGGTTGCATCCTCTTTGGGTCAGTATGCCTGAAAGTGTGGTCGGGGTTGCAAGCGAGCGCGCTATCCTCAGCTGAAGCAGAGCTGTACGGCTTAGTAGAAAGAGCCAAAGAAAGCCTCGTCCGGCGCGCCTGTGAGCATGACACGGACCCTGCAGGTCAAAGCATGTCGGTGTCTTTGCGAACCCTTGCAGTCAGAGCTGCGACTAGCAGTTCTTGTGGGGTTGAGTCGGAAGTGAAACAGCGACAAAGCAAAAGCCGTCCCAATTTTAAGGGTAAAAACAGGCCCCTCTCAGTTCACGACGAAGTAGGGAACCCCGGCAGCCAATGACGTTGCAGGCAGGTGCGTCACGGACCATGCAGAGCTCAGTCAAAGGATTAATTCTCGCAGCACCGAGCACCGACTGAGATGTTAACAGCTCAGCGCATCCTCATCTTCCCCCGATGGGCGCATTGGCACATTGCCCCATCGCCTTAGAGAGGTAGCCAAAGGGAAGTGGGCCCAGCATGGGCGCAAGCAAGATTGGCAGCCAATATTTACGGAGGACGCATTTCGACACTAAAATTGTGAGCCCGCAGAATCTCTAGATCGTCAGTGCAATCGCACTTCAAGCGAGTGGCCATTCCGGCCGCCATAGCAGCGAACTGCTGCATGACAGCCGGGACCCCAACGTCCTGGCAGCAACGTTGTGCTTGATGGTGTCAGGAATGCAGAGCAAGGCGGCTGCCACATGTGCGACGATGCAAGCAATCGCAGGACAATTACAGAAAGAACTGGAAAGAACTGTCCAGCCTCACTTCAGCCGCTACTGGCAGAAGAGGAGTTCTCAGAACAGCAGCATGTCTCAAGAGCCCTGCCAAAGTGCAGCACAATTTCGGCGCACACCGAGCAAGCCAACTTGCAAGCTGCCCCATCAATGGGCTGGCTGAGCATCAAAACACACGCAAAATTGGGGTCCTGTTTAAAAAGGAAAACTGATGTGCGTTTGACGCTGGATGTAAAAAATGACTCGCACATGGTTTTGCGGTGCCTCTTGCCTCTAAAGTGCGCAGACTGCAAAACCCGTCTGGTGCAATGCGATTCCCCAAATGAATGACACCACTGCACGGACCGATCCATGCTAGTCAGGTTGTTTCCCCTTGCCCAGGTCGTATGTCACTTGGTACACTTCTCGATTTGCGCGTTTCATCCTTGCGTGCTAATCTTCTCAAATATCGTTCCAATTATCTCAGCAGCAACAGACCCCAACAGCGTGGGATATCATCAGCCGGCGTGTAGTCGTTTTTGCAAACGGATTCGAAAAGGAAACCTCGCAAGATTGAAGCAATGTCCAGGTGTTGGACAGGCCCATCTTTACGGCAAGAAAGCGGTGGCAAAAGCAAGGGCTAAAAACTATAGCTTGCTGCGCGTGCACACACAGATATCTTTTTGCGCGCAAAGATTCCGCCGGCCATACAGCCTCGGCTGTCCGTCGTGGTCTTGTGACACAACTGCTACGTTTCCTGCGCGCGCTCGTGGACTTCATTCTCTTTGCACACATATCGTGTATATCTTCATATCAAAACACGGCTGCATTCGAGCTGTCGCTAAGCCACGCGCGCGCATTCAAATTGCCTGGCGTTGAAACGGGAGAGCCGGTATGTCGTCGAAAGATCACTTTGATCTTCCAATAGTCTCTTAAAAATTAACGTCTATTCTGATAAACGTGTACACCTTTTTCAAGGGGCTTTAACATAAACGCTTATTGTATAAAACATAAACGCTTATTGTCCATAATATAAACGCTTATTCTTCTTATTGTGGGGCGAACAGAAGGAAGTAAATCTAAATATTGCTTCGTGACACAGGGATGCAGGGAGGGAGGAAGGGCCCGACACTGCCTGTGCAACAAGTGCAGCATGAATGCTGTTTTTCCGTGCATGCAGGCTTTCCATGCGCATACTGGCTCAAGTTGTTTTACAAGATTATTGTCACCGTAGTCATGGCATGGCTTCCGAGCAGAGTAAGAAGGCCAACCCAAAGAAGCAGCACACAGCAGCTTTTCCCACAGGTGAACAGATATCCTTTCACTCTTTCTGGGATGTTCTGATCCACCTTGCGCTTCTTCGTGCTACGTCTCTTCGGCTTGTGTTCGGGATGTTTTGCTCGAAGCTGTAAGAACACCGGCTGTATTTCAAAGGCTCGCACCTTCTTTCACTCATACCCTTGCGTTTGAGTCTATCCACTTGCTCTAGCACTGCCAGCTGGGCATATGACATCCAGCACCCAGGCTCAAACATTCAAAAGTCGAGCCCAGGGAATGCCAGCAAGAAAGAAACTCCCACATCTCCCATCATCTCCATTGCAAGTGGAAACCTTAACAGCACCAAAGGGAATACCATACTTCGGTGGGGATCTTTTGCCGGGTCCACTGTACGGATTGTTCCAAGACAGCTGGAAAAGACACTGCAGCCTCCATGACATTCTCCCTGACGTGGTTGACATTCTCCCTGACGTGGATTGGAAGACTTGGATAAAATACTGACGACATCACTTCCTGGAGGTGAACCTCCATGACCCTGTGGGACATATCTCCCACGCCTTCTCACCAGCTCAGCATCCCCGAGACCTGGAGCTGGTGCGTAGCTCCGCCGGGCTTAAACGATCCAAGGTCCAAAGGCCTTGCGTGATTCCTTCCGTCGGTACGCCCAGCCTGTCAAGGATGGAATCGAATCTGCGCCTTAAAGTTTGCGACAACATCGACCATAAACGTGAGGATGCTGGAAGTGATACAAAGGCCATGTCAATGCATTTTACCAAATCCTTCTGGTCGACCTTTCCTTCTGCGTCTGGAGAGGCGCGCAGTGATCCCGTTGCCTCACCTATCCGAAGCAAGCCGCCCCACGCTAAGGCAAAAAGCCAGCTTCAACTTGCCAGTGCGTGGAAGTGTGAAGAAGGAACGCGTCGGCGCTTTGTAGATACCCGTCATAAGCCTGCAGGTGACACAGATTGCCACTGGGAGTCCATTGTTGCGATGTTTGTGCATTAGGAGCAACAGTAAAAGCAAGACAAGACAGTATTCAGAAGTCGATTAGGTGCATCATCCAAGAGGATCCAGCCAGCTTGGAAAATTCGTAGTCCCGGCCACCGCACTAACAAGCAAGTCGTTAATGGCAACATTTTTAAAACCTGTCTTGGGAGCCTCTGCGGGCGTGGTCTGCTGAAGATGGCCTTGGCAAAAGTCTTTGCGACAGCAGCGCAAATTTGTGGGCACTTTCTTCGTATGAAGCTGAAGTCTATCAGGTTTCCAAGAAAAAAAGCAAGTTCTTTCCAATAGGGTGTCTCGAACGCACAAAGCAAGTCAAGGATTCACTTACCCCTCACAGTGCGACTGAGAGGCTGATTTGTTTCACTCGCAACGAGGAGCTGTGAAAGCCAGATCTGGCTTCCGTGTGTGAAAAAAGCCGCAACTGGACCCAAAAATGGCTCCTAAACTTAGTTCCAATTTGAGGCTCCAACCTGGTGGCCTTGTATGTTCACACAGGAAATCCAAAATCGAGGCCCGTTTTTTGGTGCCCAGAATTGAGCTGCTTTTGGAACCCATTTTAGTTCAACAATAATTGAAATCAACTCACAGACAAACAAGATTTTTTCTATTCGAGACTGTTTGCATCAACACTCAAGAAAACAAAAAAATGCTGTCGATACGCGTGTTTTTGGCTGCTCAACTTGTCTGTAGCTGGCATGCCTTGTTTGTTCACGTGCGATCCTCTAGCACTGTGGAGGTCACTTCGACTTTTCTTTGGGGGTGGATTTCTTGCTCTCTTTTTTTGTGTCCAAATCTACACACCTTTCACCACCCGCACACTTCCACAGCCAGCAGAATGCACGCAAACGCACACCACCCACAAAGCAACTTTGCAACATGACACACACACACACCACTCCAGAACACACATTGCCAAAACGCCGAAACCACACACCACACCCATTCACAATTAGAAAAGGTGGTCAACCCATGGGATATTGGGTTCCGGCGGGCTGTGCAATCCGCATAGAGCAGAGCGGCGAAGCAGTGCTGGAACCTCCTTGCGCCACTTTTCAGGTGCGCTTGGGCCTGTCGGTCGTACAACGTCCCTCTCGGACACTGCAGGAGAGATCCCAAAACCCTACAGGGAAAACTTGCCAGCCTTCGCTTGTTTTGTAATCTTCTTGGTTGCCGCACGGCACGCCTGCCCTTTCGGCAGATCTCTCTGGAGTTGGGTTTTGAAGGTCACTGGAGCTTCCCGACCTTTTCGATCAATCTCTTTGAAGCTTGCAACTGAACCGAGAGATTATCCCGACAATGATACGACATTCAGACAGAATCGAGTTGCAAAAGATCGTGAGAGGCCATCCTCTTGGGCAGATGACGTTCGACCAAACAAAGAAAACATTGAATAAAGGAGCAAGAGAAAAATTCTGTTCAGATGGGCGAAGGCAATTTGAATTGAAAAAAGAAGTGTTGCTGTGTGTGAATCTGCTGCTGAATCTGAAGAAAATTGTTTCAGTTTCACGACTTCTGGCTTCTTTATCTCGATTTCTCCAAAGTACAAAAAGAAAAACCAATGTTTTTGCAGTTCTTGCTAACATTGAAAAAAAACAATCACGCTGACCTCTCATCATGGCCAGAACGACTTGAGAGTCGCCAGCCTCGATTTCCATTCGACTTTTTTTGACAAAAGCTTCGATTGCGTTCTCTTTTCCAAAATGGCCAAACAGACATTCAAGGCACACTGAATATTTGACAGCAGATTGAGCAGAAGAAACTCTGCTTTCTTTCAGACTGGGTGCCCTCAATTCTTTGTCTTTCGTTTTGGTTGCGTGTTGCAATTCTTCCCTGGATTCAGCACCATTCAACGAATTTTCAAAATTTCTGAATTTCCGAAAATGTTGAAAAAAACCTCAAAATCAACACTTGATCAGTTAACCCTGCAGTTGATTTCCGTCCAAACGGCACTGTCAGAGGCTTTTAAAAACACTTGTTTGAGAGTTTCAAGAAACCCTAAACCAAAACACAAACAGATCGTTCAGCAAGTGTTCTGGTGAGTGCCCGGTAAGCTGTCGATTGACCAGAAAGACAATGAAAAAATTGCAATCGGAACTTGAAGACATAAGAATGTGCATTTTGTGGTTTCGGCTGTTTTTCTGAGTGTGCATGTGCAAGAGTGTTGTGGATGTGTGTGTGTGAGCATTTGTGGTTGCAAAGGTTTGCGGGTGCATGTCTTTCTCAGTGTGCAAGGAAAGTGTCAGTGTGTGGGTAAGGGTGGCAAGGCCTTGCAGTGGTGTCTGTGTGTGTTTAGTGAATGGGTGTGGTGTGTTGTGGTTTCGGCGTTTTGGCAGATGTGTGTCATGGAGAGTGTGTGTCATGGAGAGTGTGTGTGTGTGTGTGTGTGTGTGTGTGTGTGTGTGTGTGTGTGTGTGTGTGTGTGTGTGTGTGTGTGTGTGTGTGTGTGTGTGTGTGTGTGGTGTGTGTGGTGTGTGCAGTGTGCGGTGTGTGGTGTGTGTGGTGTGTGTGTGTGTGTGGTGTGTGGTGTGTGGTGTGTGTGTGTGTGTGTGTTGGTGTGTTGGTGTGTGTGTTGGTGTGTGTGTTGGTGTGTGTGTTGGTGTGTGTGTGTGTGTGTGAATGTGTGTGTGCGAGGATGTGAGTGTGAGTGTCTGAGTGCGCGAGTGTGTGTGTGTGTGTGTGTGTGTGTGTGTGTGTGTGTGTGTGTGTGTGTGTGTGTGTGTGTGTGTGTGTGTGTGTGTGTGTGTGTGTGTGTGTGGTGTGTGTGTGTGTGTGTGTGTGTGTGTGTGTGTGTGTGTGTGTGTGTGTGTGTGTGTGTGTGTGTGTGTGTGTGTGTGTGTGTGTGTGTGTGTGTGTGTGTGTGTGTGTGTGTGTGTGTGGGGGTGTGTGTGTGTGTGTGTGTGTGTGTGGGTGTGTGTGTGTGTGTGTGTGTGTGTGTGTGTGTGTGTGTGTGTGTGTGTGTGTGTGTGTGTGTGTGTGTGTGTGTGTGTGTGTGTGTGTGTGTGTGTGTGTGTGTGTGTGTGTGTGTGCATGCTTATTTTTTTTTGTGTGTGTGTGGGTGTGTGTGGGTGTGTGTGTGTGTGGTTGTTCGTTGGTGGGTTGGTTGTTTGCTTGCTTGCTGGCTTGCTTGCTTTGTTTGGCTGTGTTCGTTCCTAATGTTGGATCCAAGCTGACCGGGTTGGAAAGAACGCCCATCAACCATCCAAACAAGCGTCTGATACGGTCAGTCGCTTGAAAGCGGGAAAGCCGCCAGCCCCCATTCAAGTCTGTACTTCGCTGCCGACAACCTGAAGCTACAGCTACTGGCCCTGCGGTCAGGCCTGCTCCGGGGAGGAAGCCTTGCCAGATGGTCAGGTACACTCGGAGCTGCATCTACGGGTACATGCTCTTCAGGGTGGCGCATGATGTAGACTCTTGACTGCAACGTACTCCGAATGCTTTGAAGTGCCACTCCAGAATAGTGCAAACGGATGACTGCTTTGTAAATCGCGCCTGGGGCTGATTGGCCAGAAGCCGCCGCATTGACGCCTCGAGCTGCCTCAGGGATTTTGATACCCATCATAAGGCATACGCTGAAGCAACAGCGGCTGTCGAGCTTCTGCAGGAAAGGTTTCAAAAACAGCACCAGGGTAACCTTCACATCCTTCAGCACATGCATGTCGGCGTGCACCAGAAGCGGAAAACCCCACAACAGCGGTGGACTTCGCCTGGCAGCATAGGCCGCTGTAGACTGCAGCCGGTGCAACGTCCTTAGACGAAAAAAAAGCCGTTTCTGAGCTGCTGATCCATCATTACTACGATTATGCGCTCTTCGCCATATCTGCCGACCGCTGCTTCCATAGCTTCAGAACTAGCCCATGGATAGGCGATGGAATGCCAAAGCCACGAACTTTTCAGCGGTCACCAGTCAATTGACTCATGCTTGCGGTCTCTCTGTTTGTCGCTTCGGTATCACGAACGCTGGGCTGCGTTTTCAAGCAGTCAGATATCTGCTTCACTTCTGCTTCTACATGGCAGTTGCCTGCCAAAAGTGCTACAATCAATGGTCCCGAATTCGGGACCTCGGCATGGGGGAGTGAAGCCCTAAACCCAAGTATACGGTACCGCAGCAAAGCCCGCAAGCCGCAAGGCCAGGATTGCTCATAGGGCCTCCTTCCCCACGCCTGACTATGAGACATGGAGTCTGGCTCTTGTATACAAGAAGGCGCAGACGGAAACCACACACTGAGCATGGTGCTTAACAGCCCCCAAGGGCTGAAGAGTTGAAGGTGTTCAAAAAGGGTGTACACAGAGTCTTTGCCCGAGCTGAATAAAATGCTCAATCCGGCTGGTTGTGGTACCCAGCACATCACCATCGGCAAAATTTCCGGGTGAAGGCCTGGAGGTTCAGCTTAAAGTACTTAAGCACCTTAAGAAGCCAAGGCCTAGGTTGAGGGCAAGGCCGTGGTTCAGGCATCTACCTATTATGGGAGGGACCATGAATGGGCTTGCAAATACAAGCCTTCAAGACAGCCAATGCGCGTGGAACCGTGCTTGGCGGCGACTTCATGCCAAACTGTCCTCAAGCCTGGGCACTGAACCCACCGATTCGAGTGCGCGAACAACCCGACCAATCCTGACATCACAAGCCCACCCTGTGCAATCCCCCAGCCCTTTGGAGCTTCGGTCTGTTACAAGTTCCAACCTCGTTTCCGCTGACATCGCACCGTTGGTTGCCCAAGTGGTTCGCGGAACGAGCATCTGAAAACCCCAATGCTTCTAAGCTCCAGAACCACACCTAGAAAGAAGCCAGAGGCCACAGACAACCGCGTGCCAGGTTCGATCCCTTTGCGAAGAGACATGTTGCGTTTTAGCGGATGTCATCTGCACAGGCACAGGCGCAAGTTCCAGCTCGAGCGAGACTGCAAGACCCTCTTTATATCTCTTTATCTCTACCCAAAAAAAGATCTCCTAAACAAAAAGAACCTCCAAAAAAACCTCTTTCAAAAAATCAAGCCAATCCCCTGAGCATTCCCTGAGCTCCCTGGGCCCGGCCGCCAGTATCGAGGATGGGCCCAGCCACGCGAAGCGCACCACCTGGCAAAGCGGAGAAGTCTCGGCGCTCCTCTTGCTCTTTGCTTTTGCTCTCCTTTTGCTCCCGTTGCTCTTGCGTGCGCTCCTGTAGAGGAGTAAGGGTCGCTGCAGGGGCGTTTTAGCACGCTTTGGCTTGAGAGGGGTTCTGAAGTTCTGGGAGGGAAGCGAAGGCTGCTGAAAGCTGAGTCGCCACTACACCGTTTTTCCCGCAAAAGAGAAAGGCCGTGCCTTCACCCAGAAGTCTTTGTATGGCGGGAAGCGCTCGACGTCCAGGAGAAGTGACCTTGATAGCACCTGAGGGGAAGTCCAAACCAGCTAGGCCAGGAGCCTACACGAGATGTTAGGGTGTCTCTTGGCCACTTTACAAACTTATGGTGGAAGCAACGGGACGCCCCTGATATGTATAAGGACACATGGTGGAAGGATTGAGGGCCTAGGGTCCTGAGTCCAGAGTTGTGGGATTATGGGTTGTGTGCGCAGGCATGAGTGGAGGACCATGCCAACCTGCCCTGATTGTCCGTCGTTGACACATCCCAGAAACCCAGCCCTCAAACTGCAAAGCCGTCCAGAAAAGGACGTGCCAGTGCCAGCGGCCCATGCTTGCCGAGCAGCTGCGCGCTTATGGGTAAGCTCATCGAAGCCAAACTTTCCATGATACCTTCTGGCTGGTCGGCTGGTCAGAGTCGAACAGAACAAGCCAATCAATTCCAGTCAATCCGGTCATGTTCATCCAGTCATGTATGTCTTCTGAAGGCCTCCGACGTTCCGATCAACAACATTGCTAAGCCATACGGTAAGCATGATACAATGGTTTCTTTTGCCTCGCACCTCCACCCTTGTAAACTCATAATCCCTTTGCTAGGCATGCCCCAAGGATTGCGCGTCCAGGGGCTGAACTTGTAAATCATGTTGCACACCCACGGGCACGAAGTTATGGAGAGATTGCAGCATGCCGCAGAGATCTGGAGCACGAGCGAGGGAGAGGAGATGAAACAAGGGGATGAAGGAGGAGGAAAGCTTTACCCCTCCCCTCAACCCACACCTCAAAACACACTCCCGAACAGCCCTCGGCCACAAGGCCTTTCCTCTCTCACTTTAAGGCCATAAAAAGCCGCTTGCAGCGACAGTTGCGCTCCGAAGCCGCTTGGCCCAGCCCCCCCGAAGGGAAGCATCGGGCTCGCGAGGTGCATCATCGCGTCCTGGGCTTTAGGGGGAGATTTTTTAGGGCTAGGGGCTTCTCAGTCGCTTCGTATGTCGGAAGTTTCAGCAGCTCGTCAGTAAGCTTTGTCCGTGCATTGGTAGGATTGCATGGCACTGGCCATCCCCAGCTGCCAGCCACAATGCCCCGCAGTCCGAGCGGCGTTGATGCACACGCCGCCACTGTTCGTGCTGTCCATGACATGCTTTGCCCGTGAACCTGGGGAAGATCCGTCTCTTTGTTGGCATCCTACAATGAAGTCAAAGATTTCCTGTTGGATGCTGCGCAACATGTCCTTGTGTGGAAGACTGGCCGGAGAACAGCTGGGAGCTAGGGAGGTTACCAGCCATCCCAAACCGCAAAGTTCTGAAGCCCAACACCCAGCAGCCTAGGACATCAGTCCAAGTTGGCCCCCAAGCACACCTCCACAGGAACAGCCCTACGGTAGTACTTGACGAGGTATGCCATCTTCTCAGCCAGCACTTTTGCTCCGATGCTATTTCGAGAAAGGTTACTGCTCGGCGAGAAGACGTAGAGAGCCAGTGGCGTCTCGCGCTCGTTGATGATTTCCTGAGACGCAGACCGGTGTCGGGATTTTATAGGGGGAGATTGACGCAGAGCCAGGAAGATACTCTTGGCTGAATCTGTGGAAGGAAGAAGAACCAGAATGGGACTGAAGACCCCTATGGAAGATGATGTGTGCCAGGGAACGGCGGGCAGGCAAGACTTTTTTGAAAGGTCCCCTTTCTGTGGAGACTGACGCCCAACAGTACGTACAACGTGTTGGAATGAGGAGCCAAGCAAAGCTCACTGGACCCAAACGCCTGTGCAGAGCAGACTCACAAACACTAACGCAGCCCGAGAATCAATGGCAGCATCTAGGCTCTCCACGGGCAGGACGGATATCACTGGCCCAAATATCTCCTTGTGGCCACCATTGTGAAAAATAGGAGGGGTGTCTGAAGCCCAAACCGCAGCTCCTCCGCCATTGCGGGAGACCGCAGGTCCGGGCTTGAGATGATCGTCGGCGGCCTCAGCGACTTCGAGATCTGCGGATCTGACTTCTGGAGTTTAAAGCTGATGGCATTCGGGCAGCGAGCTCTAGACCTACTCGCTAAAGCTGGTTGCTTTTCCCCATTTTCACTACCGCTGTATGTTGCTGACGGAGCAACCAGATGCCTGGAGATACAGGTGCAGTTTAGGGCTTGGGGCCTGCAAATGCGACCCAAGCAAATGATAACCTCGGAATGAACCCGTAGACCCAGAACCCAAACCCCGTTGGGGGTCTTCTGCATACTACACAACTCCCCAACACACATTCCTGGATGTAGGCCACGCTGCACAAAGCAGTTCGACTCGTCTGCTCCGGCCTCTGCCTCAGATTGCTGCAAAGAGATGCTGGGATGCTCGGCTGCCCAGAAAAATCAGACTTTTGAGCTTTATGGAGTCGCTTCCTACGGCATGTGGAAGCCCGGGATCTGTCTCTGCGAGAGTTCGAGTTTGCCAGTTTCAGAGCAAGTCCACATGCGCCATGAACTTGACGCACCTGAAGCGAGAATGAAAAGCCGAAACCGACGCCGAAACCGAGCATTTCATCCTTGAGAACTCAGGCAGACTCAGCCATGCTGATGCTGCTCAAAGTTTGAGGTTCGTTTAGGTTCCCAGCAAACCCCACAACGCCGATTGCGATTGTCCGAAGTTGCAGTTGCACCGCCACAGACGATCTGACCCCCAGAAGTGTCGATCAGGCCCTTGATGCGGTCATAGTGCCTGAGCTAGCTGGTACCCCTTCAACCCCCTGCGCACCACAGGAAACGTCCGCCCTTCCTCCAGGCTACGTCAACTTGCATAACTAACCCAGTCAAGGGCCTACATAGGGTTTATCATTTGGGCGCCGCGGCACTCTTGAAACTTGGCACATGCGGTCTTTAGAATTCAGAAATGCAGGCAGAGGAGGAGGCTGGACCTTTAACCGTTGAACCCGCTCTTCTCCTTCTCTCTTCTCTCTCTCTCTCTCTCTCTCTCTCTCTCTCTCGCTCTCTCGCTCTACCTCTCTCTCTCTCTCTGTGCTGTTGCGCTGTGTCATAACCTAAGTTCCCCCTGATGACCAGATGATGAGTTGTGGAAAAGGTGCGTGTCCTTGTACCACAGCGAAGCTTATTTTCGTTCGCCCCTGGTGCCTTGAAACTTCAACAGCCATACATGACCTGTGTAATTCATTGCAGATGGATTCCCGTACATCTACGGCTGGTTTTGCAGTTGCACACTGTGCTGCCTCCATTCCGAAAAAGGAAAAGCAATCTCTGCCACCTCACCTGTCTACCTTAATTTGAAGGAACCCCAACCAACCCACTGTGACCACATTTAGAAGTCGACCCCAAAGCAGCGCATATCAAGCTATCCCAGATGTTCCGGCACGCCCAGGCAGCCTCTTGTGGACAAGTCTGCCCAAATTTTCCGTGGAGTTTCCCGGAGGGTTCATTGTCTGGATTGCCTCCTGACCGCACACATCAGTGCAGGTAAGTTGCGCAGACTCAGTCTCCAAACGCTAGCAGGAGAACACGCAAAGTGAGCCCAGTCCCGCAACCTCACAACGGGCACTGCACAGCTCCTTCAGTGCAGCGATGAGATCTCCCTCAACGTCCTGCACGTGCACGGCACACTGGTGTGGGCATGGACCATCATGGACTTAGGATGCCGATTCATCTCACTTCTGCTTTGCTCGCTGCCGTTGTGGCGGAGGAAACTGCTGTGCTCCAGGAGAAGAATCTTCGCACACCCTCCCAGCCGACGGACTGGCAAGACTCTGAAGGAAAACTCTTTGCAACACCTGGGGGGAGGGGGGTTGGGGGGGGCGGAGGGGGGCGGAGGGGGGGGTGGTCCTTATGGACCAACACGTAGTCAGGACTGACGCAGATCTGGCCTCAGTTGTCAACAATGCCGAGCAGGTAAGCAATTGTCTACATGTATGGGCAGTTACATCAGTTACCCTGCACACACAGGGAACCTCAACCCGGCAAGCTTTCGACAACAACGCGCGAGCCTGCATCGGGAAGGTTTTGGGTGGATCTGCGTTTTCGGCATATCGCTCAACGGCATTGCGCGCGTTGACTTTCCAGTCAGACACACGCACACAGGACAGCGACTTTAAATATTGCTAAGGAAACCAAACATGCCCTCCTCGATCCTCGTGAATGGTCGCAGCCGTGGCATCCGGAGACACAGAAGATCAAGCAAGCATCAATACGACTGCTGCCCATGCTCCGGCATTGACGAAGAGACCGACGTAGGCGATCCTGGGTCATACTTGTGCAGGCTTCGAGGCTGAGGGCGTTCAAGCCGAACGACTCAGGGCCTTGAGCTAACTGAATTTCCCTCTCAACACTCTAGACATCTCTAAGCATGCCCCTTGAGACCCCAAATTGAGCCAATCCAAATTGACTGAGGGGCCGCTTCGCCGCCAATTTCAGCTGACTGGCAGACAAGCCTTTGTCGAAGACAACCGGCGACTTGCCGCCCAATTCCAACCTGTTTTGACAGAGACATGTGGGAACATAGGGGAGGGAGCTGACGCGAAGCGTGTTGCAATGCCATGCCTTGGCCTGGTTTGGAATAAAGGGCTGAAGTCGACATTCTCAACAGTTGGCAAGGGGGGTCGGCGGGCCGAAGGTATCGATACGGTAGATCTGCTCCAGAGCAACCAGCCTCCAAGCGCAGCCACCTGCATTTCCGGCCGAGAAGCGTTACAGGGCACAAGTGCTTCGCGGCTGCTTCCATGACGATTCGCCCCACGAAGCCATTGCCTGCTGAAACCCTGCTTCCAGATTATGACACTGTCATCACAACTGTGGCAAGCCACTTGCTCTATTCATTGGGGCGCAAAAGACCTGAACCTGTTGGCACTCGAAATTTAATCACTTCCACGACCACCTGTCAAAATAGCCTCTACCTCCATGACCGCCAGTGGCATTGTGCTTCTGCACTGTGGCTTAATTAAGTGCTTCGAGAAGTGCTTCCAGAACCGTACTCTGTTTTTTCTTCTGGGACTCTTGAAGGTCGGTGCCAGTTTGTTTCGAGGGTGTGGTTCGGCCATGACTGTGCTGAGGAATGAAGACATCCGTAGTTTGGGTGACCAGCAACTCATGGAAAAACCACTTGCTTTTGGATGTCTTTGCATGCTTGTTCTGTCGCTTGAGCTGGGGCAGGCTCAAAGGGCCTGAGTTTGAGAACAGCAAGGGGTTTACTCTCCTCTGCTCTGTACTCACCACGAGCACCTAGGGACCTATAGAGAGAGCAAGAATGCTCCTGCGCTCTGGCAAGAGATTGGTAATCCAGAAGCAGCTGAGCAACAGAACAATGCTTCCCGCAATGCCAGCAAGGGCCAGCAGAGCAACGTGGCCTCAAAGTGCCCTGCACTGTTTTTTGGCTCAGGCCCCCCCCACCCCCGCCTCAAAGGTTACTTGCTGAAACAGCCCTGGAAAATAGGCCTGGGGCCAGGGGAACGAGGGGAACGATCGTTCAAGCCTCGAGGGCCCCGGCCTGTGTAGAAGATATGGTCCCAGCGGCGCGTGAGCAACTCCGTCGCTTCAGGAATGGCTCCGAGAAAAACCTTTGAAGGGTTTGGGGCCTTGCGGATGTGCTGCCATACCGTACCGTCATGTTGGGACATAAGCGCCCATGCTCCGATTCGAGGACTCGCAGGCGCTTGCAGCCTCTAAGGGCTTGCTTGCGGTTATTGAGTTTCGACCAATGACTTGAGATGAAATTTGAAGGAGACGCTCGTAGACTCCTCTGTCGAAACACGGAAATGTGGTCTTGCCCATCTATGAGTTTCTCATGGCCGACAGTATTCGTCAGTATTGCCAGGGAATTCTCGAAATCAATGCTGGAAGCTAGGGCAGCTAGGGGTTCTGACATCGGTGAATGACAGCACGGGGCTGCAAGCGTATGTGTCCATCTCTTCGTCCATCCAATCAAGTACAGGACGACTCCTTTTGAGTTTTCAGTTCGGTTGTCTCTTCATCCACCTGTGGACCCGCTTTGAACGACATCTACACATCTCCCAGCCACGCTGAGCACACATTGATTTAAATCCCTGGCCCAGTCACTCGGCAAGCGTCCGTGTCCAGGTATTTCTCGCACAGCTCCTGCTGGAGGTTGTTCGGCCACCACCGCCGATTCACTTTCATTGAGAAAAAATCACTCTTGAAAGTGCGAAAGCTGACGAAGGACATTTGGCCAGCTGGCCTTGATTAAATTGGAGCTTGCTTCTGTCTGCTCGGGCACCTTGATGGCAGCCTCAGGGACTTCAAAGAACCTTCCTCTCAAGGTCCGCACATATGCCGTCTGCAATATTCTGGTCACTGGTCTTCTGGCAAAGTGGGCGCGGTCAGGTCACAGCTACACGAATTCAACAATTGAACAGCACGGAGTACATACGCAGCCCTCCCTTTTCAACTTTCACGCAATTGGTGCTGGGGACCCCACACAGTTCCCGGCCGAGATCGAGGCGATCAATGGACCAAAGGTGAGGTTGAAGGGGAAGTTGTACGGGCTGATGATGTGGACGAGCCTTGGGCGGACAATGCAGCAGCCTCACTTGGAGGTGCAAGCACAAACAATCTCGATCGTAAGCCATACATGAACCGGCCCACACCGCCACAACCCTCACTTGAAGAAAAGAAACTCGAAAGGCCAAGTCACCCCTTTGGCTCCCTCCGGATCCAGGAGGATGCTGGTTGAAGGAATGCCGGTGTCGACACACTGGCACAGCAAATGCGGGCTGCTGCAAAGATTCACTCGGGTTTTTCCCAACCATCCCGACACCCCACACGCAGCAAAGACTCCCCCAGCTGGTGTATCTGGAAGGCTGCATGCAATGCATCACAGGAAGTTTTAAATCATTGGAAACCCTTCCAACATCATGTAAATTCCTATGACCTTCCGAAGCCTCGCTACGTGGAGGCCTTTCTGGTCTCATCCAGCTACGGAGGTTAGAGAGCGCGTGCTGGACCTGGAGGGTGCTCGGTGCACTGCCAATTATTCCAAATGATCGAATCGCCTTAACAGCATGCCTTGAACCTCACAGCTCTTGAGCCTGCAGCGTGTCTTGTTCTGCTGTGTCCGGCCTCACTCTGAACTGCGGTGGTTTCCATCAACAGCGTCTCTGCCTCTGCAGAAGAAATGGCGCAAGGCTGGCATACAAACTACACCCAAAGCCTGAAGCATGTGTGTTAACGCTTAAGAGGATCTTTCAACCTGGCGCCTTTTGCCCTTAATCCCAGTCTTTCCCGCATGGCAGCAAAAGGGAGCAGGGGTCTCCTGAGGTCTTCTCAGGTCCTTGGCCACGGCCTCTGCCATCCTCAGCTCCTGACAATATGGGGAGTTTGGCCTTTTTTTGCCAGCCAAAGGGTAGAAGGTAGGCGTCAGCCTGACCGATGTCAGCTGTTGGAAGGAAAATCTCGACAAGCGTCTGAAGACGATGCGGCTTGTGTGGATTACATGGTCACCCCGGTCGCCTCAAGAAAAAGTAACAAATAGGAAGCAAGAAAGCCCCTTGAAAGCAGGCTGCTGAACTGGCAGGGCAGTGTGGCTACCGACAAGCGTGAATGCGCACCAGTGACCACCACTGCACCTTTCAAGCCTCACACACTAATCCTCCGAAGCTTCCCTACCTCGGTCTTGATCATCTGCTCCAGCGCCAGCAACTGGGATCTTCGCCACTCATACGACTTCGTCCTGCGGAACCGCACTGTGTAGACATTGCGACATGTTCCTGGTATCTGCTGGTGATCGGCCGTCAGCATGCTGCACCTTTGCAAAAGCCCATGCTGGCGAGTAGAGTCTTCAGCCAGATGGCACCTCTACACCTATAGACCCTACAGCAGCCATTCAAGGCTCGTTACTTCGTCTTCTTTGGGTGGCCTGCCAGACTTGAACGTCTGCCGGAGCACAGCATAGCCCTCGTCAAGGCTTTTCACCCACCTCAGCCGAAGATTCTTCTACCAAAACAACCTGGTGATGCTGTAGATCGTGTGGCAATGTGATACTTAAGAGTTAGGTCCAAGCAGCTGGGGGTCCAAGCTGTCAGGCGCGCGGGCAGCCTGCATCTTCTGCCAACCTCCCGGGGGGCGTTAGTGGGCGTAACGCTGCAAGAAGCATCCTGGTGGTCCTGCTTTTTGTCTGCTTCTGCTCGGGACTCCAAAGCTGCAGAGAGTTGGGATGGTCTATGGCAGTCTATGGGTCGCGAGTCGCCACCGCTTATCTGAAGCTAGGTGATGTTCCGACCGATGGGCGACAGATGGGCGCAGCACTACAGCAGCAGATTCCGGAGGTTGGATTGACCTGCGTGCGAAATCCTAAATCGGCTCGCCTGCTGTCGTGGAGGTCATCTCCAAAGACTGCGACTAGGCAGGTCAACCTAATTGCTGATCCGAGCTGTAAAGCTGCGACATGCATCTGAAGCCTTGCATTCTTCTTGCCTTGGGTGTTTGGCACAAGCTCCAAGCATCCCCAAGCCATGAACTAAAGGGCCGCCATTGTGGACGCTAGGAATTTCAAGCTGAGGTGTCTATGTGAGTCTATGTGCCTCTGGTCTCTAGCCGGGCTAAGGGGTGGTGCTTCCGGTTGACTTTGGAGTTGGTCTGGTGGGGGCCCTCACCGCCCTCACCGCGAGCCGGGAGTCGTGAACGCGGAGCTCGAACTGCTGCTCTTTGGTGCCCGGCTCTCCGTTTGCGCCTTTGCTCTTTGCAAAGAAGATAACTTGGCACCTGTCAAAAAACTAAGAAACCCAGTAAGCCCCAAAAAAGCTAAACATCACCAGGCTGCAATAAACCACAGAGATAAGCTTGAAACGAGTCTTTCAAGCCCTTCCAACATCCCCCTGTGTGCCTCTCTGAATCGAAGAAAGTGCACCTTTTCATCCCTGAAGCCGAATCTCCCTGAGCTCGAGATCATGGAGGTGCCGCCCCGCATAAGTCATGATGCTTGAGAAGGCCCAAAAGACCCTGAAGCTGAAAGGAACCCTTAACGTCATTCCTGTAAGGCTTCAACACTTCAGCCAGGCTGCTATTGGCCGCGCGGCACAGCTCCTCGGGGTTTAAAGATCTCTCTCTGCTTCGAGGAATCGGGTTTCAGCTTCGACCAGTAGCTTGCTTAGGGAATCAGGACGGGAGGGTAGAGGGTAGGGGAATCACTGCTCGAAAAGTTTCTGAACTTCGCTTGAGTTGCTTGAAGTGCAAGCGGAGGGATCCCAGCTCCATGAGCTGCTTGCAGTACTTGCACTCCACCATGCCTTGGGCAATGGGGGGGCTTGGCAGCATGTGCGGTGTTTGAAGCATCCGATTCTTTGCGTATTCGTTGCGTTTCAACTGTTCTTTTGTTGCATACAACATTAGTTCTGGTTGCACACATACATACGAACCAATGGAGAAACCGAAGAAAGACAAGAAGTTTTAACAAAATGCTACGAAGAGATAGGAAAATTAGTTGAGAATAATGAAGTAGATGAAACAGTTGAGGAGGTCGCAAAGCCTCGCGAGAAAATCTTCCGAAGCGTCGAAGGGAAGAAGAAGAAGAAGAAGAAGAAAAACAATAGTAAAGAAAATTCATATAGTTTCACGTTATTTGAGTAAACACAAGCTTTTAGTTTTATCTAGATAAATTATCTATGCTATATAATGGAAACCTTTAGACCCGAAGATATACTCGGTTATAATTAAATTTAAGTTATAAGTTAAACAAAGGCACATTCAAGTGCTTCCCTCAACCGTGGGAACATAGAGCCTCCGGGCCAGGAAAGCCTATTGTTGCTGTTGACTTTGTCTTGCCAATTGAGTCTCTGTCGCGGTGATTCTTGCGGTTCCCTTACAAGCTCTTACAGCGAGGCGATTATTATCTTTACGTCAATGTGACACAGCTTCGGTAGGGGTGGACTGGGTGCTCATGGCGAACGGTATGACAAGAAAACGTCGCGCCTTCATGTGCAATCAACCCGCTTCCGCCGACAGGGCGGTTGCTGCCCAGGCACGCAGCTTGCATTGGTTCGGGTGCGTCGGGGGCTCCATGCATCCGCACCAGGGGCACTCCTGCCTAAGGGACTGCGAATTGGACCGAAAAACGAAAACGATGTCTACAAGAGTTCTACAAGCTTCCTATCACCAAGTCGCGGCTCTCGTCTGGCCTTCCAGCGCTCATGTCCTTGAGCAGCTTGCTTTGGGGGACTGGGGGGCTTGGGTTCTTCCACCCCCGAGACTGAACATCCGCCCCCCCGCTCCGATGTGAGCGAGACTGAGACCGGGAATCTTCGGGCACACAGTAGGGGATAAGAGCGTATTCGTATTCTGTCCTGAAGGCGAGCGCTTCGGAGAAGAAGAACCTGGCCTCAGCGGTGTCTGAGCTTGGTGAGATCAGAGGTTTCAGCTGCGATTGCGACGGCTGCAAATGGACAAAAACTCCGAAAAAATCGAAAATGCGAAAAAAGGATTTGGAACAGCTTCACGTGAAAAGTCGAACATCCACGAAAAGTCCGAAGTCGAAATGCTCCGACAAGTCCCAAAAAGTAGAAAAAGTCGGCAAGCCCGGAAAAGTCGGACGGGTCCCCCCCTCCTTTCCGCCCCCCTTTGCCCCCCCCCCCCCCCCCCACGCACAACAGCCTACCACAGCGTGTGCAAGAATGGCTCATGCAGGCCTGGCCATCAACAAACAATTTGGCAGATAACGCGCCTGTAAAAAGCAAGGTAGGGGAGGGGGAGGGTGCGCTTGAAAACACGTGCTTCCTCGGCGAATCAGAAGCAGAGTCAATCACAAATGCCATGCCACGAAGAGTTATGACCGCCCAGAGACAGTGAAAAACAGGTTCTCAGACCGTCCTCAAAAGCTTGATGCCGAGTCACGGCTCGGGCTCCGTCTGCACATCCACCCTTGGAGCAAAGGCCAACGGGCGACACTTGAGTGACGTGGAGAGTTGTGACTTGGCATGTTAATAGCTTAGAAGCGGTCGGGCAGTAGCTACAACACGCAACCTCGAGGAAGCAAACTAGTGTACCAAAGTGTATAGACTCCAGAATGCCATCTTGGCAGAAACTTGTCTCTCAATTTCGGGGTTTCACGCCAGGCGGCTCCTGCGGCCTTGCCACCTTGCGCCGCGGTGCCGGCGGAACCCTCGGCCGGCGTGGCCTCTCGGGCACCATCGGCTTGAGCTGGCCTGGGCTCATGTGGGCTGCGATATTTCGGAGCGCTTTGGAATTTGTTGAACCTCCGACTGTTTTGCGCAGGCGCATACTAGAGGCTCGCAGCCCAAAGCTTGCCAAGTGGCCTGTTTTGATCTTCTTCCATCTCTCCTCGGCTGTTCGGTGACCAGCCACTTCATGCCATTGAGGCTGAGGACCCGGTGCCGTTTCAAGAGTCACAATCAGCAGTCCAGCGTCCCGATCTTTGGCGTCAACGCCCGCAATCTTGCTAAACTTGCAGAAGCCGAACCTCAAGTGAGCAAACAGCAAGGCAGTAAATGGATTTGGGAGCGCTGCAACTGGATACTATTTTTTAGACATGTCTAAAGAATAGTATCCAGTGAACTACACCTACAGGTATACTGCGCAACCAGCTGAACCGAATTTGACCGAAGTGTTTTGGGTGAGCTGTCGGGATTTCGGGAGTCTAGAGAGCCGATGGGCTTCATCTGGTCCGAAGAGTGCACGATGGGCGTCCACTGGCTGGCCATGACATGCGGAAGCCGCGGAGCCGAGTAGACCTGGTCTGGAAACAGGTCTGCCGCACAAGGAACCACAAATTACCATAACTTAGCGTGGCCCCGAGAGCTTTTTCTCTTTGGCCTCGCTCTGCAGGTCCAAAGCTATTGCTTTGGGATTCGAATCAGGAGGGTCCTTGTCAAGAAGTGACAGGTGCTTTAGTTTGTGGCTGTGCGGGTCTTAGATGCACGACAACTCGCTTTGCTCCGACGGATCAGAGCCTCTTCAGAAAAAGTCGCGCCGCCACCACTTCGCGGGAGAGCCCAAGGCAACAAAGGCCCGACCCCGCAGTTCAGGTTTCTCAAGGTTTGCACCTAAACCTTAAACCCCCTGGGGCTGCTTATCCCGGAGTGGTACGGTTAGGCTCGACAGGAATGCACTTGGCCATGGGCGCGGAGGCAGTCGAGTGGTCCTCAACTTTCAATCTAAGCAAAGTCTGAGTAGATCAGGACGCTGAGTCTGAGTGCAGAATCCAGAATGAGAAGATGGGATTCGGATGTCTGAACAGTACTGGATTGCCGCAAACTTCGATGCAGCGATCTTTGGCTGGCAAGGCGCCATAGGCGTGGCTCAGTGCGGGCGATTCTGAGTTCGATGCTCCATGAGCCATATTAGCCTAAGTTTCGGCTGTAAGGTGCTAGCTTCCGACGCAAGGAGCTAGCCCCCAATGTACAGAACCCAGAAAGCCGCCGGGAGGTCCACGTCAGACCCACGTGCCATCTAGCATGAGGAGAACCACCATGAGGAGCATAGCCGCAGAGCCTTCCTGCACGTGCGCAAAACGCATCGCGGAGGAGATCTTCAGCTCTCAGCCATGCGCCCACAGTTCTGAGATGTATTCCTTCCCGGCACCATCCCGCTTCAGTGAATTTAATTTCGCTTTGGCTTGCAGTGTCGGAGTTTCGTGTAGGGTTCAGGGTAATAAGTGTTGGAAAGACGACGGAAATGTCTGACGCAGTGCCGGGCCTTAGGAGTTCATCACATTCGCGACGAAGGGGACATCTGGTTTGCTTCCACAAGCAAGCTGTACAGCGTCGCACTGTCCCCTTCTCAATTGAAACGAATATGTCCGGCCACGGCGGCTTTGAAGCTTAATGACTTATTGCGTTTGTCGATCTTGTGGCTGCAACCGCCGGATCCGGCCACAGTTGATGGGCAGAGGGCCCTAGATGATTTTTGTCTCCGAATCTTAGGACCTCCCAAGCCTGGCAGCATGGGGCACAAACTGGGAAGACTGATGTATACAGCTCAGATTCAAATGTCCGGCCTCGAGCGCTTCGGGGTGTTCTGAGGGCCTCACGCCTCAAACCAGCGTGTCGGGTTACGTTGTCCTCGAAGCAGCGTATGCAAGAACAGATTTGGAGAGCATCCATCATCTTAAAGCATCGGTGACGTCCGAAGACAATCCAGGTTAACATCGGAGTTTAGGGGTTGGAGTGGCACTGGGCTGACGTCGGGATGGTCATTGATCGGACGCCACTGGATGCGTGCAAATGGGGTTGGTTTAACCCCAAGTTAGATTGGCAGAACGCCAGATGAAGAAAAGCCTTACGTGCAGACTGATGATAGCATGACCCACCAACCAGGAAGATGCCAACAGCACTTTTTTAAACCAGCGCTATGCAACTGCCTGAGACGGGAACGCGAGCTTGCTGTCACTCCATGAAAGCACCACATCACGCAACACAAATCTGTAACGCCCTACAAGCAACTGCGCGAATCCCTCAACCTCTAAACATGATCCCCAAACCTGAGGCCGATCAGTCCACACAAAGGGCTGCTGCAACAAGCATCATTAGTGCTGTTGTGAGCCGGCTGTTGCACAGCATTTTGCTAGGAGAAATGGGCTCAGAGGTCAACTCCCTCCGACCTCAGATGGTGCGATGGACTGGTCCAGCCGGGAGGATGCGAGCTCGCTCTTCTTCAGAGATTTCCTGGGTGTCGGGGATGCGACCTTGGAGGTAAGCCATGGCGAAGGCACGCGCAAAGCTGTTGCCGTCCACGAGATCCTGAAGTTCGTCCTGCATCGCCTGCATCTCCTCCGGAGATTTTCCCTGCAGCAGCTCCAGCACCTGGGCCTTGAGCATGTCACGTGTCGTCTTGCGCGCACGCTTTGCCGGTCCGTCCCTCTTCGGACTGTGAACGTGGCAAAAGCGGCAGTGCACGCCACGTGAGCAGCCCAAGGGGCTGGCAAAGAAGATGCAGGGTTTGCAGTGATTTGCGCCTTGCTCGCTCGCGCCCAACAAGGCATCACCTGCAACCTCCTCCACGACCGGCACTGCCTCAACTGCCTCTTCACACTCTGCAAAGTCGTCACCCATGTCGACCATCATATGATACAGCGGGCGCGAATCGCGACCGATGTGAGGCCAAGATGACGACCTGCTCCACCCGGCGGCCATGACGCACAAGTCCTCCTCCGAAGCTACTTCGAGGAACGTATTCCGTTGATGGAGGAACGGTCCCATGTCAGGAACTGAGTGATAGGATTCAGGGCCAGGAGCTGGACCGAGGCAAAAACTTGAGGCAAAAAGGGCTTCGGCTCCAAGGCCATTGTGACATGGCTCTAGGATCATGGATGGTGTTCAATGGTGTTCGTCAGCCCTCTCGCGACATTGACACATCAATGGCTGGGAGAGTGCAATTGTCATGTGTGCCAGCGCCTAAAGTTTCTAAAACCAGGAGAGTGCCTAATTCATCTTTAAGTTATTCCCCTGCCCATCTTAAAGTTATTCCCCTGCCTCACACATGCGGAAGATGAGCCAGTCCCGGTTCTTCTCCGTCACTTCATTGGCAACTCGGTCACATGAACTCGGATTCCGAAAGGCCAACATAGCCCGCAGGCATTGAGCGAACCACAGGCGAGATCAAAACAACCTTTGAAGCTCAAAACGCCCGTTTAAGGGTTCTGCCAGCTTCTGCTTTCCGAGCCAAGGTCTAAGAAATGCCGCAGCTTGGAGTTGGTTTTGCCACACGCAGTTTACTGCTAGCCTTTAGAGATAAGGGCTTTCGGGGCACTCGCAGCTGTCGACGTCCTGGTGGCATTACCATGAGGACACTGGCCCATCCCAGTCAAACCCAAAAGCCTGCGGCAGTCGTCGGCTGCTCCGCTGCGGAGTCTGGCGGATGCAACAAGACAAAGACAACTAGCGAGTTTGGGATTGGGGGTTGCGTGTGGAGCCCCATGTGGAGGGCGATGTGGTGGGAGGCAGGGTCGGGGTGCAAAGTGGAGCATGACGTGTCCGAAGCCCCGGCGATTCCTTCCTGCTCTGATTTCAACCAAAGGAGGCTCTGGATCGAAATCAGCATACCAGGAACACACGTGTGCGGCACAGCCTTACTGCGTGGAACACAAGAAGAAGGGACGAATGCCCGGCATCCCTGCTACCGCGTCGCAGCCTTCATTGCCAGTTGCGGGTCGCTCGCTTGCTGCCCTCGGCGGGAGCTGCTCCCCTCGGCGGGAAGGGCCCGTGCAAACAGGTTTTGGGGGCTCTTTCACCACCCGTCTAGCGACTGCTCCAGGAGGTTGCTGCCTTTGGTAAAGATGCTTATACGTACGCCAAGTCAAGAAGGCTTGAAATTCTGCACCTTCACAGATCATGCACTGCCAGACACCAGCAACATCAGCCCCACGGCTCTACCTCGAAACTATGATACGCTCCAAGTACATCTGCGGAGCAGGATCGGCCGACAATTTCCAGTCACCATTCCAGGGCCGTAGTCCAAGAACTAGTTATGTGGCAACGGTATGCAACAGTGACGTACCATTGGGCTTGCTGTTTTTCCTTTGTTCTTCATCGATAAGGGGAAGGGTTTAAAGCTGAAGTAGAACCACGGGCCACCCAGCATGTCTCGCAACTGTTTTCTCGTGGCGTGATAGTGCAGGGTCAAAACTTATCTGTGCTAGGGGAAGTGACTGCTTGCCACCATGGCCGCCCTTTCAACTGCAACTGCTGTTGCTTGCTATCATGTATGCTTTTCAATGATTCGTTATGTCGGCAAGCAGTACCATCACTGCTTGAACCCTGCCAAAGGGGTGAAACCGAGCATCTCAGAAGCCACTGCACCGGAGTCTCCTTTTTCTTCTTGGACATGCTCAGAGCTGTGTCAAGGGTCTCCAGCCCATCTTCTCCTCGAAACGGGCCTTCCACTGGAAGAAATACGGCTCCGGGTTGTAGCCTTCTTGACGCTTTGTGCGGGGATTCAATGGCTCCACGGCCATGATCGACAGAAAAAGCAGGGAGCTAGCTGCGTATGCCACGATCCTGGCGTCAAGCATCTTGGCGCGGATGAGAGGAGTTGCTGAGCCGAAATAGATTTAGCTGGATCTTGAGCCAAAATGGCAGGTGTAGAGTGAAGTTTAAAGCAGAGCTCAGGCATCAGGGAGTCCAGCAAAGCGGAGCAGCTGCCACAATGCTATGGACTCAAATCCGCATCTCCGGTTTCTGGTATCCAGCATCTACCCTGACCATCAGCACCATCCCCATACTTGCCAGGAGGCTTGATTCGACCTTCCGCTCCTTGGGTGAAGCGATGCAAGGATGTCAGGCCCCTATAATGTCAGGAACCTATTACGAAAAGGTACAACCAGCATCCCGATCGCCAAGTTCCTTTGCCCCTCTCAAACCACCATACTGAAGGCTCTACATTTGCATGTCTCAAAAGTTGTCGGCTCCTCAAACTACCAAAGCTTCCCATGCCCTGTGAGCTTTAGGATGGCTTTCCGCGATGCTGAAGCTTTCATGATTGACATGATTACAGCCCGCCTCCCCGAAATGACATACAATGTGCCGACGCACGCTTCCGTGACATAGAATGTGTCCGAAATGTTTGCCTCGATCCTGCCGCTGCCTCTGCATTCGAGCTGCCCTTGGTGGACCGACTGTGCGCGACTTCACCAGGGTGGCCTTCGCACTACCGTAGACAGTCTCAGGACAGTACCCTCTCCGAATCCTTCGATATGCGCAAATTGCCCGAACTTGGTGAAGCAGCTATGTCAGCTATGCGGTCACCACTTCCAAAGCAAAGGTCCGATGGGTGGGCAGCACAAGCACATCTAGGGACGCACTTTAATCTGTCCCGCTCAGGAACAAGCGCCTACTTGCTTGGGAGGGTAGCCAGGAGCTGCAGGCTGGGGGGTGTGGCTTCAAGTTTCGGAGTTCCTGGGAATTGCTACTGGCCGACAGATCGCGGCCCGCTCTGACTCTCCGGCCTCCCCAGCTGCTCCCTCATTTGGGTCTTCAGCTGCGGCCTGCCGAGAGCATCCTAAACAGGGCCAAGAAGAGAAACGGAGGTAGTCACAACGAAGCCCGAAACAAGTGCCCTAGCAGAATGCATATGCGCGTGTGCGCGTCCAAGGGCTCAGGAAATTTGTCGAGGCCCTCGAGAGTTCGTTGCCAAACCTGGCCCGGCCCTACAGAAGCCAGTGCCTGATGCACGAACCCATGACGTCACAGTGCAGGTAGACCCTACGCCCACACACATTTTTGTCTGTGTGTGTTTTCTTCACTTGTCCTGTTTGGAGGAACGGGGGGGGGGGGGGAGTTGGTTACGACCATGTTACGCTAACCATCCCAAAACCCTGCTACTTACGGTGTTTTCCCCCTTAACACAACATGTCGCAGGAAGATGCGTGATGTTCAGCAACACGAGCTGCTGTCACAAGTGGTCATGCCAGTTTTTGGCGAACATGCCGAAAGCCCTGCTGTTTACGGCGTACTTGCCTCTTTATACCACATGTTGCAGGAGGATGCTTGACTTTCGGCAACACGAGGCGCTGTCATAAGTGCTCATGCCATTTCAAACCCTGCTATTTACAGCGTTTTTGCCTCTTTATACAACGTGAACTCATCGAATATATCTACAGCTGGGTCGGGCGCTCGCAATTGGATCCCAAAGCGGACGTCGCCGAACTCTTGGGGAAAGTGTACTAGAATGAGAAGCGCACGATGTCCTGTAATTCACAGCACTTGCCGTGGATGCCGTAAAACATACAGGCCCGCCGGCACACGGCCAGATATCAACGTGTTACCCCCGAAGCTCGAGCTGTGCAAACTCCATTGTCAATTGCAAGCATTCTAGCTGCTGGGCCAGTACATACAAGAAGATCAAAATGCGGGCCTGGAATCGGGGCCCAACAACGTCTACACTCTGCCTCCCGACCCAACCCCTCCCGGCGGGCCGTATTCGACTCCTCCTCGGGCATGGTCACAATGATCACACCCAGGCCGACTCGGGGGCGGCGTAGAGATGCGCAGAGAGGCGCAGAGCTGTTGGGGCATGTTTGGGAACGAATGCCTTCTGGCAAGGGGACTTCTCAGAGACACCAGATCAAGGTTACCAAGATACAGAGACTTCGAAAGCTCACAGAGTCCCATCGTATCGAGGATCTCAGACTTTGCGGGCATGTCTATGGCGAGCGTTCCGGGTCAAGCTGATTTAAGCGATGGTGTCCTCGGAGACTGCAACTATTAATTCAATGATGAAGACCACTGGAAGCCGTCTCTTAGCGTGCACAACGCGTGCACAAGGGTGCCTCTCGCAAGGACGTGGTGTCTCGCTGGGGCGTCATGCACCTGGGGACACAGTCACAGCAAGTGAACATGCCAACCCTGCTCTCGTGCGTTTGCATGCTTTTGAAATCATTTGAACCCTTCAGGATCCTGTACGAGCACCGAGCTGGGGAGTGTTAGAGCAGTCGCAAGGGGTGGAAAGCGCAAAGACATTTGGCAACAGTTCATGGATCGCTGCTGCAGCCCTCTCAGCTCGATGCAGTGCGCGGACGAGTGGTGAGCCCACTGTCGGGCAAACCCCTTCATATTCCTTGAGCCGAAAGGGCCTGCCTCTTGACATGCCCTGGTCGAGTGTGGACTAGCTTGCGGCGCGAACAGGGCCACGGGCAAGGGTGCATAATCAGGGCGCATTATGCCCACATGCTCCAACTCCAACTTTCTGCTCAGCCACAGTAAACTGTGGGCAAACTTGTCTGCTCGCAGTGCAGGTTCCTTGTCGAGTCAACCACCCCTCCTCTACCGGCAAGTTACAATCCATCCAAGCCACAACGGCCCTTAATACGATGCCCGCCCGCCTGCCAGCCTTCGGGCTTAAACAGGACGAACCTTTACAGGGCTCAAACCAGCTTGCAGGCACAAGGCTTATCCAATTCCAGGTCGAGTACCTGTGGCCTTCTGAAGGAGCCCTCGTCGCTGGCATTGGCGTGGCAAGCATGTTCCGTTTGGGCACGCTCCCTCTTCGAGTCTGCCGAACATACGGGCAAAGCTGGGTCCCCTAACACTATGAAAACCGTAGCAAGACTGGCACACGTTTAAGCAGGACCACAACAACATCTCTGCTGGAAGGCAGCAGATCATGAATGCGCAGATTTGCCATCTGAGGTGCCGAAATCCACATGGGCAACCCCTCACAGATCTGAATAAAAACCGTCACATCCATGCAAGTCCCCAAGGCCTGTCAGCAAAGTTCTGCACCACATGCGGTGAAGTGTGGCCACGGAAGCCTCCAGGGAGTTTCCCCATGTGAATGCCACAAAAACTCAGAGCTCAGCGGCGGTCCGTAATCACCCCAACCTGAATCCTGCACCTGCCATGCCCTGCAGCCTGGTGTAGGCAATGGCGCATCTGGGTTCGCAAAGGTGGCCGGCTCTTCTTCCAGCAGGTCTGAGAGCCCTGCACTTCGTGGGGTCCATCATCTGAAGAAAAAATCGTTCGAGGGGATTGGTTGGTTGGTTGGGCCCACTGCGTGCCGCATTTTTCATGCTACGGACGCATTTCTCCGGATGGAGGATGAACAGTCTTGGCCGTAAGAACAAAGCCGACTGACATAAGCCCAGGGCGACAAAAAGCCAGGAACGAAGCGCTCAAACCCGAGCCCGGAGCCAAGCGGACAGGCTGAGGGCCTCACTCCCAAACACTGCTTGGAGGTGCAGGAAGGTGGCCTCCTGTTTGATGCTTTGCATTGCATTCCGAGCTTCCTTTCTAGGAAGGCTGTCTCCCAGGATTCGGAAGGTCTCTACATGCTCGGGCGATCCAAGTTTGACGGGGTCTGCTCACAGCAGCATACACCGAAGGTAATGGGCTTGTAGAAATACAAACCCAAACCCTTTTGAACCTGGAACCTGCTTCATGCTAGGACTGAATCCAAACCCTAAACTCTAAACCCAAAGTCTAAAGTCTAAAGGACTATGCAGGAGTATGCCTTCGAAAAGACATTAGAACCTCCTCCTCCTCCAGCAAAAGCTTAGGATCAAGTCAAAACCGAGGCAAGTGCTCAAATCACGCATGAGGTCCCGGCGTGTAACGAACTCATGCGGTGCGACGCCTTTGTTTACACATGGTCCACGCCAAAGAAAGCTGATGCGATCAATGCGATGCACCCCGAGGCCCTCGGCAAGACTGTGCAGGCCAAGAGGCCCAAACGACAACCTGCGCTTTGCTTATGAACTGGGTGCGCTCGGAGTTCGAGATATTCGAGCCTGCATAGTCCTCTGCGCCCCACCTGCTCGGGCATACACCGGGGTTTCTTGACTGAGAACATTCATGCCCCCCACCCTCCGCACTCCACCCGGACACCCTCGCTGATCGAGGCGCCTCACCAGCCTCTGTTGCAGCAGCTCCATGAGCTGGGGCGCTGGAAAGCCGAGGGTGGCAAAGCCTCTTTGGATCTCTTTGGCTTGGCGATGGCTTGCGGGCTTTGAGGTGGGGGGAGGGTGGATTGCTCACATCCCAGGACAGTCAGGAGTGTGCACCATTCATCCGTTTATCTTGGGGGAGGGGGGGGTGGGGGGGCGGAGTTTTGTGGTATTCGCCAGGGTGTTCGGGAGGCACAGCTGAGCATGCGCAATCTCAAGTGCTGTCGGGCACATCGGCCTACAACTCCAAACCATGATATCAGAGCTTGCCTGCGCAAGTTATCGGATGCTTTGGGTTTTCGAGTTCTCGCTCGAAACTCGGACACGCCAGGCGAGGCTTGCGGTCCTAGAGCACAACCCATCCTAGAGCCGAACGCCTAGCAGCCAAAATTGGGCAAATGAACTGGGCTGTGGCAGATTGCAGCGTCTTTCAGTTCGTATATGCTTGCACGCGTTGGCACAAGACTTGCGGGCGGCGGACGGCGAGGGGAAGGGGGTTGCGAAAGACAGCTTGGGCTGCTGACCCCACGCAAGATCTGCAAGAGTTCTCGGAGAAGCCGATGCACCTCAAGACGGCCGATTGACGGGCTTTCTTTGGTGCTTTGGATAATCCACACACAGATTCGCTGGTTGGGGCCCATAGCTTTTGGCAGCTAACTTCTGGAAAGCCAAAACCTAACTGACCTGGCAGCTCACCAGTTGCTGTATTGCCGGTGTCTTTCAGTCAATCCCCCTGCAGCCTAGAGATGCCTCGAGTTCTTACGTCCTATAGGAGCACATCTCATCTCCTGGTGCCGGGCGGCCACCTTGAAGCCTCCAAACGGCCTCGTTTGCAGCTGCCTCCGGCTTGAAGGTTCTACGAGCTGGGCTTTAGGGGGAAGGCCAAACACGTCGGTTGCAAACTCAGACTGTTGGGAGACATCTCGAGAGATGTTGGGGGCATGCCGGCGCAGATGAGCATGTTGGTCGGACATGGCGGCCGGTTGCCTGCAGGAAGCGGGGTGTAGCGGCTGCCAAGGAACCGAAGGACCACAGGGCCTGAGCTGGGCCGAGTTCATGAAACGTGTGGCTGATCCCCAAAAAAAGCTATCGTCAAAGCCCACTTAAGGCCGAGTTCTTGCAAGTTCCTGTTGCAAGCTTTGGAGTGCCTGTGCTTGGATTTTTGGGTCATGTAACGTATAAGCGTCAGACAATGCCATGCACTCCTGCCACCAACCATATGCGGGCTTCACACATGCTCCAAGCTTTCAAGGACCGGAACAAAAAGCAGCTCCATTGAACCACCGGGCTCCACACCGTTGCCAGGTCTTCCAAAGGTAGCTCTCCTAGCTTCGATGCAAGCGCCTGGTTGGTACACTGTGGCTGCGCACGTTCCGCAAAAGAGACCAATACGGTCACCACACCTGGTGACATCCTAGTCTCCAACCCCAACCTCTGAGTTGTGTGGTTCGGCGACAGCACGAATCTTCGGAGGTGGAGAGCTATAGCACTTACAAAAGAATAACTTTTAAACACATCACCAAAAACATGGGCATATCCACCATCCAGGTGCGGGATGGTGCGGGATTGCGAGCGAGGGTTTGAGGTTGCAGTTGAAGTTGGAAGGCCTCTGACACAGGCAGCCAGTCGTCATCCCAGCGCAGCTGCTGCGCACCAAGCCACACAGATTGCACCAGCTCCTCGAAACTCACTTTTTGCCTAGCCTCCCCTAAAAGCCTCAAGTTTTTTCTGATTCTTTTTGGATCTCGGCCTGGATCTGGAACCCCAACTCCGTCAAAGCAGCTACAAACATGCAAACATATGCAACTCAAGAGCCAACTGTCAAAAGAGCGCAGATTCGTTGCGCTTTGTGCGCTGCAGGTTCCCTACAGTAACTGTCAAAGGCAGTGCCTGCGTCAATGCCAAGCATTCTTCCTAGGTTCTCGACGTACGCTGCCGCCGCCCACTTTCGCTTTCATTGAACTGCCAGCACATTACATGCACCACATTCTGCTCTCAGATCCTGTCGGTCACATATGACTTATGGCCACCCCATGTGCTTGAAGAAATGCCTTGCCACGCATTGCTACAGCTTACTGCCCCACCCGAATTCCTCAGCCGACAGGACTGCCACTTGCGCAGTGGTGAGGATGCGTTGGCCATCAGCCACAAGGTCTCGGATACGGACGCATGCAAAAAGGGGAGTCCATTCGTGGCTGTATTGCTGGATATTATACGACTCGGAGGACATGAAAGTCATTCTGAAATATTCTGCAAGAACGTCGTAGACCGATGCAAGATTAGGGTTTATGGGAGTGGGGCAGCTTCTGGAGATGAGCTGATTCATATGACTGCAAGATTAGGTGCTAATTGGCAAAGACAGCGACAGGTTGCTCTCCAATTGGGACGGAAGGTAACGTCATAGCTGGGATCTATGTCTGTTTCGGCTGCTGATAAATACTGCTTCAAGTGTGCGCAGATTCCTCAAAGTTTTGGAGGGTGAGATGCTTTCTGTGTTGGCAACTGGCCGAGGGTTACTACTCAGCATGGCATTGGGTGTTCTGGCCAGAGGCTCTAGGGCCCTGCGTCAACAAGCCCTGAGACTCCCTGAGACTCCCTAAGACTCCCAGACCCTAAAGCAGCCAAGAGGCCAAGAGGCCAAGACGCAAGAGAAGCAACGAACCCAAAGAAGCATAAAAACTCATCAGAAGCCCCCTGAAAGTCTAAGTCCGTCAAGACCCAAACCTCCTTCAGTCTTGTACAACCGCGACCGCTTCCAAGAATGGCAAGGCTCAGTGTGACACCCGCAAGCCTGACGTGCACGAAATTTCTGAGGAATCACAGAGGCTCGGGGCATCTTTCGGGTGGACTGCACATGCTTGGTGAAGCTCCATGGCCACACTGGGCCCGTCTTGGGGGGGGCAGTGTGTTGGTGTACAAACGGATGGGCTGGCTGCCAGGGTGTCTATGCGCATGCTTTCAACAGCAGGACACTGCCACACCTGCCCTGAAATGACACCTCAGTTCTGGACCCCCAACCGATCGAAGTCACTTGCACGAGGCCCCAACTCTGCTGCCACCGCCGTGCACGCTCACAAGCACGTGCTACACTGCCTTGGCTGTGGGCCTCCTCCACACATGTTCTATCATTCCCTGTTTTGCAACTATGCTTTGCTGGGGAAGCAGACTGGTTCAGAGCCCAAAGAGATGATCCAGCTCTTGGGATGCGGGGCTCTTCTGCTGGTGGATCCTTGCACAACGTCTTTCATCCATGGGGAATGAATGTATTGATTTTGGGAGTAGCGCACGGCTTCCAATCTGAAAAAATGTGAAACCCGCCTTGCAAGCAAACCGCCACAGGAGGAAATCCCCAACATGTCGTGGCCCTTCTAAACCGAAGCAAACGATACCGCGGCGGCGGACCCCCCACAGCTCCGGGCAACAAACTCCAATATCAAGCCGAATAGCAGATTCCAGCTGCGCTGGGCTGCAGCCGCGCGGTGGCCTTCGATCATGTTTGGCTTGGCACCCGAGCAGCAAATAAATCGCATGTGGTCAGCGTGACGATAGATCGGGTCCTATGCTGAACCAAAGGGAATGCGTGCATTGCTGCCTAGCAGGAGATACCCCACACCAGTCTTCCAACATGCACCGAAGCCAGGCGCTGGACTGATTGAAGATGAAACTTCGAGGGATTCGTCAAAGCCTAAGGATACCAGTGTTTGGCACGAGACCATGGCTTCGGCAGCTTCACCTCAGCCTTTTCCAAAGGTATCCCCCCACCCCTTTTTCGTCAACCCTAAAGCCCAAAAGCCACTTCATTCTCGACCCTACGCGCAACAGCTCCTAAACCACCGTTTTCGACCCCGAACTCCCTGAACACAAACCTTCACTGGTCTTTCTAGATTTTCGGATGGGCCAAGGCTGTCGACAAGCAGCGCTTACAAATTTGTAGATGGCTTCTGGTTTAGAGCTCCGAGTGGCGAAGCGGCTGGGTGTCAAAGAACATGACTATCACCTTCACCGTATCCCACGCCTGCCACTTCAGGAGGTCGAGCGCCAAGTCCCAGAAAGAAGCCTGGGAAAGAAATGACATACATTCTTTTGGCTTGAGATGAGCATGGGCCAGTACATCCAGCGCACTTGCATCCTGAACACTGCGCAACTTGTGCCCTGGCAGCTTACCTAAACCTTCACCAACAACTCGAAAGCGCTTGGCACTGAAATCTGCTGAAGTTTTTTGTGGGGAGCGCCTGCTTGCAGATTGACAAGGACTCCCTCAAGCGGATTCCGTCCGTGGAAAGCATCGCCTGAAGGATAGATGCTCGTAAGGTTTCGGCTTGGGGCAGAGGTGACACTGCGAGTCATGATGCCATTCCGCGTCTACCTACAGAAGATTCGGTCGGCCCACCGGGGTTTTGTTGCGCATGGCATTTGGCGTATACCTCCATCCGGAAACCCTAGATCTCAAACTGGATTTGCAAATGTCAGCGAGGCAGGCGGCAAGAAACAACTGGATTTGAGAAAGGCTTTATTCCACATACATAACTATATATATATATATATGTATTGATGAAAAGCTTTGGCCATGTTTTTCCAACTCATGCACATCAAAGGGAGAGCTTCTACCCGCGCAAATGGAGCTGTTAATGTTTGCTTCGTTGTTGCTTCGTTTTAGGGTTCAGGGCTTCGAGCCATGCCTGCGGGTGCTGCAGCAAGGTCAAAGCGAGAGGCCAGCGACCTCCGGCAGTTTCCCCCACATCGCTTGCAGCAAGCTGATTCCTGCTGACCACCTACTCAGTAGAAACCAAGTGACTAGCACACATCAATGCTCAACATCTGTGCTCGTTCGGCTCTGAAGCTGGCACGATACCTTGCAAACACGTCCACCAACACCAGTCCAGCCTGCTTCCCCAAGGACGGCCAGGGCTGCGTTGACGCTCACATCTCCCGCGGGCACAGCGCTCTGCCCCATGGCCGAGAGCCTGTGCTCGTCACAACGGTGTGGAACAATTTTTGCAGTGTGGGGCTGCTTGTGTTGTGCTATGGGGCCGGAGGCGGGGTGTTGGATTCAGCATCGGAGAAGCTCAACCCTGTGCCTTGAAAGCTCAACTCTAAGCCAGACAGTCGGGGAGCAGTGCCGATGCCTTCTCCCAGCGAGCCCTCAGCTTTAGCGAAGTGAGACAGGCGTTGTGGCTCACCTTGAGAGGTGGGATTGAGGGCTTCGGGGTGAAGGCAGTTCAGCCTTGATGTTGATTGGCTTTCGACGCTCACGCTCGCACAAGGCAGGCAAGGATTCAGATATCCGTCGAAGTAAGAAATCACATCGGAGCACCTGACAAATCAGCCGCAGATGTATTTGTGATTGGCTTTTGGCTTTGGGGGTGCAGGGCGCGTTCTCTTGATAGCCCTGACTCCCAACATAAGTGCGCGCCACCATCTACGCACATTTACACACACACACACACAAAGCCAAGAAGCCTTAAACGTCTTTTGGCCGAACCGAACACTCCAACATCCTCCACCGGCCCGGTTTCTGGGAACTCCTTGTGCCTTTGCGCTGAGTCGCAGTGTCCGGCTCCAAGCGGCAGCTGGAGAAGGTCCTCACAAAGTTTGCTTAGAAGCCCAGAAAAACTCCACTTAGGCTTCGAAGGAAACCCGAAAACTAACAGTGCCTCTGAACTCTGAACCTGACCATTCCTTTCTCTAGGCCAAGGCCCTCCTCAGAAGAGACAAAGCCCGCAACCATGAACCGACCTTCGCCACACCGCTTTCCTTGGCGCACACTGGCAAGAATCCAAACGACTGTGATGTTAGGGATGGCTCCAGGTGGTCGGGTGGTTCATGGCTGGCTTCTTAAATTGATCATAGTTGCAGTATGTTGCAGTCCTCGTTCGAAGTTGCAGGGGTTGGGGCTTATCGTTCTTCTCGTCAGGGCAAGGCCTGCGGCCTCTGAAATCTGAAATGTGAAGCGAGCCTCCGCGGAGTTCAGAATGATCACGGACGTCTGAAAGCCCTTCCAGACAGAATCCAAGAGCAGGCCCAGGGCAACGTCCCACTGCCCAGATCGACAGCTCGCACTCGTTGATGCACTGAAGCACACATCGCTCCTGACTCACATTAGTCAGGCGGGGCAGCCGTGGCCGTGAAGCAGGTGATTGAGTTCGTGCTTCATGATGCCACATGCCCAGGCTTGCATGCCACGAGGTGTGCCTATGGACGAAAGTCTCGGAAATCCTAATCAGCTGAGCTTCAACCTTACGTGGCCGGCGCTGGCCCTGATGAGAAGTGCTAGGGACTGCGCCCATGCACCACCCTTGTCGCAGGCGCTGGCGGCCGTACCGACCAGTACAGCATCCAGCAGCCCCCGTCGAATTCGGGCGTCGGAAAGCAAAGCCATGGAGCGAGGCCAAAGGCCGCCACTTTCGAAGCCGGAGGCCGCGGCACTGAAGGTCACGGTGTCCACGGTTTGGCGTCGGACGGCGACCTGCAAAAGGTGTGAAGAACGTCTCCAATCCGCCTTGAGACTGGTGATCACCGCGGTCCAGGTGAGCTCGTCCGAGTCGATGCGGGTCGTGGGAAGGCTTCCAAGCAAACTCAGGCCTGCTTCCCAAACTTCCGCCTGCTGGCAACTCCTGAGCCCACAGCGATTAGTAATCTGAATTTTTCAGGAATCTCAGGCTCAGAACCCTCGCCCCGCAGATCCCAGCAGACCACCCAAACCCACCCTTCATGGCTCGTCAACCGTTCCAACGGCTTCAATTTCCTCTCCATGCTCAGGAGACACCTACTCTCACCAGTACCTCCTTCAGAGGCTTCTGGCAAAAGAACTGTCTTGAAATTGTCTGAACTCGGAGGCTCCGAAGGATCACGTTGAAGTGGATGACATTTGTCCTTCCCTCTCGATTCGCAAGCTGGAGTGCAGCTAAGCCCTGCTGCCACCTGCGGGAGCCAACTGAAGTTTCATGTGCCTTTCGTTCAACGTGGTCCCGACACGTTTCGCATCTCGGGCAGTTGTGGGTTCACTGCTCAAGCTGTCGAATGCAACGCTGCGCAATAACTCTCGACCAGCCAAAGTCCCAAGGCCTGTTTTTTAGCCCCCAAAACCCATCCCAAGCCCGTCCGCCCAAGCTCCCCGAGGTCCGTCTTCCGCCTGCGTGCCCTACCCGCAGCCGCCAGCACGTTGGTGAAGGCTGCCGGGTCCCAGGCAGGAAGGCCGGTGCCGACCATGTGAACGCTCCATGCCTCCAGGGAAAGCCGTGCGAAACTCCTAAAGCCCTCAACCTTCAACCTCCCCAGGAATCTGTGGGACTCGGGGATGTGAGGGGTCGCTTCAAGGGTTGTGTTCGCAGTGCTAGCAGAAGACACAAAAAGAGTAGCTGTGAAGCTTTGAAACTGTGAACCCCCAACTCCAGGAGACGGGCTTGGGGGCGGGGGGGGGGGGGGGTATGGCGCTCCAATGGCGGTTTCTACACGGTGCTCTCGCTTTGCGGCATTTCAGCAGACCAGTGTTGAACTAATTCATATTCAGGGCTGCGGTTCGAGGTGTATACTGTGTATACATGTGAGACAGCGCAGGGCTCTGACCAAGGCATCTCAAACCCTCCATCATACCAAGCGCAACATACAAACACCTTGTGGAACTCCCTTGCGGATGCGACCTAAGACTTCGAAATATTCAAAATCGTAGGGCATACGGCATACGGTTCGATTGCCTGGGGACTTCTGGTGTAAAGATTGCTCCTGCTCTTCAGCGCCGGAAAACGACCCCACGCCTAGTAACATCCTGGCGGCGACTGGTACAACGCCCAGATGCGAGCAGCCGAGGAAGCCCAGAACAGCTGGAAGCCACATGGCACCACCGGCTGTTGGTTTTCGGGCGTTCGATGCTGTGTCGGGCTTTACATGGCTTAGGGTTGAGGAAGTTTAGGGCTCAGGGCTTGTGGATTCGGCAGTCGAAACGGCTCGGTCGCAGACAAAGACATGGTCCCCGTCACTGCGCCCCATGAAGGAATCTCGCTGTTCTTGAACATGAAGGACGAGTCCTCCTGAAGCGACGCCGCTGCATTTCATGCCTATCGATGCCAGAATACCCAAAACGTCATGCCAAATCTGCGGCAGCTATTGCCCTGCGAACCCCGTACCAACCCTGGACCTGACCCCTTCTGCTAGTCTAGCGCCGCAAATCCAGAAAGGAAAGCTCCGCACAGAGCGCGGCAGTGGTGACGAACTTGGCGGGCGACACGCTCCGCTTCTGACGGGCCCTGCGCCCAAAAGTACTGCCAGTCGAGGGTTCAGACTGGGGAGTTGGGGATTGTTCGGGCTCTCGACGCGGCGCAGTGTTTTCATGTGAGGCTTTGGAGCCCCTGCCGGGCCGGGAAGGAATTGGAAAGCGGACAAGCAAGGGTTGAGACGGTTGAGACTCGTCAAACTGGTCAAGCTTTGGATACAGTATGATACAGTATGATGCGGTTCATGTTTCGGGTTGGCATGGAATTCCTGGAAGCCGCTAGGCCTGGCTTACGTGCGGAGAAAGGAGGGCGTGATCTCGCAGCAAACAGCACTTCCTGTTTCACACATGACTCCAGAAGCTCTAAAGATACGAGCAAAGCAAATCCCGAAATGCTGTAATCCTGCTGAAACGTGCTAAAGCACGCTTGCTTGAACGGTGCATTGCTTCGGAGAGAAACAAGCGAGGCGCATCGCAGCCACACTTTCTGCACACTCGCCGCGTTCTCAAAAGATGACATAGCAAGCGATTTGTTTGTGTGTTCCGGCGTAACAGTTGAGAGCAAACAGCCCCTTGCTATCGCTCAAAGATGCGTGGGTCATAAGTGCCCAGGCACTCTGCAATCTCAGGCCGGAAGCCCATGTTGTTCAGCACGTCATCCAGACTTATGCCGGAAGCGAGCTCTGTCAGCACAAGGCGCTGTTGCCTCCTTGGCTGCTCACACTGTTCTTAAGAACACATTCTGAAGAGCAGCTTCGTGACACCAGGGGCTCAGCTGCCAGTTTGCCGGCACAAGCTTGTCGTACTTCACGTAGCAAAAGAAAATGCATTGCTTTTCAAGAAGCCAGGATGCGAAGCTAAGAAGCCGACAAAAACTTGAGAAGGTGGCTACGAAATCTAGACACGCTTAGGGATTCGGGCGAGAACTCCAGTGGCAAAGAGCCTCGACCGATCTAGTTTGCGAGTGCACGCGCATGCCTGCTCAACTCTACATGCTGCTTAGGGCGCTGCCTGCGTTCAACAAGCGAGATTGCGCGTGCGCAGCTGCGAGAGTTTAGGGTTCCGGACGAGTGCCTCCAAAGAATAACTCCAGTGACACAGAGCATCTACCAATCTGTTTTGCAAGTGTGCGCATATGTTTGCTTAACTCTATATGCTGCCTGTGCGTTCCAACTAGCAAGGTTTTTGGCTGCAGTCCAACAAACAACAAGGCTTGTTTTTAGGGATGGAGACAACTTTACACAAAAGCACAAAAAACGCCTTAAAACATGATGTTCATACCGCTTAGGGCCCACAGTCGCCTTTTTACCCACCTGAGTTTACTTTGAAAGAGAATGGTAACCGACAACTCCCACAGGCTCCAACAGAGCTAGGTCTCATGACAGCCCAAATAAACCACCGACCGAGAAGCCAAAGAACACACCGAAACAAAAAGACAAAACAACCACAGGATTTCCCACGAAGGCTACGTATATGCCAGTGTATGCTCAGGCCTAGGTAGTAAGAGGTATGACGAGATGTAGGGGCCACCTGGCAAGGCTCAACTCCATCACGCAGCGCTCCGTCACGAACATGACTCGTCGGGAGCCCTGCGACGCAGATGGAAAAGTGATCTCATCGATGGTCTGCTTGAACCTCAGCTACCGAAGCCTCTACGTCTACGTGTCTGCTGTACCCTGCCACAGCCCAGCCACAGCCACAGCCAAAAAACATGAAGTACTCAAAGAATTCCAGGCCAAGGGTCTTCATGATGGAGCCCTCCTGTACAATGATGAGCTTGCCACCCTCCACTTTCGTAACCAAGTTCCCACAGGTGAGCGTCGTGGTGAAAACAAGTGTCTTTGCATTGGAAGCGATGTCAGCAAAGCCACCGACACCTGGGACACGGCCGGCGAAGTTGGACACGTTAACGTTGCCCAGTGCATCCACCTGCGTTTCAAGCTCGACGTCTAGAATGTCCTAGACATAGATGCGATGGCTACCCGCATAGCTTGCTTGCTGCGTGACAAGCCCTCGGACACCACTGCGTAGAAGAGCACGAAGCGCAAAATTTCAAGGCAAATGCAGCAACGGAGCGCAAACGAGTAAAGGCAGGCATGCAAGAAACAACAGGCACGGCTTGGCCGCCCTTCCGAATAAAAGCGCCAAGACCTTTTGCTTCATTGAGACGAAGGTATAATGCCAGCCCGCCCGTGCAAAACGGTCTGAGTCTGAAGTACAAGCAATCATGAAGCCCACCTCCCCGACGCCCAGGAAGGCAACATCAATACCACCGCCAACCTTCGTTCACTGCACGACAACTCGGCTGTTGATGGAAGTACTTGCACCGCACCTTGGAAAGCCACCGAAAAACTCTCCAAGGGTCCCCCCGGTGCCGAGGAACATAGAAGTCCATCATGGAGGAGGTGGGCATGATCGCTTCGAAGCCGACGCTGGTGCCAAAGCGGAATCCACCCTGGGCCTGACCGCCCCAAACTCCAGACTCCACCGTGGGCCTCTGCAGAAAAAAGAGCTTCTCAAAAGGCTTCAGAGGATGGCGTTACACAGGGTTTTTTGGGGGCAGCACAATCATTGTTGCCATGACTCAGTCGGAACCTCAAAACCTTATTCTACAGCCGTTCCATTTTAAGGCATGGGGCATATAGCCCTTGAGGTTGGGATTCTGGTGGCCATGCGTTTCGATCATTCCGGCGACAAACTCCGGAGAGCCCACGCCGAAGTTGAGCACGGCCTTCTCCTGGAGCCGCACTTCTCAAGCCTTCCCCCCCCTCCCCTCCCGCCAAACTCGAGATCAAACTGGACTGAAACTTGGTCGTTGGGTCTGAGGCCGGCAGCAAGAATGTCGGAAACGAAACGAGGGACACTCGTTTTTTCTGCTCATTATCGTCCAGCCCTTCACTCCCCAAACTCTCATCCGTGCAGAGTGGCTGCATGCCGACTTGCTAAGCCCAGCGTCGCACTTCACTTCGAACATTGCGCGGTGCGCCATCACCCGCTTTTGGCAGGCATTGCGGGGACCCTCCCAGGGAAGCTCCTGGATAACTCGGGCTCCGTATGTCGGTTTTGGCCTTTTTGGATATCACTTGCCTGCCTGCATGAAACTATGTAGAAGCTGGTGGCACTGCCTTTGCTGACTTGCATAGCCTTCGACAGTGGCATGGGTGACATATATCAGTAGATGTGAGTCTCAATGTGAGTGTGCAGTGTCAGGGGCACGGTCCAAACGACGCCTGTCAACCAAACACACACTTTAGCCGCTCCTCGATGGCGGCCCTCCTCGGCTTCAGTTCTCCAGACAAGGTTGCATCATAGGTCTGATCCTGAGCGGCACTGCGGAGCTTGTGTTTAGGCGGCAGCTTTCAAGGTCCTTTAAGCCTGAGATCCCTGAACCGCAAGTATGGACCTGAGCATGTGCACATCTTCAGCGCCTGACGCGCTTCGAAGCAGCTGCGAAACTCCCAACAGCATGGTATCGCTGCCGAGGGTCTGCAGGTGCATAGGTGACTGCGGCATGCTCACCACCTTCAGGGTTCAGGGCCGTGCGGTCAAAGCACTCACATGCCACCAGCAATAGAGCTGACTCTGACCCAAATCCGGGAAAAGGAGCGCGCCATGAATGTTTTCAGTACTTCCTTCGAATGCGAGCTTTGAGCACATCCCGTCCTGCGACGACCACCATGTCCACCAGCATGCCTGGGATGTGCACGCGCCGGGCATCCAAGGAGCCGTGCGGAACGACCTGCTGGACCTGGACGACCACCTTGAACAAAGGCGTGTGGCGTACATGCTTTGAGGGAACTTCTGGGGGACGGCAGGAAAAAAGCTAGTGCAGTTGCGCGAGAAGCTATAAGAGAACAGCGCCGACCGAACAGGCAAGTGTGAGACTTGCAGTTAACTCCCCAGTGCGCTCAGAAGGAGTCAGCGAATCAATGAAGATTATGACGAGCGAAATGGGTTCATATGAGTGACGGACAACATGTGCTTGGGCAGCGAAAGGACGCGGAAGCCCATGTTCGCGTTTCGTGCTATGGGACCATGGGGCCATGCCTCAAAAAAGGTTGCATTGATTCGTAGTACAAGCCTAGTACTGGAATCGATGTTTCGTAAGCCTGCTGGATTTTCACTGTGTTGTAGTAAGCTGGATGCCCGTTGATCTCCTCGGCCAGTCTACTCCTCATCACCCGTATCCGACCCCAGAGCATCGTCAGAGAATCCCTGGAGTGCCCCCATATCAGAGAACTCGTGGCTCTCCTGGAGTGCCCAACCTCAAGAGCATCTGCAGACAAGGTACCATCAGACCTGAAAATCCTATAGCCCCCAATTACAACCAGCTGGACCCCCTCACCACACCCCTGTTGTTCAACCTGACGGTTGGTTAGTTACTCCGCTATCAACTTGCTTCGTTGCACAAGAACTCCGAGCAAGACGCGCCCGACTTGGGCAGCAGGCTGCTCCTAAGGAAGAAATTCGCCAGATTGTGTGGCGGCTGCACGCCTGAATGCGCTGCGACTCGGGTCGCCTGCGCCCGTTCCTGTAAGGAGATGATTTGTTGGTCACATAACGCAGTGGGAACTCGGTGCGACTGCACCCACTTTCTCGTGCGAGGAAGATGCTGGCCTGCTGGGGGGCCCACCCCAACTAGGGCTGCATCGAAACTTTGTTGGGAGCTATAGGAGTTTGGGTGGGCACTTGCAAAATATTTCGTTATCACACATGCTCACTCCCTCAACTCTGTGAGCCCAAAGCCCTTTCAATGGAGGAGCCGAGCCACGAGGCCGCCGTTGTTCTTTGCAGCCATGGCTTGGTTGAGTGAGTCCAGGTACCTCAGCGAGCTTTTTGGGGTTTTGGGTGATGTTTTGGGCTGGAAGGCTTCTAGGATCGAAAAATTGCTTCCTTAAGATCCTCTTAAACCTCTTCAACCCAATAAGACGAAATCAGGCACACACACACACACAATTAGTATTCTAAAATTGCACAGCTGGTCTCAGGCGGCTTGGGGCTCGGCTGGCTCGACGTGTGTGTGGGGTAGGTCGCAAGGTTTAGGAGCTGATCATGACTTGGAGCGATAGGAGGACTTGGGGTGTGAGCCCAGGACGTATTCGCAAGAGGGAAGGAAGAAGAGAGAGGCGGGAGAGGGAGAGGGAGAGGGAGAAGCTGGGAAGAGGCTTGAAATCCCAAATCGCACCACTGTTCCGTGCCAATGGCAACTAGGGCACAAGGGCTCTCGTTCGAAAGACACGTTGCCGGCCTCGTCTGCAACGGAGCCGCGGAGCAAAGCCACAGTGATCCTGGATGTCCAGCTCTTGGTGTCAGGAGCTGCATACACTAAAACGATGTGCGCGAAATGAGGAATACCACTAAGACAGCAGCAGTCGGGGTTAGCGGCATCGAGGATAGCAGCACTGCAAATCTCGCCAGCAGCAGCGCTATCAGCACTGCTTGCCAGAAGGAACAGAGGCAGGCAGCAGCGTATGAGCAGCTAAAAAGTTTTGCAGAACTTAACAGCTTTAACATTGGTTCTTATCTGGTCGGAGTTCTGGCGTATGTCTGGCCCATGTTGCAAGATCCAGGAATAGAAAGGGCTCTTGGGCTTTGATGTGTCACACGTACGGCTTGTTCTTCGATTTCGCAGCTCCGCCGTCAGACCAGCCGAGGTGCTTGGGGGCGGGGTAGAAGATATATTCCTCGGAACCCATCTCCACAATCTTGACCAGATCCTGCGCAGCCATGACAGCTCGCCGCATAGTCTTGAGGCTTGTTTGCTTGTCTTCTAACCACACCCAAACCCGCCGCGTCCTCCGTGGTCTGCTTGTTCCGCTTCCCGCCCCCATTCCGGGGGTCTGCGAAGGTGTGGAGCCCAACTTTGCTGAGATGGCCGGGCACCTCGGCTTGGTGCTGGAATGTGCTGGACATTGCTCGACTTGAGAGGGTCACGGACCATGAGGGCAGATTGGCAGCGGCGAGGTTTGCCTGCTTCGGCCGAAGGTGCAGAGTTTTGCTCGGCACTGTACATAGTGGCTGCAGTGTGTCAGTCACGTGAAACCATTGACTTGGTGTCGGAACACTTTTTGTTGTGTGGCTTGTCAGGGCAGTTCAGATTGACGGCAGTTGACACTAGTTCGTGGGTTAAGACAAGACGAGGCACCTGGTTGGCGGAAGAGCGGATCATGTGTGAGACCTGACCTTGGCTGAAGCTCAAGGGTCAGCAATGTGCAGCTCAAACTTGATGTTTACATTTCTGCGACATGCCGCTTGCCGAGCGCACATTAAATTGCGATGCAGTATGCCAGTGCGCATTATCTCATCATTGTCATTGGCTTTGGCCACGCAAAACACGACGCGGACTGTTGAAGGCTCGGGAACTTCTTTCTGAGTGCAGGGCCCATGGGCAGATTGTAGCCTTGGATTTTGCCGGACAGCACTGCGTTGGTGAAGGCTGGACACACATCCGTCCATCCGAAGGTTGCCTCTCAACGGGGTGGAGTTGAAGTCTGACAGTCTGGCCAAAACCGTCCCCGAACGCCTTAAACTGGCCCCTAAGCCCAAGCCTTGCGGACCAAGGGTGTGAGCAGGTCTGTGCCCTTCCCCTCGCGGTCACCCACAATGATGGAGAACACCATCTCCAAGTCCTCTCTGTTGGCTTCTGGCAACCGAGTTTCGATTGGCACCCACCCATCATGGGGCCAGGGGTTCGGGGGTAGGGACTGGACGCTGAGTTTGGGCAGTTTGGGTCTGGGGTTGCGAAAAGCGGCGGCAGGGCAAGCGGTTGTTCAGGCTACGGAGACACGCGAGCCTTGCCCATACTAGCTGAAGCCCCCAGACCTCACCTTAACAGCAACTCCCTGCCATGCACAATGCAACCTGAAGCTGCTGCCCGAGGGACACGCGGGTGCTTCGTTTTGTCGAAGCGCTTGCGCAGGGCAGCGCTGAGGGCGTCACACGGCATGGTGGCAACAAACCTGCGGGCACGCTCTAGGCCCGCTCGGCTGAGTGCTGCTAGATTCGTTTCGTCTAGGGCTTGGGATTCGAGCTTGCGGGCCGCGACTACATCAAGCGTATCAAGTTCGATCATCCGACAGCTGTCGCGCACACATGCGCACACAAGTCGTGGCAGTTGTTCAAACAAAGCACCCGGAAAGGGTCAGGCAGTCGCCATCCATGATCGTGCCTAGGTTGCCAGCAGAAATCCTCAAACGGCTTGATTCCAGGGTGCCCAGCAGCAGAAGAGAAGTGGTGTGCCACTTGCAGGCTGTTTGCAGGCATGGGGCTCATGGCCTGATCCGCCGTGACAACCTCGGTGACAAGCCCCTTCAACGACTCCCGTGCGAGCCCTTGCCGTACCAACCAGCTGCAAAAAAACAAACCGCTCCATCCAAATGCCCGAAAAGCTAGTTCTTCCGAGCGTGCAAACAGGCTTGGGATGGCGGAGGGCTTATACAGTTAGGCTTAACATGGAGCATTGTCAGAATATACGAACATCACAGATTCTCTTGCCGTGTGCGTGGATGTGAGGAAGCTAACATTCAACAACTGGCACCCTGCCTTCGAGCTGGTAGTGAGGGATTTGCGCAAGGCCAGGCATTGCTGCCTCAAGGCCTCCAAATCTTCCTCTTCCTTACGCATTGCAAGAATGGCATTGGCCCTCCTTAACCTTAAACCCTGTAGCCGCAGGTCTCCTTCCTACATCCACGAACAAGTTGCTGCAAGGTGCCAAAACTACCAAGAACGTTCAGCAGGACTTCCGCTGCTACACATTGTCGTCTGCTGAGTCTCGGCCTGCGCCTTCGGCAGCTGGGGACCCTTCAGGCCCATGTTCCTGAGCGTTGGGACCCTACTTCCCCGCACAGTAAGGTTTGGACTCTCACCTCTGGGACCACCTGCCAGCGCAAGCCCGAAGAAACCCACCAAGCTTGAACAAACAGAATGGAAGTTCTGGGGTTAAGGAGGCCTAGGATTGAAGGTTTCGTTTGCAGTTTTCGATGTTATGCATTGGCGCTTGGGGCTTCGTGCAAGCGCTCAGGCTGCAAACTGGTCAGGCATGGACTGTGACTGCAGGAGCCCAATGCATCAGGATCGAATTCGGTCCCAGAAAGCACCTACACGGACACGCACACGCACACGCACACGCACACGCACACGCACGCACACACCCACACCGACACGCACACGCCCACATGCACACGCCCACATGCCGCCCCCGCCCACGCGCCCACGCGCCCACACGCCCACACGCACAAGCCATGAGCCCATGTCCTGAACGCCTAGAAGCAGACAGCGGAATTCCCCGAGACAAACTCTGCCTTGTTTGGACAATTTCGTCTAAGCATGCGAGGTTCGGAACACCCTTTCTGGAGCATTCTTCAAGCAGTTCGCCGCCAGTCTTTTTGGGCAACCCGTTCCCGTAGCGCAGCCTTCTGCAACTTCAAGCACGCCATTCGTGAGGTTGCGCTCTCCATTGTGCTATTTCAATTCTTCGGCCTTGGATCGGTAGAAATCAGACGACCGCCATCCTGACAACCGGAAGCCTCCGGCAACGTACAAGTTCAAGTCGTCAATGCGCTTGAGGGGTTGGGGTTCTAGGCTGGCTTGGCGTTAATCCGTACAACTCCGATACGACTGCAGCCCAGTACCTCTCTCCTTCTTCTCCTTTTCTACGTGGCCGCCCACGGTGAGATTCCGACGGAAGAGGTGCTGTGAAAGGAAGGAGCCTTAAGTCGGCCCCTCTTTAAAAGCTACGTAAGCAGAAGCGCAGCCCGGCAGGCACCGGTGGAGCTACTCTCAGCCGCTCAGAAGAATCTCACTCTTGGCGAAGTGTCGCATCGGGCTTCACCATCACCGTCTCAGCTGTCTCGACCATCAACTGCGCTTGCATGAGCTCCAGCGTCGCTTCGCCCCACGTTTGCAGCACGTACTCATCAGAGATACTGCCGGCCTTGTACCGTTGGAATTGGGTTTGGAGCTCGTCGAACGTGAGCTCATGTGGGACACGAGCCGTTCTCCAACCCTGCACCGGGGCAGGGACAGAAAATGGGCTTAGGGTTTGAGGCTTTTTCCAATCCCGAGCCGCACGAGCCCAGGATCCAAAAGAGAAGTCGAGAAAAAACCATTCAAGCACGGGGATGTAAAGGTGTGGCAGCGACTCAGGTTCAGGGGGTTCAGAGCTTCTGACAGGCAGCCTCCGCCTTACTTGTCGGTTCATCCAGGGTTTTGGGCTTAGAGTTACACTTTGCTTTCAGAATTCATTAAACGCTCAACGGACTCAGCAAGTAGCTACACCTCGAGCAACCAAACTACACCTGTAGCTAAACATGCCCAATGACTTAACTACACTAGTTCGAATTCTAATCCGAGCTCCTGTTTAATTAAACCCCCCAAAATTAAAGAAATTTTTTTTGCCCGGATTCCCGCCGGAAGACTACTTTCCATTACGATGGATTTCGTGTGGGCCAAACGAAATTGCTTTTGGGGGGGTTGTCAAATTTTGAAACTCTGCCTTTCGGAAAGCTTTTTTCTTCTGCAGGGATGTTTGGGTCGATGTGAAACATCTGCTAAGCCGGGGCTTCGGTTTTCTGGAAGCTGAGGGCCTTCAGAAAGCAAGGATTTCTTATGTGATTGCTTACTGGAGGACAGAAAATTTCATTCTTTCCTGAGCTACCCCTTACGGGCTCTGGCCGGGAAAGGCGGAGTCACATTAATAGAACGGGGCCAGAATTATGGGAGGCCCTGGCCCGTGGGGAGCCCCGGTCCTGTAGTCTTTAAAGAAGCCTTAAAGCTTAAAAGTTCTTAAAAGGAAAAACTTTAAGGAAGCCGGGGCTTCGGTTTTCTGGAATCTGACGGGGCCATGGTCCAACTATTGCGGAACCCTGCCTTCCTTATTGTGGGGGGGGGGGGGCCCCCCCCCCCAATTAAACAGGAGCTCGGATTACATATAACTGCTAGCTACCCCTCAACCGTCAAGATACTCCCTCAACTTGTCCAACCATATTGCAGCTCTGCAGCCGCTGCCTAAGGTCATGTTATGCACCGGCCTCCAGCAATCGTTGGATTTCGGGTGCCGTTGCCATCATCAGCGCCGTACGTCCCTCGTTGTTGCACAAATCCTTGTCGGCGCCGGCCTCCAGGAGCAACCGAACGATTGCGGCATGACCGCCACGAGTTGCATCCATCAGCGCCGTGTCGCCCCCATTGTCACGCGCATCCACTTGGGCACCGGCCTGAAGCAGCAACCGCACGGCCGAAGAATGACCGTTGTATGCTGCCTGCATCAGCGCTGTACTGCCCCGATAATCAGCAACATCCTTCTGAGCGCCTTCCAACAGCAGCAACTGTACGACTTGAGCGTGTCCGCGGAGAGCTGCATATATCAGCGCTGTAAAACCGCCTTGGTCGCACAAATCCTTCTCAGCACCGGCTTCCAGGAGCAATTGTGCGATATCCACGCGGCCGTTCTTCGACGCCCTCATCAATGGCGTACTGCCCTCCTCATCTGGAGCATCCGGGTTCATGGGGAGCTGCAGCAGAGCTTCAACCTGAGGGCTGCTTCGGGAGGATGCTCAGCAGAAGGGTTCCCAGGCTTAGTAGTTGTGTTTTGCTTCATTCGCGAGCTTAAGGCTTGAGGTTTTTTTCAGGAGAGGTCGTTGCTCGGCTGTCAGCAGCGGACACCCTGCCTGAGCCACTCGGCCAGAAGCTGCCGCCTCGCACAGCTCTGGGCACTCCTCCGAAGTTGCGTTCAACGCCGTTGTCACAGCCTGCAGATCCATCGCTGTGTCCAGCTGGAAGTCATCATCCAAAAGACTTCCATCATGAAAAAGCCTTTGCCTGAAGCGTGGCGGCAGGCCGTGCTGCTGATGCAGTCGCTGCTTCAAGGCCTTCACATCGCTCAGCTCCGTCAAAGGAAGGCTCGCCAGCTCTTCCCCGGAAAGCAGCGTGATGCGAAGCATGGCCAAGCCGCCAAGCACGGGGCCGGGCTATTGCATGGTGATGTTCGAGGTCTCAAAAACTGTCCCAAGATAACTTTTTTCCAGAGTCTCATGCACTTTATAAGATGTGGTTTTAACATGACAAGAACAAGAAGATGGCTTCTAACCAGCAACCTCCGACTTGTCCCTTGTTGACACATGTTGCTTCATTTATACCAGGTTCTGCACGCCCCACCAATAGAAGGAGCATGCATGACTGGGCCAGCACTAGCCTCTTTAGCTGGGAGAGCACCCGCTCAGTAAGCGGGAGGTCGTGGGTTCCAATCCGGCACTTGTGTGCAAGGCTTGTATGACATGAGAAGCACAACATGTCTTCTTTTCTTTCGTGTTAAGAAAGGAACAACAAATCAGCGAAAGAGACAAAGCGAAAGACAAACAGCTCGGCGGTCAAAAACTTCCGCCACCGGGACGGGGGTCGCTCGGGTGAGGGCCGAGCATCCTAACCAGCTATAGCGGATCTGGCATTTCCTTCTCAACCCTCTTTTACTTGCGATTTTTTGGCAACAAGCTGTAATGCGAGACGCGTTCTCAGGCCTAAGGCTTAAGGCTTGTTCAGCGTTCTTGTCTTTGGGTGCTGGTTATAAAGGTGTTCAGATGCAGAACCAGGGTCACCACTACGCGCCCACGAATCTTCCCAGCCAGGATCTGCGTGGCCACCTTCAAGGTTGATTCTCATGTGTGTGCCCTGGTGCTGAAACTGTTGCTTGCAAAGTGCAAAGCCTCGAACGTAAACCTGCGAAATCCCGACACTCGCAGTGGGCACTCTTTTAAAAGGCCTTGAGGCTTCGGCCTTATTGAGGTGGTAACAGCCCTTTGACTTGTCGGCGGGTTGGAACATGGCCGCGGGTTGAGAATTCAAGAGCAGCACTTCACAGGACTCCGCTGCCTCTTGAAGGTCGTCCATCGCCACCTCTTTGCGCATCTCCCGCCACACCTGCAACAGACAGCACCTCAAGGGAAACAAGTGCATGTTTTCGTCAGACCTTTGATTTGGCGATAGCAACCACCGCGTTGATCTGCCAAGTTGTTCATGGGCAAGCGCCCTCGAGCGATGCCAATCCCAGTCGTTGTCTTCAGGGCTCCATCCCTTCAAACCCTTCACATGCCCTTTGTGACTGAGTCTGACGGCCTCTGGTGGAACCTTTGCCAGGTCGGACCACACGAGCTTGCGATCCTCGGTGGAGGCGAAAACCGAGTCCACGCCGTAGAGCTTCACACCTGGGTGCTCTGGAATTGGCTTCCAAGCCACTGTCACAGCATGTGGCTTGGAGATTGAGATGGATTCAGACTTATCGGGGTCTTGCTTGTAAAGCAGGAGTTTCCCCATCAGACCACCACTCCTTTGTTCAAAGCCTCGGCGCCACGGATGATGAATGGGTAAACAGTGGTCTTGATCGCAGGCCCGCCAGCGACTCCACAAGTCGCAAGGGTGCAGCCATAGGCCATCTGCGAACAAATGGTTGGGATTGTGGGGCCGCCAACCACCTCAGCTATCCCAGGATAGGCTGATAAAATCCCGCAACAAATGCTGGATTGAGAATGACACACCATGAACCAGTGTCACCAAGCTCCAGAAAGGCGAAATGTTGTCTCTCTACACCCCTACCTGGCCCTGAAGCCAATTCATAGTCGGCCGCATCAATCGCCCCGCCCCACTTCTGCTCATCAAGAGCTTTGCCTGGGTCAGGGCATTGGGTTCCGGCGGTTTCAAATGATTTCGGGCTTAGGATACATAGGCACTGGGGAGGTCCTGTTAGCCATGCTATTCGAGTGCCATTCAGTGGTTTTCTCGCACTGTACCCGGAAGGAAACTCCAGAAGCAAAATGCAAATTACATCTCGAGGACTCTGCACTTAAGACCGGAGGGCTTAGGTCTTCACGCGGAATGCAATCAAGCTGACGACCCGGCAGTGAATCCAAGGTTGTCAACTGTCGGTACTGAGCCGGGATGCTGTCAGTACTGAGAGCTGGAACGATCTCCGTTGCACCTCGGTGAGACACACAACGCGTTCACTTAAACTCGACCGCAAAATCCCGCAATTCGAGACTGGCCAAGGCCTTCAACTGCCACACTTGCTATGTCGGTGACGGTTCTGAAATCCGAAGATCTGCTGCTCCATGCAAGCTTTGCCCGGGCAAAAACTTTTCGCGGGACAACCCAAATCAACAGTAACAACTTGTTCAAGAGTTTGGGCGCCTAGTTTCCGAAGCCGTGCTTCGGTATCCTTCCAGCGAGTGCAAGCCGCCACTTTACAGCCTCGGCGAGACCGGGTGGGACTCATTTTGGCAACGGCAATCTCAAGGCTTAGGTGCACACGAAGCAGCTGCTACTTTTGACGCATTTGGTATAATTGTAGAGCAGGTATCAAGCTGCCCTTAGCCGCCCGCCGGCCTTTCTGAGCCAGCAGGTACACTGCCACGCTGCCCACGCCGCCATCAGCGCCAGTGACGAGAATGGGCTTCCTGTGGTCACACAAAAAATCCTGAGCGCACGACAACCTCCTGGCCCTGCAAGCATTTCATACCTTGGCCTGATGACCAGCCAGTCCAAAATAGTGCCACGACCCAACCATACAAAGAGAGAACGTGCCTGCCTTGACAGGCTCCGTGCTTTGCTGCATGCATACACTGTTGGGCGCGCATAAAGTTGGCGATAGATGTGGTTTTTGCAGACCAGCCATACTGCAGGGCAACAAATTTCGCAGGCCATGGGGAACCCCAAACCATGCAGCTCCAAAATGACAAACACGTGAAACACAGGCCCGCAGCGAAGAATGACCCCTCAAGCTCCAGCACTACCCCTCCATAACCCCAATTTTGGGCCGGGCAAGGGGGTGGGGAGTGGGGGGGGACCTTGGGTCTTGCCGACCAAAGATTCGTCTTGTCGAACCCGCTGTCTTCTAAAGCCTGCGTGTGTAGAAACAAACGAATGAGCATGACTGTTCAGCGTGCTCAGGAGCACTGGCAGTCGTTGTAAAAACATGCAAGAACCATCACATCATGACAAAGGCGCTGGTTTTCACCCCATGTAACACCTTCATCGTTTTCCTGGCACGTCATGTTTTGCCATGAGCCCTTGCCAGCCTTTATGCACAAGGCCGCCGTGAAGCCGGCAGTTCCTATCGGGACACAGCACGCAACACTCGCCTTATTTTTCGGCCACACTGCAATGCCGACATGCTCCGACTATCCCTCCCCGAACCCCGCGGACATATGCTGAGCCGAGGTGCCAATGGTCATTGCATCAATCGGGGCCAGGGTCTCTGGCAGCGGAACCAACCATGCAGCTTTGACTGAAGCGTATTCGGCATGACCACCGTGGAACTTTTGACCCATTTCCTCGGTCAACTTTCATTTTTGAGTTTGAAAAAATTGAGAATTTATCGAGGTGGCAGGGCCTCAAAAACATCCAAGTGTCATACCCGGTCATAATCACGCGGTCTCCCTTCTGAAACCCAGCCTTTGTCTCATCAACAACTCCCACAAAATCAATGCCTGTAATGAGGGGCAGCTTTTCGACAACGCCATAAATGCCACAGATTGCCATGCCATCTTTGTAGTTGACGCCGGAAAACTCGACTTTGACACGGATGTACTCCTCGCCTGTTGACAGCTCCTCGAACGGAACCTGTTTCAGTTCCATTTGTAGGCTGGCCCCTTCCTTATCTATCCAGCATGCGCGGAATGATCCAGCCGCCATGGCGCTTGTTTTTCACACTCTCCACTCGGGTGCCAGATCAACGACCTCTCTCCACGTCGGTCGAATGCTGCGAGTGTCACGTTGAAAATGCATTCGGCGTCGTTTTAAACTCGAGGCAAAAGCTGCATACATGCACACATGCAGAGGTTCACACCTACAAACCCTGAAGACAAGCATTGCATGGGATCCACAAGCAAGTGCAGCAAATCTTTGCCTCAGAGACGGCATCCACGCTCGGCAACAGCACGTCGCAGCCACAAAGCTCCAACACGCCCTCAGCATCATTGATTTGTTTGTTCAATGTTTGTTCGTTGATTGTAATCTATACCGCAACAGAAACCATTCCAAGTTCCGGGAGGTTCAACGGTTCACTGCACCAACCGAGTTTCAAACAAAGCTAGCAAACTCCGAATCCTGAATCCCGCGCGGCAGTGCAGTCAGCGAAGCTTAATTGTCTTCTTCAAACACAACACACATCGGCCATGTTCGTGTCCTAACTGGCGTCGGTAAACAGCATCAATGCGATTGAGGATGGTTCCGGGCACCGGAGCAACAACCGCAAAGTCATAGGATGTCCCCGCCCGACACATGGCGTTGCAATCGAGTCTGCTCTGGAAATGGCGGTTGCAGATGATGTGCCATTTGATCAAGGGGCGAACATACTTCATGAAGTAAGGACGTCAGGCATATGCAGCCGCAAGACCAAAATCTCATGAAACCCATTTGAGCCAATAAAAGCTGACCAAATAGCCTTCTAACCTACTCGCAGTAAACAGCGAATTGCTAGGCCGACAATGGCTCGCTGAGGCGAGTTTCCCATTTGAAACCTCAGCGGGCTTCTCCTTGACCCCATCTCCTCATTTGTGGGTTGCAGTGCCTGTGGCCCCTGCCCTCGGTTCAGCCTCAGGGATTGAGAATCGTGGCTGTGTGCTGAAGTTCCTCAGGAGTGAGACTCTAGCCATGCTTGGGAGGAGCCCCGAGCGGCCATGAAGGTTGTGTTAGCCCAATATGCGTTCGCAGTCCGGGCCGCGCGCTGTCCTCGCCAGTCGGGGACGACATTGACACCAGACAGCATGCAGCGATTGCGCGTGCCATTGCCTGTTGCGTCGGGCAGGTGCGGGGCACAAGGACACGGCTGTGGCGCCACTGACACTGTCTACAGTGACAGCCTGCCCGCGCGCACCGGTCCGCCCGCCCAAGCCGCTGGGACATGCGGGATCCGGGCAGTCAAAGGGCCAGGTCGTCCTGCTGCAGTGGCTTGCTCGGACGCCGGCGCCGGGCGTTGACCTGGACGAATCGCTCGACGTCGTGGCCTACAGCGCCACACAGCTCGGCGAAACATTGTGCTGCGACATGACTCTGGCCTCAGCATTGACACGCGACAAGCTGGTGCTACACTCTCCATCGCCAAGCGCCCAGATGGGGAGCGCTGGAACTTGAACCTGTTCTCATTCACGTTCATGCGGCCCGCAAGCCGCGTGCCGCCGCGGCGGTGAGGCCCGTCCCCCCCGACCCCCGACCGCGAGGACATGCTGCGGAAAAAACATGCAAAAAATCCGGCACCCAGTGATGCCCCGTGTGCATGGCTCCTCCTGCTCACGTGTGCGAGCACGCGTGCCAAACGCTCTGCGCAATGTCCCGCCCAAGATCATCCGTCCGTATGCTGAGGCACGCGACGGCGGCGACCCCCTCACTTTGCCCGCAGGGCTTGGAGGGTTGGGTTTGCAATCCGCTGTTCGCACGGCGCCGGCGGCGTGTTGGGGAGCGTGGGCGGACACGCAGGGGCACCGGAGTGCCAGGCAGCCAGGCCTCGCGCGCACATGCGTAGATGCCTTCCCGCGGCCCTGCGCGCAGCTCAGGACGCAGCCAACCTGCTGCGAACGGAAGGTTGGCATGCCTGCCCCAACCTGCCCCACTTGGGGGTCCTTCCGTGACGACTGGCGCATCTCCGGCGGGGGACGCAGGTCCTGGTGATTGGCCCCACGGCTGGCAGTTCCATGCGTCGCGTACTCGCACCACCTACCTTCGCGAACGCGTGCTGCTGCCGGCCCTGGAGCTTGCTCACCGCGGCGGCCTGGTTCCCGCCAGACGTGATGCTGATAGCTTTGCATCGACGGCTCCGCCTGCTCTTGCCGCTGGGCCCGGACGAATGCGGTCAGTCGGGCCACGGATGTGGCAGAAGGCTCGACGCGTGGGGCGACCATGCTCTAGCTTGCACGCGCATCGGGCTGCTGGCTAGGAGGGCGAAACTCGTCGAGGTGGCCTGGCTCGCTGTCTGCCGCGAAGCGGGCCTCCGGCGCGCCCAGCCTTGGCCGGCGGCCGCTCGAAGGACGCCAGGTGCTCGGCGTGCGCTCAGTCGGATGAGCTGCTTGAGCACACGTTGGGACTCGTCGTTCCAGCACCCTCCGACTTTGGCAGCCAACACGCACAGGCGCTGTGGCCCCCCGAGGGAAAGTTCAGGGTAGCGCGCATGTTTGCGTCGTGCAGCGGCCTCTAGTGCGGCACCGTCGCGGTCAGCGGCGCCGCGGGTGGGTCTGCCATGCCGCCCGAGACGCTCGCGTCACAGCAGAGGGCTTCGCCACGCTGGGTTGCGCATGGTTGCGCCATAGATGACGAGATCAAGGCGCTGTCGGTCATCCAGCCGCACGCCCACAGCAGTTGTATCGGTAAGCCACTGCTGCGGTACCACCCGCCCTGCCGGGCCGACAGCCTCGCGCGCGACCTGCACGAAGCCTCGTCGTGCTAAAAGACCGGTGATGACCGGTGCGCGGACAAGCCGCGAAGTGGTCCCCCAACGCATCAACGCCCGCGGCAGCCTGGCAAGCCATCCCCTCCGCAGCAGGCGCGGGCAATCGGCAAGGGGAGTCGGAGGCGGCGCCGCAGGGCGAGGTGCATCAGATCCGGTGTGAGCTCGGCAGCTGGGTGCGCGGGGATAGCACTAAGCCAAGGACAGCCCTGGGCGGCAAGGGCGTCTGCCGCGGCCGCCGCCGCCGCCTGCAAGCAGGGCGCCCCTGCTCGCGCACCGGCCGCGAGTTCCTGCAAGCATCGCTCTGCGGCGTCGGGGCGCCGCTGCTGCAACACGGGCAACGCATCCGCCCACGCAGCCCAACGCGCTCTGCAGGGAACAGGCCCAGGCCTCCCAAGCGCGCCGGCAAGAACGATGTCCCGGGCATGCTGGTGACTGGCGGTGTCCCCAGGATCGAGGCCGCCCAAAAGCTCGCGGAGGGTGCGCCAAACCTCATCATCGTGTGAGCACGCGGAGTCCGCGGCGAGCTCGGGCGGGACGTTTCGCAAGAGGTACTGCGCCCGCGGCGAAGCTCAGAACAGCAGGAGCAACCACACACACTGCAAGTCGGGCAGACGCGGCACGGCCTGCAGGAACTCCCGAGCCTCGCGCAGTCGTTCCCGCGCTTGCGTCCTGACGTACTCGTCGTGCCCAATGGGGACCCCCAGCGGCGGCTTGTTAACTGCCACGCCACATTTTTTTGGGTTTTCCTCGCTCCTTTTTCCGCCCGCTAGGTCAATGCCGTCATAGGGCCGGGGAGAGGGGGGCGTGAAAGGACCGCTCACCGCAACCCCAACCTACTGGGCGGGGCCTCCGGGGCCTGCGCCAGGATGTCCGCCAAGCGGATGGGGACCTCAGCCGTCGGCAGGGCGACTCGGAAGCAAGTTTGGGAGTCGGAACTCCGGAGCCATGGGTCATGCGGTCAAGCCGCCTGGGCCGGCCTGCTCTAAAAAGAACGCGAAGAAGTGCGCGCGAACTGGGCGGCGAGGGCACGACACGATCGCGAAAGCGTACGGAAAGGGTCCGCGACGCGTGGCACTGCCAGCCACGCGGCCAGTCTCCGGCACCTGGCGCCTCTGGTGTGGCGGGGCGAGTGCCCTCGAGGAGCATGCTCCACGCGGGGCAGTTGCTCCAGCCTTGATCCTGTAACGTGCGACGTGCGTGCGCCGCCTTTGCGAGACAGTGTGCGTCGTCTCCGACCTCAGATTCAAGTAGTTGCCGCACGGCAGGGGCAGACCTGCGTGTCGCTGAACGTGCCAAGGCCCGGACATACCCGGAACTTACCTCCGGTCGCTGCTGCCGGCGTGTCGTGCTGGGCATTGAGGTTGGTGGGCGCTGGAGCCCTCATGCCGCTGGGTTTGTCCGACTCCTTGCTCGCAGCCGGGCCCGTGCCGCTTCCCCTGCACAGCGGGCTGCATGCACTGCCGCCTTCGCGTCGCGCTGGTCTGCGCTGCTGGCCATTGCAGCCGCGCGTTCCTTTGCAGCCAGCCTTCTTTCCCTTCCACTGTCCGCACCGTGACGGCTTTGGCACTGGACGGCATCGTGACAACGTAGAGGTCGCCCAGGAAAGCAACCAGGCTGTCGTCGGGAGGGAGCGCGGCCTCGTGGCTTGGTCGAATTTGTCGGCCCCTTCCCTCGCGAGCGCCTTGGAAATCAAGCGACGAAACATATCACTTGTGGCGATGCCGCGCACGCCCCCCTCTGCTTTGCACAAGGCGGTGAGGCGAGCCATAACGAGTGCCTTGGACACTTCCGCCGGCACGCGAGCCTGCGCGAGAAGCGTGGAGGCTTCTGCCGTTCAGGCTAGTCACTTCTTAGCTAAAGCGACGCGGAGTGCAGCACTGCAATGATACACTGCAAGCGCACTTTTGTTCGTCGGGTGTTGCTCCGGACTGCGATGCGTGCTTGGCAGTATGAAACGGACGCTAAGTACGGAAGAGCAGTTCATGCGGTCTTGATCAGTGCGTGCTCGGAGTTGGTGACACTGAACTTGGAGGATAGGCGGTCCGCTAGAGTTAGGATTTCCTTGGCAATGCAGCCATGCGGGCTGTTGCTTTGTTCCCTGGGTGGGTTGGGTGGGTTTTGCAAACCTGCTATGCGATGTTTGCCGGACACGCGGTGTCCGCCTTTGCGTCTGAACCTGAACCTTGCAGTGATCTCCTTTCGCAAGCAAAGACAGCGAAGTAACAAAACATGCGTGTATGAAAATAAGAAAATCACACGCAACAACAATTCAATGGCCTCGCCATTTTGAAGTAAAAGTTTCAGGTGTTCCGCTCGCATGCCCGAAAGGCCCGGTGCACCTCCGCGACGCGCGGAGCGGAGCGCGGCGGCGATTGTTCGCGAGGTGAGATGCGCGGGCTGGGCAGACTGGTGCCGAAGGATTTCGCCTGAGCCCTCAAAGGGCCGCTTTCGGGCTTGCAAGCTTGACCTTGACCTTGTGAAATGTAGACACTTGCGTGTGACACGAGTTGGGTCACGGTCGTTTCGGGGCATTCCTCTACAGCGTGGAGCGGCACACATGAGGAGGAGGAGGAGGAGGAGGAGGAGGGGAGGAGGAGAGGAGGAGGAGGAGGAGGAGGAGGGAGGAGGACGAGGGAGGAGAGAGGAGGAGGAGGAGACGAGGACGAGGACGGACGAGGACGAGGACGAGGACGAGGACGAGGACGAGGAGGGGGGGGGGAGGGGGGAGGGGAGGGGGAGGGGGGAGGGGGAGGGGGAGGGGGAGGGGGAGGGGGAGGGGGAGGGGAGGGGGAGGGGGAGGGGGAGGGGGAGGAGGGGGAGGGGGAGGGGGAGGGGGAGGGGGAGGGGAGGGGGAGGGGGAGGGGGAGGGGGGGGGAGGGGGAGGGGGGAGGGGGGGGAGGGGAGGGGGAGGGGGAGGGGGAGGGGGAGGGGGGAGGCGGAGGAGGAGGAGGAGGAGGAGGACAGGAGGAGGAGGAGGAGGAGCAGCAGCCGCAGCAGCCGCCGCCGCAGCAGCAGCCACAGCAGCAGCCACAGCAGCAGCCACAGCCACGCAGACCAAGGTCAGGCAAGCTGGGGATCTTGTGCGAGCCAGATGAGCCAGCGACCGTGGCTGAGCGCCCTATTGCGGAGGGCGTCCGTTTTGAATGTTTCGCTCCCGAAAGGGGTGCCGAGGACAGGGACACCTTGTTGTTCGGGCGGCAAGGAGTGGTCGCCAACCCACGCGGGCGCCTCCCCCAACTGCGTAAGCTGTGGTCGCCATTTCCAGCCGAAAGCTCAGGCAAGGGTTACTAGGCACACCGCGGCATCCCTTCCCCAATGAACGCATGGATTTGAGTTTTACAATTTCCAAAAGCAGCGAAATCGTTGCGAACTCATGTAGATCTCGAAGGCACGCTTAGCCAAAGTACGCCTTTGTACCCATCCGTCCCCAAGCAAACGCAAGCGGCAGCGACTTTTACGTCTTCCGCCACCCAGCGACTGCAACGATCCAAACAAAATAAACAAACTGGCGGCGAGTAGGGCTGTTGGGAGTAAGCGATGCGGCCGTCAAGGGACACGATTCCACTGCAAAACGCAGCATGGCCGCCGGGCTATGGGTGCCTGCATGGGTCTGCAATGCAAGCTGAAAAGGGCGCGGGGCTTTGTCAAGCTCCCCGGCATACGCTCGTGCCAGAGCACGAGAAACGAGGCGACGGAATACATCCCCGGTAGCAATGCCCCTGACCCTTTCTTGCGGCTTGCGAAGGGCGGTGAGGCGGGATAATGACAAGGCTTCCAACGCAACCGGAGAGGCCTGCGCCCGAGCAACGTTCACTACAAAGGCGAAGGCTTCAAAGGCACCATCATCGTTGAGGAGCCATTCGTAGAACTCGATAGTGGCGCCCGACAGGCCAGCGGCCGACCCGCGCTTGGAGGTGAACAACGCGTCGGCGACTTGTTTGATTAGCTCTCATGGAAATTTTGTTCCATCCTTTTTTCTCGTTCCTTTATCCACCTGCACGGTCAATGGCGTCGTAAGGGCAGCCCCTGTGTAACGCGCCTTTTTACTACAGCACGAAAAAGGTTTGGTCGTCCCTGTGCAGAGTGCATCGTTCTCGGTGAGCACATCGCTGAAATCGGGAGAGGGCCATCGACGTTCGTGGTGCTCCACGGCACCTGCGGCAGAACACGGCCAAAACTTTTGGGTTGCTGCCAACTTCAGTCCTGCGAGTTTGGTGATCCCGCCACCAAGCTCGCAAGGGATAGTCTTCCTGCCGCCCGTCTGCAGCACGTGTTCACTCGCCCTGCCGCTCTGTGAGACACAGGTCGCATGGCTGCTTCTGTCCAGCTGTGCTGCTCCGAGCGCGCCGTACGCAGGCCAGAGGACCCGCTCCCTTTTGCGCCGGACCTTGCGCGGAGCCTGGCCTCGACTCCACACAAAACTGGCAGCGCGTTGCATCCCAGGCCATGACCTATGGACCTGGCCGAATGAAATAACCGGGCTGGTCTCACGCACGATGCCCTGGGTGGCCATGCTGTCGCGTGCCCACGCACCGGGTTCATCGCACGCTGGTGGAGCACGCGTGGGTCGTGGGATCCCACAACAGTGGTTGAAGCGCACTACTGCCCCGGCAGTAGCACCGGAGGACCTCGACATGGTCCTCTACGGCTTTATTCTTTCGGGCTGTGCGTTGTGTTGCGATGCAACACTGGTATCCCCCCGTGTCCCGCAACAGAGATCCTGCGCGCGATGCGTGAGGCGACCACCGCTGGCCGTAGCGATGGTCGGATTGCCACGCTCAGGTTGGAAGCATCCAACAGCAACGGCGTCAAAATCCAGGGCCAGGGAGGGAGCGGGACGTGGGTGGAGGCAGGCCGCGGCGGACCTAAGCCACGTCTGCGAGCGGCAGGGCATTGGTGGACGGGCCCGGCACAGCATCAGCGCTTGCAGGGAGCGGCACGGGAATGCGAACGACACGGCATCCGCGGTTTAACAACGAGGGCCAAGGCAATGGGGGCGCTCGGAGTCAGGGGCAGAGCCTGTAACAGAGGGTGCTCGCCGTGCACATGCAACGCTAACGCAGCAGTGTGTTGCCGCATCAGAAGGGCAAGAAAGGACCAGAGATCCTAGTCACATGCACAATTTGGTTGTGGTCGCCAGGTTGTCCGCATCGCTGACCAGCGGCACTTGCATGAGTCAACACATTTAGCCACGGAGGCTAACACCAAGATCCAAGAGTTCAGTTGTTCTTGACTGTCGGAGCTTGACAGCTGCATGGCATCCTTTTCTCGCTGTATCGCCACCAAATGGGTTCCGGCGAGCATAAGCTCAGTAATGCTGGGGGCACTGCGCTTCTGAAGCGCAGGCTCAAGGATATCAAAGCACTGGATGCCATTTTTGCCGTTTTCAATGCCAGCGATTCTGTGGATTTAGAGACGCCTCGATCTATGCCATCAACGGTTTCTTGCACATCACTCGGAAGAGATAGAAAGCGAAAACACCGAACAAGCCTGCAGCAGCCAAGGTCGCTGCTGCCACAGCAGCGGGCGGCAAATCTCAGGGAGGCAAACGCAAGCACAAGAGCAAGAAAGGCAATGACAAGACGTGCGAACATTTTTTAATCACACCTTTTTGCAGCAGCAGCAGCAGCAGCAGCAGCAGCAGCAGCAGCAGCAGACTCCAGTGCTGCCCTGGGCTCGCTCCCGCACTAGGGCATCGAACGTCATAATATTATTAATGATACAAATAAGAACCATGATAAGAAGAAGAAAAAAATCAGCGTGCAAATATAAGAAATAATAACCCTCATATTCACTGTATTAAGGAACAGTGGGCGCAATCGTCTGTGCAGGGCCACCGGCGTAGTTGGCGGAGTCAGCAGCGTCAGCATCGTAGCGGGCTCACCGAGGTGGCTGTCAACAACGCGCCGGCGTGCGGGCCCAACTCGGAACGGAGCAAGGGGCGTCAACGATGGCAGCATCACGCCGTCGCAGAAGTAGGAGTTGCGAGTGGCGACGCTGCCAGTCGTGTGGCCTGTCACCGAGGCCTGCGTTTCTTACCGCCTCAGGCCACCCGGCAGCGTGGGTCCAGTCGGGCCACGCGTCCCAGCGTCGGGAAGCAGTGGCGTGCCAGGCGGCGTCACGAATGCCCAACTGGCGTCATGAAGCCAAACGTGTGCGAGAGTCGGATTTGTTGGAACGTGTTGCGCTGGCCAAATGCAAACATAAGTTGCCTCAAGCGATAGAGTGAGAGTCAGGCTCAGTCTGCTGAAACGTGGGTAGTTGAGACTGGTATTGGCCAGAGTCATGTTGAGCAGTTTTAATTTACGTTCTTGTCAACGGATTTGCTGCTGCCATCAAGCGCACATGCCGGGCCCACAAATCAGCCGTTATGGGTTTTGGACGTAGCCGTGTGGTTGCACCTCTGTTTCACTTACGGGACCTTGTCTGCTCAGCTACCGTCATGTTTTGTCGAGCGCATTTTCCAAACCGACATGCAGCCGTCTGCTTGGTTTCTGGGATTTGTATCTAGCTTTTAACTTACGCAATGACGAGTGTGGATGAATAAATGGGGTCGTCGGTGGCTGCTATGGCCCCAAGGTAGTCCTGCTGTTGTTGTGCTGGACAAAACCGGAGTCCGAGCCGTGGGGGGTTCCTCACTTGCATTCCGGGGCACAACGATGGACCTCATACCGCCGAATTTCAACCTCGGGCAGCACTGCATGCCGTCTTCTAGGGATGCATGCGCAGGGAGACCGTTGCAGTCAGGCAAGTCTGTGAGTGAGAGCATGTCGGCATCTGTTGGTCCTTGTGATCCTCTTCCTGTTTTTAACATCTTGGAGCATGGAGTGCCAGTGATTTTCCGGATGGGTCATTGCACACCGAGTATCCTCAAAGATTGGCTCCTCTTTTGTCGTTGGAAATGGGACTGGGGGGAAGAGTGCCAAGGGAGGAGGGATGCAGAGTCCGGGGGAGAGGATTTCTTGGGATGCTTCTGACACTTCCGAAACTGGCTCACAATCAGGCTCCATTGCAGGCTGGAACCTAGATACGGTTCTCACTCGTGAAGGCCCAGGTTCGGGCCACTCTCCCAGAAGTCATGCAGCATGCTAGGCGCCTTGAGAATCGTGTGCTTTCCATGCTCCTTCGGAGTTTGCCTGAAGCCCTGTTGTCTGACAACTCCGAGACAGGTGTCTTCTGGAAATCGCGCAGGTGGCTTCATTGGGCAAACACAGCCGATTGGACCAGATTGGAGCCTCCATTCCAGACGTCAGCTAAGCCACCGACCAGTAATTGGGGCTTAGGTGGGGGGGGGCTCTTGGGATGCGGCACTTTTTGGCTGGACCTCATTGGAAACTCGTCCTCAAAGTCCAAACCCTGCGAGGTCGAGCTGCTGGATGTTGCCGGGATTCAGCGCGTGCCAGCGGAAGTCCAAGTGCGAACCGGGGATTCGGTCCTCACACCCCGAGTGTGGCAGGTCACATGCGCGCGGCATGTCGCGACATGTCGGGATCGCATTCCTCAAAACTGTCGTGGTGTTGAGGGCCTCGGATCGAATCACACTTGCAGCTGATGGATGCACGGGGGTAGTGTGATGTCATCTCACCAGCATCATCGTCATCATCATTGTCATCATGATCCTCATCGTCCTCATGATCATCATTGTCGTCACCATCATTCACCATCATCATCGCCGTCATGTTCATGGTCGTTGTCGCCATCGCCATCGCTATCGTCGTACTCGTCGTGCTCGCCGTCATCATCATGACAATGGCCGTTCGTTAGTCGCTGCTGTTGGAGCGGGATGCTGGACTCGCTCATTCGACCCCAGGTGCATGTCTATTTCTGCTTTTGCAGAGAGGACCCCGCCACAGCTACAACAACCTTACACAAAAGAACACGTCTAGCAATCCTCAATATCATCCGCAGACAGTTCGGAGCCCACTGTACTGCACTCTGCAAAAGAACTTTAGCACTACATTCGAACAACTAGAGTAACTAGATGTGTAAAGCCCCTTGGCTCTCGTGAAACGAACTTGACTGGCCATCTGTCTTTGCTCTCGGTGGTGAGGGTGCAACTCGGGTCTGCAATTTGCAAGTGAGACGTTCCGCACATGCTGGCGAATGCGTAGGCTTCTGAGACTTGATGACATTTGGTGGCACTGTCTACACCCTGAAACCGGGAAAGAAGCCCCGCAGCTTTCCTGCAAAAGCAGCAGTTCCACATGGCTGACGAGCTCTTGTTGTGCACGAGCGAGTGGTTGTGGATTAATGGCTGGCCAGTGCGGGGGTGAAGGGGCTAAAGGCACCACACCTCAAGATCGGTGCCTTCCTGAAAGAAACAGAACCCCCTCAGCTAAAGGAGGATGATACGCAGGTTGGGTGTGCAGGTACTCCAGGCATAGAACAGCGGGAGGTTGGGAAGATGTCGTATTTCTCTTGGTTGCAGAACTGCAATATCCAAGGGCGAGCTGCGTCAGGTTTGACGGGTGAAAGCAATGCAAGCATCCTCTGCGCCGCGGTACCTTTTCAGATGAACGCTCAAAAACTTAGCCCTGCTCCTCCTTTACGTGCTAGACTCTCAACACCCCAGCCGTGGCAGCGAGCGAGATGCTGGCATTCAAACTCGCCGGGGGCGAGCGCTAAACTCAGGCTGTTGGGGCGCCCACTTTGTCATGAAATCCCTGATCCACGACTCCAACGCAGCCCTACACCATACACCTCAACATGCCACCTCCAGCCTACTCTCTACCCAGTGGGTCCTCTAGGAAAAACGGGATCGGGTCTTAATTCTTGGGCTGAATGATGGGGTGATTGGAGCGATGTCGTACCTGGAGTGCAATGCTACACCCTCGAGGCAATCGTGGCCGCCCCAACCTCGTCATTGCACGGTGCCTGCAAGCTGTCCATCCTTTGTTGTCCAGCTGCAACTGATAATTGTGCGAAGTGCTGGCTTCCAAGATATGCCCAACGCCTCTCAATCCCATGACCACATGGCGTCCCAAAAGGAGACATCTGCCAGCGCTGCGAACGAGAGCTAGTGGAGCCACTGGTGTCTTCTCTTTGAGAGCTGCGTCTTCCCTTCACTTGATGGGACTAGGGTTAAGGGCCTCTATGGGGCTTTGCCATCTGTGGGAATCTTCTGGGCTTCGGATCTTAACATGGACTAGCATATGCAGCATATACTCGCATGCTCTGTGTGGACTCCAGACCTCCTCTGAAGATCTAAGTCCTCGCCGCAGCCATCATGAAAATGGCCCAGAATGGCTTGATCAACGCCTGACACGGGCCCAGGGCAAAAAACTCCAACGACGAGGCAAGTTCGCTTCATTTCGTCAAATTTGCAGTATAGTTGTCCCTTGGATGCTGCCTCCTTGCAATCGGATTCAGCTGGGTTCATTCTTCGGCAAGGCAGTCAAGCAAAATTGGAGACGAAGCCCTTGGCCTGAGGCCTTGAAGCACTCACAACTCACAACAGGACCGAGGCCCCTGCAAGGCTGCAAGGATATTGGCACTCCCACGCCCACAGCTTTGGTGGAGCAAGGTACCTTCAACAACTTGTCAACTGGCTCTCGTGATGCTGACGCACGGAAGCTAAAGGCAAAAGGCATCGTCCGATTTGCCTCATGGCCTACTCTGGCAACACTCTGCACCCGGCTGCAGTTGGCGCACCAAAATGTGTGGCGCTTCAGCGGCCTGAAAGGTACAACGGGATCCCAAAGCCTGAAAAACTCCACCCTCTGACGGGGCTGTTGAGCTTTGAGGCAGCAGAGGATACAGAGCAGGGTATGCAGGGTGCAAAGCAGGTGATATATGCAAAAGGGTTGGGTTGAGGATGTTTAGGAGCTCGGAAATCCAACCAACCTAGAAACATGCAACGGGTGCTTGAACGCCTTGAAGTGCGTTGCACCGTAGGTCCAGGCCTACAAAAGAAGCTACAGCAAGAGACTTCTTGCCTAAACCCCAAACCGTCCCGAAAAACATGCTGAGGCCCAAAACCCTGATCCCTTCACGGTTTCATGCCGGTACCTGTGACGCTTTCAAGCCCGAAGTACGCATCGAAAGCCCTGAACCCTGACTCGTGGTGCAGAAACTTTCCCCGCCTGAACCTCCTTCTCTTTGCTGAGTCGGTGCTCAAACATGATGGACGTCGCCGCCATGGTGGTAGACATGGGTGACAGCATGGTCACCGCTGTGGTAGGTCACCGTGTGGCTGTGCCAGCTGCCTCCATGTCCATGCCAGGCACCACCTCCACCTGAGTGCCAGGCACCCCCTCCACCTGATGAGTGCCAGCTCCCTCCACCTGAGTGCCCGTGCCAGTGTGCACCTCCACCGATCACACCACCGCCGTGCATTGCTCCTCCGGCACCACCACCGCCGCCGCCATGGCTGACGGTGGTGTAGGTATGGTGAGTGACTGTCGTGTGCGTGGCACCAGCGGCAGCATCATTCTTCTGCCCTTCACAGCCAAAGTGGGCGTGGGCGCAGCAGAAGTTCCTGGGCTCATGTGACACCGACGGGGCAGTCGGCACTAGCCCAACGATTAGCGACGTGAAACAACATCTCAAACTAGACTTCAGGATGCTTGGAAAGGCGTGTGGTTGCTTGCGTTGTGCTTTAGCGAGTCTTGTCGTGTTTCGCAAGCCGACATTGCAGCTTTTACGCATGGCGCCAGAGAGTTTTCGGCTGCAGGGCCTCCGGCGACTACAAGGTCTAAACCTAAGAGACAAGTTCGACCAAGGGTCTGCTTCGGAACCGACCATCCCTGCACCCAGTTCACGCGGCCAACGTTACAGTCGTAGGGAAGGCTGGCGGGTCCTCCAACAGCACCTCCACCTACACCTGAGCCAGGGTTTGGACTTCTGGACTTTGGGCTTGGGGTTGCTCCAAGAGGATAAGAGGAAAAGAGGAACCCAAATGTCCTGCTGGTGGCCCACCTCCGGCAGACACCACTTGCCACACCCAGTACCCATTCACCTCAAGGCACGTGCCAAGAATTCAGCTGTAGTATTGTTTGCGCCGCAGAACCCTATATTCCTGGAGCTCTCATTCTCTTGGGCCCTGGAATGGCTGGCTATGGGATGAGCAGAGTCCTGAACAGATGACCCAAGCTTGGAATCTCTGGTGCACACGACTGAAGTCTT